>JXCR01140812.1:10572-88437 GCA_002079205.1 Phalaenopsis hybrid cultivar
TAATCATAATGGCAAATGCATGTAAATTTGCTTACCCTAGATAAAAGGCACATCAAAGACTGCATTTGGTTCCTTGCCAAGGAGTCTCCAATGAAAGCCAAGTTCTTCCCTCTCATGAACTCCAGAAACTCCGCCGGCTCTAAGAGCGGCAACTCGCACCCATCTGGCTTCCACCTCCACTTCAAAAAATCCAGATTCGGTCTTCCATATTTCATGCAATTTTGATGTTCCTGTATCGTCCAACACGTTGAGTTTGTGTAGTATGGCGCCTTCGGATCCCGAATCCATTCTCCTTTCGACAAGTCGCAACCTTTCACTAATCCCTTCCTCTTACCCCTTAAATTTGGAGGAGAAGATGATGAGGATGATGGCAGACTCGAGTTTACATATGAGGAGGAAGGTTTATCAATAGATGTTGGTTTTGGATTGGAAGAGGAGGAGGAGGAAGAAGAAGGCAATGAATCAGATGAAGGTGGGGATGATTGAAGAAGGGAAGAAGGATTAGAANTAAATATGAGGAGGAAGGTTTATCAATAGATGTTGGTTTTGGATTGGAAGAGGAGGAGGAAGAAGAAGGCAATGAATCAGATGAAGGTGGGGATGATTGAAGAAGGGAAGAAGGATTAGAANAAAATATGAGGAGGAAGGTTTATCAATAGATGTTTGTTTTAGATTGGAAGAGAAGGAGGAGGAGGAAGACGAAGGCAATGAATCAGATGAAGGTGGGGATGATTGAAGAAGGGAAGAAGGATTAGAAGGAGATGGAGGAGAATTAGAGCAAGGATCATGATGAGAGGAAGAAGTGGAGAAAAAAGTGGAGGAAGAAGAAAAGGAGAAGGTGGAGGATGAAGTAATCTTTAAGAAAGGGGGATGAGGATAGGTGTAGTAACGTGTAGAAACATTGGTGTAGAGAGTGAAGGTGACATTGAGGAAGAGGACGAGGAGAGCCGTGAGGAAGAAAACTTTCAGAACAGAGAAGAAATTGAGGAAGGGCAGCCTCCCTATGGGAAGCTCGATGGGGCGAGGCTTCATGGAATTCTTCTGTGGAACAAGGAATTATGTGAGGATATGGCGAGGGGGAGAGGGAGAAGGAGAGGTGGAGAGGATTTGATGGGAGACTTTCGAGGCTCCTCATAGAATGGCCTAAAAATAACAGAAGTGAAGAAGAGGTTTAGGCGTGTACTTATCCTTGTTTTAATTTGGAGTAGAAGCCGTTGTTCGAATTATTGCTTGGTTTTTGTAGTCTGAGCCCGTCTAATGCTTGTTAAAGGATGCAAATTTAATAATATTATTATTTTTTTCATGAAGCATGGCATAAAAAAAAAAAATTATGAAGCATGAATTTTGATATTTTCTTAATAATAATTATTTCAAATTTAAATTTAATATCATATAAAGCTCCATTTTAAATAATTTTATATTCATTTTTATTCTTCGGAATTAATACTTTTATGTATGTCACTTCTGAAAGAAAGTGAAGAAAAAAATACATGAAAGGAGAGAAAACTTTATTCATATGTCAATGGATACAAATACGTAGAAATATATATATANCTAGAAAACCCATAAATAAGCCCATAAATTGTATCATTCTACTACATTATTAGCCATCTACAAACTAATAATATTTGGAGAAGATATTATTAATTTGGTACGAAGAGTGCAAAATTTGGGAGTAGGAAGAGCGTTAGTGAAGTTATCTGGTCATCTCTGAAGAAAGATAACTATAATATAATCTCGTTGGAGTTGATGTGATCACGAAGAAAATGATAGTCAATTTCAATAGGTTTGGTTTGAGCATGAATGATTGGGTTCTGAGCAATGGTCATGGCATACATGTTATCACAGTAGATAGTTGTAGCAGTGGGAAGGGAAAGTTGGAAGTCATGTAGCAGTCGTCGCAGCCATATAACATCTTTTATTGCTAGAGAGATGAAATGATATTCCATTTCGATGGAGGATTGAGCAACTATAGTTTGCTTTTTCACTTTCCACGAGAGAAGATTATGACCAACAAAGGTGCAATAAATTGTTATTGAATGTCGATCAGTCACATCGTTAGGTCAACTTGTGGTATCACTGCCTGGGAACGCAACGGCGGTATCACTGCTTACATTGACCAAAAACTCCATTTTTCTCCTCGTTCTGCTCTTCTACTACCCCAAACAACGGAGGAAGGTAAATTGTTATCTTTATTTTCATTTGCTTTTAAGAAAGCATTTAGGGTTTAGGGCTTAGTAACTAGGAGGTTGGCTATTATTTTCTTATTTTAGTTGGATTATATCTAAGGCTACGAATTTAGCTCAAAGATCATTAATCACTCAAAGATTGATTCAAATTTTGGCTCGAATCAAGATCGGATCGAAATACACGAGCCGAGCTGCGAGCCAAACTCTTAGATCAAATATTTTTTATTTGATTTTGAGTCAACTCCAGCTCAGCTCGAAATCAGATTGTTAAAAACATATAACTTTAAATATGACAAATTTAGCTTGAAGATCATTAATTGCTCAAAAATTGATTCGAATTTTGACTCGGATCGAGATCATATCAAAATAAACGAGCCGAGCTACGAACAAAAATTTTGGATCTAATTTTTTTCAAGCTGCTTTTAAGNAACGAGCCGAGCTGCAAGCCAAACTCTTAGATCAAATATTTTTTATTTGATTTTGAGTCAACTCCAGCTCCGCTCGAAATCAGATTGTTAACAACATATAACTTTAAATATGACAAATTTAGCTTGAAGATCATTAATTGCTCAAGAATTGATTCGAATTTTGACTCGGATCGAGATCATATCAAAATAAACTAGCCGAGCTACGAACCAAAATTTTGGATCTAATTTTTTTCAAGCTGCTTTTAAGGCAAGCTGGCTTTTCGAGCCAACCCCAGCTTGCCTCAAAAGCGGATCATTAACAACCCTAATTATACCAGGGATTGGCTTTGAGCATATATATATATATATATATATATATATATATATATATATATATATATATATATATATATATATATATATATATATATNTGTTTAAGTTGGATTCTAAAGTCCTTTGAGTAGATTTATAACTGAATACTTGAACTATAATTTTAGTTACAGTAGTTCTAATGGCAAGAGTTGTAACTACAAGTGATCAAATCATTTAAGAGGTGTGAACCTTCTAGATATATCGGGTATGTTGTTCAAAATGATGGTGATATAGATGGTTATGTGATTAATTAGTTTATTTCAAGTAAGTTGGTTGAAGTGGAGGAATGCATCCAGTCTATTATGTGATAGAAAATACCGCTTAGACTTAAAGGAAAATTTATAAGATGGATGCGAGAGCTCAATGTTCTATGACCCAAAATATTGGTCTTTAGATTAAGGGGTTGTTCAGTTGAAAACAAGATTTAGTTTGAATGGGTTTTAATAAACTCTGTAAATCCGGAATTATTAAATCCCGGGTTACGTGCTAAATCAGGAATACGATTTAGTTCAAAAAATGATAATCTCTTGAAAATTTGATTCTAAGTTTAACTTGCACATGAAAATAGCGATGAAATAAACACATCGATGTACGAGCCAAAATTTTGGATCAGATTTATTTGGAACGTACATATCAAATTTTTTTGGAACCTGCATTATCTCATCTCTACGTTGGATCGTTTAACATAATGTCGCTATTTTGTTAGTGCTGAAAGATTCAAGAAGTTAGAGTGTTAATTTGTTTTTGTTTGTATTGTACAAAGATTCAACACAGAAATAAATATTTAATATATGTAGTGGTATGAGACATATTTTTTACTTGAAAATTTTCTTGAAAGGAAAAAAATCACGGAATCTTGTCCAATCAAAATAATCCAATATTGATTAAAAGTTTTAACCTCTAATTACATTTAAATTTGTCATAACAAATTTCAAACCAAACATTTCAATTATATCAAAATTCAGGTCATAGACATTAGTTTCTAACCAGCCGCTTGCATGGTTCCATACACAAATCCTATGCATTCGTGGTTCACCTAAAATTTAGTTAATAATGGTTTATAGCTATTGGATTCTTTTTCTTCATGCATTGAATCAAGAACAGCTTCAAGGTTATGGATTTGTATGGTTGGCAATAAGTTTAGCACAAATCACAAAGCAATTCAAGTGTTCAAATCATTTCTTAGAACTTGTCCCGGTTGATAACATGAACCCTCTTAACGAGCAAATTCATCTTAAATGTGGTATGTGTGTAAATGCCCCCTTTTTCCTCCAGAATTCATCTTAAATGTGGGTTGTCCCCATATATCTAAACACATATTATGAACCCCCTTAACAAAGCTTGTGTTCGTGTTCGGTTCGTTTGAAATTTAGTTTGTTTGAAATTGTTCGTCAAGTCACTGTTCGTGTTCGTTTCTTAACGAACGAGTCAAACACGAGCTGTTCGCGAACAACGAGACAGTTTGACATCCCTAATATTAATATATATAAATAATATATTATATTAAATATATAATTTATATTATATATATATATATATATATTGGTATATTACTAATATAGTATATTAATATATTATTATTATTAATTTGTTATATATTATAATTTATAAAATTTAATTTTTTAAAATATCATAAATTTATATATATAATTATTTTAAATTATTTTATATTTCGAACAATAAGGACGAACACATCACTGTTTATGTTTGGTTCATTTAACTAACCGAACAAAAAAAAAATTGTTTACATTCGTCATGTTTACTTATCGAACGAATCGAACACGAACTCATTGACGAACTGAACACGAACTGTTCGCGAACAACGAGTTTTTTTTACGACAGCTCTAAACATATATATGTTTAACGTACATTATATTTTCTCCTATAAAAAGCAGAATATTTTTTTCTCTATCATAAGAATGTACATGTTTATTATCTCAACTATTTTTGTCTTTATTTTTTTCTAATTATTAGATAAATAAAAAAAATTAAATGAGATAACTTATCTATTTATTGATAATTATTTATTTATTTTATATATTATTAAAAAATCCAAACATTATGGTGGACCATAGCCCATTTAAAATTTTATACATTCAAATTTACAAAGAAGAGAATAATAGCAAGTAGTTTGGACTATCAAATATCCTTCAAGTCCGGTTGCGTTTGGGGCACCGGTGCAGTGGTAGTACGGTGTCCAACCATACTTTCAGGCATTCAATAAAACTATGTTTTGACTGTTTTTTTAAAAAAGCTGTGTATTGTAATTTGTCAAAGCTAAGTGTGATGATTGTTAGGAACTTGCAGTCTAATTTTTTGAAATACAAGAAATTTGTAATAACCCCCGTAATTTTCTGAATAACAATTTATTTTGCAATGATTTCAAATCTATTTTTTCAGTCAGGTGCAGCTGCCGCAAATAAACCCTATGTCATAATAACAACATTTGGTACTTTTATGCCACCATAGCTCATTGGATAGAAGCGTTTGTAAGACCCTGCAGGTCACGTGTTCGAGCCTTGCCACGAATTATCCACATGGGGTTGGCTTAGTTAATTAACTTGCAGTCTAATCTTATATTTATATGCCTGCCACTTAAAGTTTTAACATCAAATCAAACATATCATCATCTACATCTTCTTAAAAAGTAAAATACAATGTTAGGAAGATTTCATACCTACCCCTCAATTCTTATATGCTTACATATGTACACCTAAACTTCCATTACAAGTATGTAGAAAAATGTGTGTTTCACCTTTTAAAACTTAAAATGATGATATGTTGGATGTGATATGAAATATTTAGGCGGTATAAATATAAAATTTAAAGTCTAAGTTTAAGATATATAAATACATAAGAATTAGGTGATACACATGTAAATGCCCCAATTTTAATTTATTCATTTTTATTTTTTAATTTGGTAAAATCATAGGTAATAAATAATTTGTAACTAAATTTATTTTATTTTATTTTTAAGAATAAATTAAATTATTTTAAAACACTAAAAAAAAAAGCTTTCAAGTGATTTCATTATTTGTAAAATTTGTCCCCTGGCCAACTGAATACGCACAGCTTGTCTGCCAAACCCGGCCAGCGGTCACTTGCCCGCCGGATTAACCAGAAAATAAATTATATAATTTTCAATAAAATAAACATATTTTTATGTTAGCTTACTACTTTATTATAATATGATATAATATAACAAAAATAACATTAATATAATATAACAATAAAAACTTAATCAAACCTAGACATCCATATTTAAACCAAAATTACAGAGTCACCCTCAGCTAGTGAAATATTTACATTTAAAACCATAAATTTCAAAAAATTATATATGAAGAACCTCGATATAGAGCAACAAATAGAGAGGAACCTTTGCACATAATGAAAACTTTAATCAATGATTATAAATTTAGAGGAAAACATATATTTTTACACCATTGGCCATCTCAAAAAAAAAATCATCAAAATGGGCATGATAATTGAATGCCCTTGCTATAGATTATACAATAAGAAGCTATTCCAAACATCAATAGGTCCCGGCAAGCACCAATGGACACAATCATTATACAAGCTCACATTCTCATGAGCCCAATGGCCAAATCGGCTCGGGTGCCCATCGGGCCTCAACAACATAGCCCTAGTTGTATCCAACAACCTGTACTCCAACCCTTTTTTTCTTCCTTCATCCTTACCAACCCTAAACTCTTCCATTTGAACCTTATAAAACTCAAACTCGTATCCCTCGAATGTCGTCTCATTACGCTGAAATGGCCTTTGTCTTACACAATTACCTCCTTTATTCCACTCTCCATTCTCGAAATGCGAAGGCGATAATGTCCTCAAAAAAATGATACCTTTGAACTTTTCGAGTCTATTAATGGTGCGAAATGCAGTCTTAAAAGCTTCTCTATGAGAGTAATGCAGGGTTAATTGACTCACATTGTTGAACTGATCGCAATAGTTGCATCCGATAAGTTTACCTTTTTCAAAGAACAATGATGGTCGGGTGAACCAGTTGCCTGCCGATATGATCAAGTAGTCAAACTCGTCAATTTGGGTTGCCCAATTAGTGTCTACTTCGTCCAAGTATAGGTTCCACATGTAGTTAACCCGTGATGAGCTTTGTGGATCAGTTTCCATTGCCCTTATTAGGAATGGAGACCAGAAAATAGAGATGGTGAAGTTGTAGTTTGTGTAAAACATGCGCTTGAAGTTCTNGGCCCTTATTAAGAATGGAGACCAGAAAATAGAGATGGTGAAGTTGTAGTTTGTGTAAAACATGCGTTTGAAGTTCTCATCAGAGGTTTTGGAGATGTCTTTTGGGTATTCCACCTGAAATGCATGAAGGAGTTTATTATTATTATTTGAAAGATTGGAATATTAGATTTAGTTTTATATTAGGGACTTTTGAGAAAAATATCAACATNATGCACGAAGAAGTTTTTTATTATTATTTGAAAGATTGGAATATTAGATTTAGTTTTATATTAGGGACTTTTGAGAAAAATATCAACATGGAAAATAAATAGCTGAACATATTGGAAGCTCATTTGGTTGCTAGTTCTGTCTTATTACATTGGATGCAGCATACCATATGGATATAAGCAATTGAAAAATAAGATGGTTCACACAAATGTTCTTAGATAAAACTAGCAAGTCACTAAAAAGTTTTTCTATTAAAGCTTGAATCTTTACACACAATTTTGATTTTAAATGATCAAATTATTCAAATTCTAAACTTCTAATATTAGCTTTCTGATTATTTAAATTTCATTTTCATCATACTTAATGAGACGAAACAAATGATACGAAGAATTCCTTNTAAGTCACTAAAAAGTTTTTCTATTAAAGCTTGAATCTTGACACACAATTTTGATTTTAAATGCTCAAATTATTCAAATTCTAAACTTCTAATATCAGCTTTCTGATTATTTAAATTTCATTTTCATCATACTTAATGAGACGAAACAAATGATACGAAGAATTCCTTAATTTGATTCAAATGAATCTAAATTAAACTAAAACAAAACATCATTTGAAAGATCGCATCACCCAATTCTTATTTTTTTATAGTCAAATAAGAGGCTCAATGAGGAGCATCAAATGATCCTAAAATTATCAAAATTATCTTAGAAGTATTTACTAAACATTGGCTAGACAAGTGTACAAGTTAGGAGCGTTATCCCTTGGAGCAACCCAAGGAAATTAGAAGACCAATGGCTCAAGTGGTTTTTGGAATTGAGACAAGTCTAGTTTGTAGCAAAAATAACAATGCTTAAAGTATTGTCTTGATAAAACAGAGTCGGTGTTTGGAAGCTGAATAGATCTATAAGAAGATCAATGTTTTAGCGAACTGTTTGATGGGATATTTTGTTGGAAAATTTGGTCAATGGGACATTTAGTTGGAAACTTTTGTTGAGGCATCCTAAGACAAGTACAGAGCAATAACAACATATTATTTGATGTAAATAGAGTTGGCATATTTCATTCAATGAGATAATATCATGGCAAATTATGAGATAACATTTGTAGCCTTTACCCAATATCTACCATATGTGATACCAAATGAGAACCATTTACTTTTCTTCTCCTTTTTTGTAAAATTAGGCCTATGTTAACATCATATACAAAGAAAAAAATCGTTAATGTTACGAGTGCACTTTCCTTCATTCATGTTGGAATTTCACTTCCACTTATTTAAAGCTTAGGTTTGTGCATAATTAAGAAAAATTTTATGTTACGTGCGAGTTAATATTTAATCGAAGTTGAAGTTAGTTATATCACATAGTTATGTGGCCTTACTTTATCTCTTCCATCAAAATCAAGTTAAGTTAAATATGAACATCCGTTTAGAGCAACAATCAATCAGCTAAACATTCTCTGGATCTAGATCAATGAAGCCTTAGCGAGTTAAAAGGAGTATTAATGAACTTTTTCATAATATATTAAGATTCTTGAGTTATCTTATCTACTCTTAGTTTGTATATTCTTAAATACAAACAATTTCATGATGTCAGGATTGTTTTGATAAATTCAAATCAAAACTATAGAAATTATTCTTATTTTTTTAGGGAAAACTTGATGGCTTATCCTTTTTCTTTAGTTTGGTGACTCAAAATCATCCTCCTTGGTGAGACATTTTATATTATTATCACTATTATTATTTTAATTTTTCCATCACATTTCATTATTTTCATTTATACTTCTCTATAAAGAGTTTTTGATATTTTCTATATATTCTTAAACTTCCATCTATTTTTCTCCCCAATTTAAGCAAAATCTACAATGCTTGTATGAGTCAAATAACTTTTCTTTCCATATGCTTCACACACCATAACATCAACTACAACTGAAAAAAACACTAAAACTGGCGATCTAAGCTTACGTGGGTTAAAATGTCATATTTTTTTGACAGTTTTGCGACGGTTTATTTGATGAGTTACTTTTGACGGCATGACAAAAGGAAATGTAGTTGCTTTTTAATAGTAAATTGCTCTGACAGTTTTTTATTATTACTGGCGTATTTTATCATTGGTTATAAGTAAATAATGACCGATGACTTTATGTTTTCGATTATTTACGACAAGTCATTTGGTGGGGTATTAACCGACAAGATTTTTTTTATAAGCGACGGAAAATGTCATCAGTATTCATGTTAATAACTGACGGATTTTATGTCGTTTATAAGCCATTAGAAAAAATTCTTTATACCACCAAAATTGCGACGGCCCCGGTCTTGCCTTAATCCTCTCTCTCTCTCTCTCTCTCTTTCTATCTTGGTCTCTCCCTATGCCCTAATCTTCCCCTCTTCTCTCCTGGCAACTCCAACACCCCAACAACCGAACCTCCCCTAGCTCTGACCTCCCTAACTCCTACGATTTCATCACTCCGATGCTCACAAGTATAGCCAGCCATTGTTTTGCTTTAGTTATGAATACTCTTACTGAACATTTACAAGAGGATGTACCTTGGTGTATGCCTTTGGCGGTTGATATCCTTTTTGTCGATGAGATTAGGGGGTGTTTGGTTGCAAGTAAGATTAAAGTTAAATAGGATTTACTAAATCTCGTAAATTCACAATAATTAAATATAAATATGATTAAATTTGAAATGATGTTTGGTTCAATTGAGGTTAAATTCAGTTAAATCCATTTGATGTGCAGGGGATGTTCGGTACAGGATTTTTGTAGGATTTAAGCTAAATCTTGTCAAACAACAAAAAATGCCTCTGTAAATCCTATAGATTCTTAAATCCCGTTTTTACTTTAAATTTTGCCTTAAATCCGGGATATACCAAATTTTATAGGAAGCATGAATTACGGGATTTATTTACACGATTTAGAGAAGTTGAAGCTTTTAAGATAAATTAAGGTGTTTGACATAATCTATTTAAGATGTTTAGTTCAATGAATGTTAAATCCAATTAAATTCATTTGAGGTGTTCGACATAAATCTATTTGAAATATTTTTTTTTGTGCTATATCTATGAAATCTAACTAATAAATAAATCTGAATTTAATAAACGTAGCCAAAATTGGATTTAACTTTACAACAACTTTATGTAACTTATTTTTGCAGTTTGGCTGGATTTTAATTAAATCTAACTTAAATCCTATTAAAAAGATCATACCAAACGTCTCTTTATTATAGAGGTCGACATTGGAGTCTAAAGACCTTTGTTTGAGTAGATCTAGAACTACATAAATGAAATGTAATTTTAGTGGTAGTAGCTCTAATGTCAAAGTTGTTACGATGGGTGATAAAATACTTAAAAGGTTTGAACGTTTCAGATATCTCAGGCCTCTTGTTCAAAGTTTAGGTTATATAGATGGGGATGTGAATAGTAGATTTGAAGTTGGTTGGATGAAGTGGAAGAATGCATCCAACCTATTGTATAATAGAAAATACTGCTTAGATTTAAAGGAAAATTTTATAAAATGGTGGCGAAACTTGCAATGCTCTATGGCGCAGAATGTTGGCCTTTAGATTTAATGGGATGTTCGATTGAAAGCAGGATTTAGTTCGAATGGGTTTTAATAAATCATGTAAACTCATAATTATCAAATTATGAGGTACGTGCAAAATCCAAAATAGGATTTAACTCGAAAAATGACGCTCTGAAATTGATTTTAAGTTTGACTAGCGCATGAAATTCAAACTGAAATAAACACGCCGTGGTATGAGCCAAAATTTTGGATCAAATTTATTTGGAACCTACATCATCTCGGCTCGAAGTCAGATCTTTTGACATCTTAGTAATGTTAATTTTGTCGAAGATCATTAAACTGTCAAACATTGACTCTTAATTGATTAAGACTACTCCCTCTAATAGTGAATGTCATTATAGCTACACCAGCCCTCGCATAGATATATTTGTTTCATATTTTATCTCCAAGTGAAATGCTAAACGCAAATCCCGTAAGAATCATTGGTTTTACACTTGTAGAGAAAATATGAACGAAACATACTCGTCAATGAGTTGGTGTAGTTGTGATGACAAACAAAATTGGATATAAAATATTGAAAAATACTTGTCAATTATCGATCTTCAACAACCCTAACAGCCTTAGTAGGCTGTTAACGTTCTTATTTCAATCTTAATTATTGTTGGCTATAAATAAATCTGAGTCAAAATTAAAATCAGTCAATTTTTCAAGTGGTAATTATTATTTCGTATTAAGAAAAATTAATTTCGACAGTTTATTTAGACTTCATATCTTTCTATTATTGCTTACAATTGTGGCTACTTTAACCATATCATGAGTATATTTGTTTCATATTTTATTTCCAACTACAAAATCAATCTTAGAACTAAACATTCTCGTCATCGCAACCCCTTACGTGATTGACTGCACACCTGAAAAACATTTTTTTATAAAGAAATATTTCATGTGATTTAAGAGTTTGCACTGCATTCTCCATGTAAAGTCTAATTTCCACATCCAGAATGAAAATTCACTTCGAAATCTAAATTGTCAGTTTCAAATGAAAATCTATAAGAAATTTACAATAAAATCTAAATTCCATTATTGCAATTCCCATTCTAGCAATGCAAATTAGATTTCAAAGTGATTTTCTATTTTGGAACTCACAACTTAGATTTTGATATGAATTTTCATTCTGTTTGTAGAAATTAGACTGCGCACTTGAGGATGCAGTGAAAAATCTTACATCATATGAAATATGTCATTCTAAGAACATATTTTGAAAGGGTGCAGTCAATCACTTATGTGGTTTAAGGCGATGAGTATGTCTAGTACTATGATTGGCTTTCCATTTAGAAAATAAAATGTGAAAGAAATAAACTCGTGTAAAGTTTGGTATGGTTATGGTGACACATAATATTAGATCTGAAATTAGACTACTACAAGATGGATCATTTGACATTTTAGTAATGTTAGCTCTGTCAAAAATAATTATTTTTCTAACATTGATTCTCAATTTATTAGGATGACTCCGTCTAATATTGCATGCCACTTTAGAACACTAGCCTTTACATGGATATATTTTTACCATATTTTGTCTCCGAGTGAAGAGCCAATCATAAACATAACCATCCTTGTCCACGCAACATTTAACTTGACTCTTAAAACATCATGTGAAAGTGGGCTAGTAAGAGTTGTTGAGACGAGAATACTTTTGTGGATAAGTGGCTTTACACTTGTAGAGAAAAGTGAAAAAAATTATAATTGTGAAAGGGTTGTTGTAGCTACAGTGACAGACAAGATTAGAGGGACATATGGATAAATGTTCATCAATAATCGGTCTTCGACAGCCTTAACAACCTCAATGGGTTGTTAACATTCTGACTTCAAAGATTTCTAAAACTTTCACTTTTTTAAAATGTGTTGATTATGTCAGGTTTCATCACCTTTTGTTACTAATCGGCCAATAGATCTATTAAAANTTTGTTACTATGGGTGATAAAAAACTTAAAAGGTGTGAACGTTTCAGATATCTCAGGCCTCTTGTTCAAGTTTAGGTTATATAGATGGGGATGTGAACAGTAGAATTGAAGTTGGTTGGATGAAGTGGAAGAATGCATCCAACCTATTGTATGATAGAAAATACTCCTTAGATTTAAAGGAAAATTTTATAAAATGGTGGTGAGACCTGCAATGTTCTATGGCGCAGAATGTTGGCCTTTAGATTTAATGGGATTTTCGATTGAAAGCAGGATTTAGTTCAAATGTGTTTTAATAAATCATGTAAATTCAAAATTTTCAAATTATGAGCTACCTGCAAAATCCAAAATAGGATTTAATTCGAAAAATGACAATCGCTCTGAAATTGATTTTAAGTTTGACTCGCGCATGAAACTCAAACTGAAATAAACAAGCCACGGTACGAGTCAACATTTTCGATCAAATTTATCTGGAATCTACATATCAAATTTATTTGGAACCTACATTATCTCGGCTCAAAGTTAGATCTTTTAACATCTTAGTAATGTTAATTTTGTCGAAGATCATTAAACTGTCAAACATTGACTCTTAAATGATTAAGACTACTCCCTCTAATAGTGAATGTCATTATAGCTACCCCAGCCCTCTCATAGATATATTTGTTTCATATTTTATCTCCAAGTGAAATGTCAATCACAAATCTCATAAGAATCACTGGTTTTACACTTGTGAAGAAAATGTGAACGAAATATACTCGTGAATGAATTGGTGTAGCTGTGGTGACAAACAAAATTAGAGGTAAAATATTGAAAAATATTTGTCAATTATCGATCTTCAACAACCCTAACAGCCTTAGTAGGCTGTTAACGTTCTTATTTCAATCTTAATTATTGTCGGCTCTAAAGAAATCTGAGTCAAAATTAAAATCAGTCAATTTTTCAAGTGGTAATTATTGTTTCGTATTAAGAAATATTAATTTCGACAGTTTATTTAGACTTCATATCTTTCTATTATTGCTTACAATTGTGGCTACTTTAACCCTATCATGAGTATATTTGTTTCATATTTTATTTCCAACTATAAAATCAATCTTAGAACTAAACATTCTCGTCGTCGCAACCCCTTACGTGATTGACTGCACACCTGAAAACATTTTCTTATAAAGAAATATTTCATATGATGTAAGAGTTTACACTGCATTCTCCATGTGAAGTCTAATTTCCACATTTAGAAAGAAAATTCACTTCGAAATCTAAATTGTCAGTTCCAAATGAAAATTGTTTAGTACTATGATTGACTTTCCATTTAGAAAATAAAATGTGAAAGAAATAAACTCGTGTAAGGTTTGGTATGGCTATGGTGACACACAATATTAGATCTGAAATTAGACTACTACAAGACGGATTATTTGATATTTTAGTAATGTTAGTTTTATCGAAAATAATTATTTTTTAAAATTGATTCTCAATTTATTAAGACGACTCCGTCTAATATTGCATGCCACTTTAGAACACTAGCCTTTACATGGATATATTTTTACCATATTTTGTCTCCGAGTGAAGAGCAATCATAAACATAAGCATCCTTGTCCACGAAACATTTAACTTGACACTTAAAACATCATGTGAAAGTGGGCTAGTAAGAGTTATTGAGACGAGAATACTTTGGTGGATAAGTGGCTTTACACTTGTAGAGAAAAGTGAAAAAAATTATAATCGTGAAAGGGTTGTTGTAGCTACAGTGACAACCAAGATTAGAGGGACATATGGATACATGTTCATCAATAATCGGTCTTCAATAGCCTTAACAACCTCAATGGGTTGTTAACATTCTGAATTCAAAGATTTCTAAAACTTTCACTTTTTTTTAAAATGTGTTGATTATGTCAGGTTTCATCACCTTTTGTTACTAATCGGCCAATAGATCTATTAAAATAGTTAAATACAATGTATTTAGTTGAATGTATTTTATAATGTGTTTATTATTCTCATGTTTGAGGGTACACATGAATATTCATACATCGAGATCATGGATGTACAACAGACTTTATTCTAATAAAAAAAAAGATCATTTAGGAGTTCTTAAACGGTGTCCAGGAATTTGTGGCAACTGCTTCTCAACTTTCAGTTTACCTCTAAAGGTAGATTTCGATGTCCATGTTCGAAACATAGAAATCAAGCAAAACTAATTCCTGACAAAGTAAAATGTGATCTATATCGTTGGGGATTGTAGCCAGATTACTAGATTTGAACTTCACATGGGCATATTGATCCTACAACATTTAGCTCCACTCCTTTGACGAGTTATGATCCTCCACATGAATTTTACTCAAGTAGATTTGAAGAAATGTTCTTTGATGGAACAAGAAATCATTATGCAAGACAAGTTCAGTAAAAAGAGGCACCAAATCCTGATGCTAAGACGTTTTATGATTTATTGAATGTTGCTCAAAAGCCATTGTGAGATGATTGCACGTCTCATTTTGAGTTATCTATAGCTCTTTGAATGCTTAAAATCAAAACAAAGTACAACATGCCTCGAGAGTGCTTCAATCATTTTCCAATCCTGCTGAAAGAGACTATTTCACTTGAAAATTTAGTCCTTGAAGATTTACACAAGATGAAAATGTTGTTCTTCAAGTTAGGGCTTAAAGTAGAGAACATTAATTGTTGTGTAAATGGATGTATGCTATATCACAAGAGTAGTGTGATGGAAACTCAATGCGTATTTAGTAATTCCCATAGATTCAAACCTCAGAGCAGAAAAAGTAAGAGGCAAAAGGAAGTTTCATTCAAGTGACTGCTTTATCTATCAATTATTCCACATCTTTAAAGGCTATACAATTATACGTGTACTGCTCCACATATGACACGATATCAGAGCAGATCAGGAGAAAATAACTCAATGAGTCATCCAACAGATGAAGAGACATGGAAATCTTTTGATCTCTCATATCTTGTGTTTGTTGCGGAGACACGTGATGTCCGGCTAGGTTTATGCTCTATTGGCTTCACACCGTATGGTTAGACTGCATCACCCTACTTTTGTTGGCTGGTGGTTGTTATGCCATACAATATGCCACTTGAGATGTGCATGAAAACTCATTTCTTCTTACAGACGCTGATTATAGCTAGTATCAGTAGCCCTAAAGGGAGGATTGATATATATTTATAGCAGTTGATAGATGAGCTTCAAATTCTTTGAAAAATAAGTGTCATGATGTATTACGTCTCTAGGAAACACAATTTCCTAATGAAAGGCAAATTAAAGTGGATAGTAAGTGATTTTATTGCATATGAAATGCTATAAAGATGGAGCATCGCTGGAATGTTAGTCTTCCCATATTGCATGAATTCATCTAAGACGTTTATGCTTATGTATTACAGGAAAAATTCATTGTTTGAATATCATCGTATATTTCTAAAAGATGGGCAGCACTTCAGGAAGAACAATATGCATTCAGAAGAAAAACAAAATTGAGAAATTTTCGCTACCTCCAAGAATATCCGAGCAAGACATATTGTTAGCGGCATTCCAAAGATTACTGTATGTCTTGACCTTTCTTCACATCATCTAGTCGGAATTGGTGTCACTCATAATTGGACTAAGAAGTCAATTTTTCGGGATCTACCTTATTGGAAGGACAACATGATCAGACAAAATCTCGATGTTATGTACATAGAAAAAAAATATTTCTTTCATAATATCTTCAACACTGTGATATATGCTAACGAAAAAATGAAGGATAACGTGAATGTCAAACTTGATTTGAAGGAGATATGCAGAAAGCAAGAGTTGGAGATCCAAAAAACTGCTATTGACAAGCTCATTAGCCCAAAGCAAAATATTCTCTCACTTTTTCCCAGCTAAGAACAATTTGTGAGTGGCTCAAATCATTAAAATTCCCGAGTGGGTATGCTTAGAATTTGAGCAGTTATGTTGATGTTGGTGCGGAAAAAAATTTTGGAATGAAAAATCATGACTGCCATATTTTTTTACAAAACTTGATGCCAACCACATTTGGTTGTTTGCTAAGCAAAGCCTTTAATCCATTAATTAAAATCAGAGTGTCTTCAGGGAACTGTGTGCTGCTCATTTGAAATATGATGGCATACATACCTGTAACACTTTGCATGCTTTAAACAATATTTCCACCTAGTTTCTTCGACTCGATGGAGCATCTCCTTTTACATTTACCCTACGATGCATTAATTGAAGACCTAGTACAATACCGTTGGANATTAAATACAATGTATTGGTTGAATGTATTTTATAATGTGTTTATTATTCTCATGTTTGAAGGTACACATGAATATTCATACATCGAGATCATGGATGTACATCAGACTTTATCCTAATAGAAAAAAAAGATCACTTAGGAGTTCTTGAACGGTGTCCAAGAATTTGTGGTAGCGGTTTCTCAACTTTCGGTTTACCTCTAAGGGTAGATTTCAATGTCCATGTTCGAAACATAAGAAATCGAGCACAACTAATTCCTGACAAAGTAAAATGTGATCTACACCATTGGGGATTGTAGCCAGATTACTAGATTTGGACTTCACATGGGGAGATTGATCCTACAACATTTAGCTCTACTCCTTTGACGAGTTATGATCCTCCACCTGAATTTTACTCTAGTAGATTTCAAGAAATGATCTTTGATGGAACAAGAAATCATTATGCAAGCCAAGTTCAGTAGGAAGAGGCACCAAATCCTGAGGCTAAGACGTTTTATGATTTATTGAATGTTGCTCAAAAGCCATTGTGAGATGCTTGCACGTCTCATTTTGAGTTATCTATAGCTCTTAGAATGCTTAAAATAAAAACAAAGTACAACATGCCTCGAGAGTGCTCAATCATTTTCCAATCCTGCTGAAAGAGACTATTCCACTTGAAAATTTAGTCCCTGAGGATTTACACAAGACGAAAATGTTGGTCTCCAAGTTAGGGCTTAAAATAGAGAACATTAATTGTTGTGTAAATGGATGTATGCTATATCACAAGAGTAGTGTGATGGAGACTCAATGCATATTTAGTAATTCCCATAGATTCAAACCTCAGAGCAGAAAAAGTAAGAGGCAAAAGGAAGTTTCATTCAAGTGACTGCTTTATCTATCAATTATTCCACATCTTTAGAGGCTATACAACTATACGTGTACTACTCCACATATGATATGACATCAGAGCAGATCAGGAGAAAATAACTCAATGAGTCATCCAACAGATGAAGAGGCGTGAAAATCTTTTGATCGCTCATATCCTGTGTTTGTTGCGGAGACACGTGATGTCCGGCTAGGTTTATGCTCTATCGGCTTCAGACCGTATGGTTAGACTGCATCACCCTACTTTTGTTGGCTGGTGATTGTTATGCCATACAATATACCACCTGAGATGTGCATGACAACTCATTTCTTCTTACAGACACTGATTATACCTAGTATCAGTAGCCCTAAAGGGAGGATTGATGTATATTTATAGCAGTTGATTAATGAGCTGCAAATTCTTTGAAAAATAAGTGTCATGTCGTATTACATCTCTAGGAAACACAATTTCCTGATGAAAGGCAAATTAATGTGGATAATAAGTGATTTTATTGCATATGAAATGCTATATGGATGGAGCATCGCTGGAATGTTAGTTTGCCCATATTGCATGAATTCATCTAAGACGTTTATGCTTCTGTATGACAGGAAGAATTCATTGTTTGAATATGATCGTATATTTCTAAAAGATGGGCATCCCTTCAGGAAGAGCAAGAATGCATTCAGAAGAAAAACAAAATTGAGAAATTTTCGCTACCTCCAAGAATATCCGAGCAAGACATATTGTTAGTGACATTCCAAAGATTATTGTATGTCCTAACCTTTCTTCGCATCATTTAGTCAGAATTGGTGTCACTCATAATTGGACTAAGAAGTCAATTTTTCGGGATGTACCTTATTGGAAGGACAACATGATCAGACAAAATCTCGATGTCATGTACATAGAAAAAAAATATTTCTTTGATAATATCTTCAACACTGTGATATATGCTAACAAAAAAATGAAGGATAACGTGCATGTCAAACTTGATTTGAAGGAGATATACAGAAAGCAAGAGTTGGAGATCCAAAAAACTGTTACTGACAAGCTCATTAGCCCAAAGCAAAATATTCTCTCACTTTTTCCCAGCTAAGAACAATTTGTGAGTGGCTCAAATCATTAAAATTCCCGAGTGGGTATGCTTAGAATTTGAACAGTTATGTTGATGTTGGTGCTGAAAAAATTTCTGGAATGAAAAATCACGACTACCATATTTTTTTACAAAATTTGATGTCAACCACATTTGGTTGTTTGCTAAGCAAAGTCCTTAATCCATTAATTAAAATCAGTGTGTCTTGAGGGAACTGTGTGCTGCTCATTTGAAACATGACGACATACACCAGCTAAACGCACATCATATCTGTAACACTTTGCATGCTTTAGACAATATTTCCACCTAGTTTCTTCGACTCGATGGAGCATCTCCTTTTACATTTACCCTACAATGCATTAATTGAAGACCTAGTACAATACTGTTGGATGTATCCATTGAGAGGCAAATATATTGAGACTAGATATTTATTCACACATTTATAAAGAATAGTAGCAATTTATATTGAGCAACATTTATTTTTTAGATTTAAGAATAAACTGAATAGAACTATGAATAATAAGGTTCACCTAGAAAGAATAATATGTGAAGCATATTTACCGCAAGAGACAACGACATTCTACTCCTACTATTTCGTGGAAGAAGAGTCCACAAAAGAGTCATTAGTTTTGGTGCCACCATCGACTCTTTCTATTTTTCAACAATTAGGTGAAGCATCAGAGAGGTGCACATCACGTTCTTAATGATCAGGAACTTTGAGCAGCAACATTTTATGCTCTTCTCAATTACGATGAAGTACTACCCTTTATTAAGTAAGTCATTTTTCATTATAATTTTTAACTTATTTATCTGAAAAGTGTTATGATTAACTATTTCAATGATATTTTAATATGTGAACAGTTTATTCGTGGATTCGTTAACTTTAGTTTAAGAGGATGACATGAGCAGGGAGATAGAGAATAACTTCTCCCAGTGGTTTACAATGCATGTGAGTTAAATTTGATATATTCATTCCTTATGTGACACGAGGATTTTCATTAACACATGATTTCTTATGCATTAATAGATTCATGATTAGAGAAATGGTATGACAGCTCAGGGGTTAATAAATCTTGCTTGGGAACTTATGCACATCATGAAAATCTGTCAAATTTACGATGTAGATGAGTACAGGTTTCACACGAGATTCTGGTCTGAAGGAAAAAAGTCTTCTAATTCTGGTGTTTGTGTTAAAGCAAATGATAAGTCGGACAACGAGAGAAACTATCATGAGATTTTGAAAGAATTTATTGAACTATCTTATCCAGATTCTATTGGAGGAAGTGTATTCCTATTCAAGTGTACTTGTTTCGATATTTTTCCTAATCATGGAACAAGAGTAAACTGATTATAAAATATCACAGAAGTGAAAACGAACAGAAGATATGCTAAATTTGATCTTTCATTCTAGCTCGACAGACAATTCAGGTTTAATTTCTTCGATATCCACATAGAGTAAGAGAAAACGTTGATTGAGTTGTTCTAATTTCGAGTAAACCAAAAACCACCATTAATATTCATAATAACATTGAACTCGCTCATCAAGAAACAAAAATGACAAGTTCCTGTTTTCCGCTTGATGCGGTCGATGACAAAACTCATACTAGAGGTTGTTAGTGACGAATACAAAAAAATTAATCTCGGTGATCAGTACGACTCAAACTATGCCTTTGGGGAAAAGATCATGATTAAATCCTCCAATTACTCTTCAGACGATGTTGAGCATGATGAATAATTTTATTGTATCTTCCGTTTAATTTTAATTTTTATATTTTCGATTTTAGTAAATGTATCTTGCACTTTACAATTTCATCTACTTGTCTACTGCATACTCATCTGATTTGGTCGAGTTCGGAACACACTTCAAGCTGCGTTTTCCGAACCATTGCCAATTACCGCCCGTTACTACCAACATCACCATTATTATCCACTATCGTCACCACCTACTCATCCGATGTCGCTGGCCACAACTACAATAATGTGTCGTCACGCATGTCTGCCACCTCTGTTGCATTGAATTTTACAATGAATTCATTTCATTTCAAACAAAACACTAATCTGACACATTTATTTTACACCCAACCAAATAATTCCAAATATTTCATATACACTGTATTCTTTATACTCTATATTCCTTTTTCAGCAAATCAGGTAACCTTTAAGATTTTGATGATTTGAAGAACAACTAATGAAATAAAAAAAATCAAAATAAATTATAAAAATGATTATATATTCACAACTTATTTCCATGTCTTTACCCTCAAAAACAATTCCCCAACATTCAGTCAGCCTAAAAGTAGGGAGGGTTGGATCACATTTATGAATTGATTTGTCCGACTATTAATCTAGCATAACCCTAGCACATAATTTTGACAAACATGAGCTCAATTAGTGTTGTAAACGAGCCGAGCTTGAGCGAGCTCAGGCTAGGCTCGTGTTCAGCTCGTTCGAAATAGCTCGTGTTCGAAATCGACTCGTGAACAGTATGTTTGTGTTTGGCTCAATTTAAATATTCATGTTCGTGTTTGGCTCGTGTTCGGCTCGAAATTGGCTCGTTAAACTAAAATTGAGAAAAATAGATGTAAAATATGGGATTCGAACCTGGATCAAATCTATACAAAAGAAAACACTAACCACATTATCACATGAAGTGTTATGATTTAAACATAGACATAAATATATATAATATATTATTATATAAATAATATATGTAANCTATATTAGGACTATATATTTATTCACACATTTACAAAGAATATTAGCAATTTATATTGAGCAACATTTATTTTTTAGATTTATGAATAAACTGAAGAGAACTATGAACAATAAGGTTCACCTAGAAGGAATAATATGTGAATCATATTTACTGCAAGAGACAACGACATTCTACTCCAACTATTTCGTGGAAGAAAAGTCCACAAAAGTCATTAGTTTTGGTGTCACCGTCGACTCTTTCTATTTTTCAACAATTAGGTCAGAGAGGTGCACATCACGTTCTTAATGATCAGGAACTTTGTGCAGCGACACTTTATGCTCTTCTCAATTACGATGAAGTACTACCCTTTATTAAGTAAGTCATTTTTTCATTATAATTTTTAACTTATTTATCTGAAAAGTGTTATGATTAACTATTTCAATGATATTTTAATATGTGAACAGTTTATTCGTGGATTCGTTAACTTTAGTTGAAGAGGATGACATGAGCAGAGAGGTAGAGAATAACTTCCCCCAGTGGTTTACAACGCATGTGAGTTAAATTTGACATATCATTCCTTATGTGACACGAGGCTTTTCATTAACACATGATTTCTTATGCATTAATAGATTCATGATTAGAGAAATGGTATGCAGCTCAAGGGTTAATAAATCTTGCTTGGGGACTTATGCGCATAATGAAAATCTGTCAAATTTACGATGTAGATGAGTACAGGTTTCACACGAGATTCTGGTCTAAAGGAAAAAAGTTTTCTAATTCTGGTGTTTGTGTTAAAGCAAATGATAAGTCGGACAACGAGAGAAACTATCATGAGATTCTGAAAGAATTTATTGAACTATCTTATCCATGGAGGAAGTGCATTCCTATTCAAGTGTACTTGATTCGATCCTTTTCCTAATCATGGAACAAGGGTAAACTGATTATAAAATATCACAGAAGTGAAAATGAACATAATATATGCTAAATTTGATCTTTTCATTCTAGCTCGACAAGCAAATCAGGTTTAATTTCTTCGATATCCACATAGAGTAAGAGAAAACGTTGATTGAGTTGTTGCAATTTCGAGTAAACCAAAAACCACAATTATTATTCATAATAACATTGAACTCGCTCATCAAGAAACAAAAATGGCAAGTTTATGTTTTCCGCTTGATGCGATCGATGAAAAGTCATACTAGAGGTTGTTAGTGGCGAATACGAAAAAATTAATGTCGGTGATTAGTACGACTCGGACTATGCCTTTGGGGAAAAGATCATGATTAAATCCTCCAATTACTCTTCAGACGATGTTGAGTATGATGAGTAATTTTATTGTACATTTCGTTGAATTTTAGTTTTTTGTATTTTCAATTTTCGTAGATGTATCTTGCACTTTACAGTTTGTCTACTTATCTACTGCATACTCGTCTGATTTGGTCAAGTTCCGAACACACTTCAAGCTGCGTTTTTTCTACCCATTGCCAATTACCGCCTGTTACTACCAACTGTTAGGGTTGGAGCCCGATTTCGACACCCCCGCCTGCTCTTATTCGCGAATCGACGCTTCCTGCTCCCGTTCGGCTCCCGATCGCGATCCGGTCTCCGCCTCCGCCTCCCGTCTCCCGCACGCGCGAAGCTTCGCGTCGCTTTGCCCGTTACTCCTTTGTCGCGAAAGGTCGCGACTCCTCCCGCTCCCGCTAGATTGCGAAACCGTTCTCGCTTCCTGTTGGCTCGCACGGCTTTCCTTTTAGTTGGAGTGAGAAGTCACGGGCAGAAAAAAAACATTTTTGTTGAAGGCAGGGAAGGAGTTATTTTTCTTGCGGTGAAGTCAGAAAGTAGATTTCTCTTGAGACTTATGGAAGCAGGAGAAGGAAGAAGAAGATAGGGAAGAAGAAGGTGTTCTTCTTGGTGACTTGTGGCAGAAGAGAAACGGGTTTTCTCTTGTATATTTTTCTTCTTCTTTGGTGCTTTTGCTATTGGGTGAATCTTGGTGTAAAGAGAAAGAGCAAGTGGAGATCTTTAATTGTCGTTGTGATCAAAATGGTGTAAACTTCCTCAATTAGTAAAATCATCTGCAACTCCGTGGATGTAGGCAATTTGCCGAACCACGTAAATCTGTGTGTTCTTTCTGGTGTGATTTTTTTCTCGTGTTATTTTTATTTTTTCACTTCGTCGTCGATCATTTTAAATTTCAAAATTACCACAACACCAACATCACCAATATTGTCCACTATCGTCACCACCTACTCATCCAATGTCACTGGCCACAACTACAATAATGTGTCGTCACGCATGTCTGCCACCTCCGTTGCATTGAATTTTACAATGAATTCATTTCATTTCAAACAAAACACTAATCTGACACATTTATTTTACACCCAACCAAATAATTCCAAATATTTCATATACAATGTACTTTACTCTATATTCCTTTTTCCGCAAATCAGATCACCATTAAGATATTGATGATTTGAAGAAAAACTAATGAAATAAAAAAATCAAAATAAATTATAAAAATGATTATATATTTACAACTTTTTTCCATATCTTTACCCTCAAAAACAATTCCCCAACATTCAGTCAGCCTAAACGTAGGGAGGGTTGGAGCACATTTATGAATTGATATGTCCGACTATTAATCTAGCATAAACCTGGCACATAATTTTGACAAACATGAGACTCAATTGGGATGGAGAAAATCAATATTGTATACTAATAATTGAAATTTTAGCATGTGCAAAAAGTAATAATTTAAGACCGTTCTGGCCCAACAACTTCGCAAGAACGATTTTTTTATATGTTTTAATAATCCTTTTTCGAACCTTACAACTGTTTGCTCACAGGTTGGTTGAAGCTGCATTATTTGAAGTCATGTCACAGACATAAAAAAAACAAAAAAAATAGGCATTTACATTCATACCACCCAACTCCTGTGTATTTATATACCGAACCCCTAAACTTTATTTTTTAAATTTCTCAAGCTCAAATCTTTTATACCACATCAAAAATATAATTATTTTTACTTTTAAGAAATGAAAAACAACTTTTAAGATTGCATAATAAAAAGACATTTGGTCGAAATGATCTCATGTTGAGTGTGTGCCAACAAATCAAAACCGTTTAAGCAGAACAAATGTCTGGGGCAAGAAGAGTGAACTAGTTAGATTCAGATAGGAGACAAATGATCAACCAGCTAGAGGTCGACCTGCTCATTGACCGATCGACTAGGAGGTCACCTAACTCAGGCAGCGTACTCAGAAGGTAGTAGATGCAAATATTTGCCGAGAACACACTAAGAGGCGAATATTCCATGCCGACAACCAAAATGTCAAGGGCATAACTAACATTTTATAAATGATTATAACTTTTTATAAATACAAGAACAATAAATGTAAGGGGGATGCCAATAAGAAAAATTGACTTGTATTCTAAAATATCTGTCATTCCTATAATATATACATAACAATTGAAGTTTAGGGGGTGGATGTAAATACATATAAATTGAGTGACATGTAAGCAAATCTTCCTAAAAATTTTAAGGAAGGCTTTTAGGCAATACATCGGCAATTCATTATCAATGAAAAAAAATTTTAAAAACATTAGTATTACCACAATCAATATGTTAATACTTCTGCATCTACTAAATAAATTAATTTGCTAATCTTTTGGGTTTGTCTGTAATCATGTGTTATCGAGTTAGATTGTTCCAACTAAATCATGTAAACATTTAATATTTAAATGCCTTTCCTTATTCATTGAAATATGTACCTAAAATAAATAACAATATCCTCATCCATTCGGTGAATAATTAACTAATTTATTCAATTGCAATAATTTTATAGTGAATGTATTTTTTTTATCATGTAAGCAAAGCTTACTAACGTGCTAATTATTGACTAATTGTACATATCTAAATAATTGTACCAGCAGAATATTTCCTGCAACTTAATGACTTTACAGCTAAATGATTGAATCATAATTTTCTTAATTAACTANTCGCTTCCTGTTGGCTCGCACGGCTTTCCTTTTAGTTGGAGTGAGAAGTCACGGGCAGAAAAAAAACATTTTTGTTGAAGGCAGGGAAGGAGTTATTTTTCTTGCGGTGAAGTCAGAAAGTAGATTTCTCTTGAGACTTATGGAAGCAGGAGAAGGAAGAAGAAGATAGGGAAGAAGAATGTGTTCTTCTTGGTGACTTGTGGCAGAAGAGAAACGGGTTTTCTCTTGTATATTTTTCTTCTTCTTTGGTGCTGTTGCTATTGGGTGAATCTTGGTGTAAAGAGAAAGAGCAAGTGGAGATCTTTAATTGTCGTTGTGATCAAAATGGTGTAAACTTCCTCAATTAGTAAAATCATCTGCAACTCCGTGGATGTAGGCAATTTGCCGAACCACGTAAATCTGTGTGTTCTTTCTGGTGTGATTTTTTTCTCGTGTTATTTTTATTTTTTCACTTCGTCGTCGATCATTTTAAATTTCAAAATTACCACAACACCAACATCACCAATATTGTCCACTATCGTCACCACCTACTCATCCAATGTCACTGGCCACAACTACAATAATGTGTCGTCACGCATGTCTGCCACCTCCGTTGCATTGAATTTTACAATGAATTCATTTCATTTCAAACAAAACACTAATCTGACACATTTATTTTACACCCAACCAAATAATTCCAAATATTTCATATACAATGTACTTTACTCTATATTCCTTTTTCCGCAAATCAGATCACCATTAAGATATTGATGATTTGAAGAAAAACTAATGAAATAAAAAAATCAAAATAAATTATAAAAATGATTATATATTTACAACTTTTTTCCATATCTTTACCCTCAAAAACAATTCCCCAACATTCAGTCAGCCTAAACGTAGGGAGGGTTGGAGCACATTTATGAATTGATATGTCCGACTATTAATCTAGCATAAACCTGGCACATAATTTTGACAAACATGAGACTCAATTGGGATGGAGAAAATCAATATTGTATACTAATAATTGAAATTTTAGCATGTGCAAAAAGTAATAATTTAAGACCGTTCTGGCCCAACAACTTGGCATGAACGATTTTTTTATATGTTTTAATAATCCTTTTTCGAACCTTACAACTGTTTGCTCACAGGTTGGTTGAAGCTGCATTATTTGAAGTCATGTCACAGACATAAAAAAAAACAAAAAAAAAGAGGCATTTACATTCATACCACCCAACTCCTGTGTATTTATATACTGACCCCCTAAACTTTTTTTTTTCTAAATTTCTCAAACTCAAATTTTTTATACCACATCAAAAATATAATTATTTTTACTTTTAAGAAATGAAAAACAACTTTTAAGATTGCATAATAAAAAGACATTTGGTTGAATTCAAATGATCCCATGTTGAGTGTGTGCCAACAAATCAAAACCGTTTAAGCTGAACAAATGTCTGCGGCAAGAAGAGCGAACTAGTTAGATTCAGATGGGAGACAAGTGATCAACCAGCTAGAGGTCGACCTGCTTAATGACCGATCGACTAGGAGGTCACCTAACTCAGGCAGCGTATTCAGAGGGTAGTAGGTGCGAATATTTGCCGAGAACACACTAAGAGGCGAATCTTCCGTACCGACAACCAAAATGTCAAGGGCATAACCGGCATTTTATAAATTATTATAATTTTTTATAAATACAAGAACAATAAATGGAAGGGGGATGCAAATAAGAAAATTTGGCTTGTATTCTAAAATATATGCCATTCCTATATCCATTTCTTGGATGTGATTCATGAATAAATATTGATCTCAACACAGACAGTTACGATGATATATACATAACAATTGAAGTTTGGGGGGTGGATGTAAATACATAGAAATTGAGTGACATGTAAGGAAATCTTCCTAAAAATTTTAAGGAAGGCTTTTAGGCAATACATCGGCAATTCATTATCAATGAAAGATATAAAAATACATTAGTATTATGACAACTTAATTAATATGTTAGTAGTTCTGCATCTACTAAATACATTAATTTGCTAATCTTTTGGGTTTGTCTGTAATCATGTGCTATCGAGTTAGATTGTTCCAACTAAATCATGTAAACATTTAATATTTAAATGCCTTTCATTATTCATTGAAATATGTACCTATAATAAATAACAATATCCTCATCCATTCGGTGAATAATTAACTAATTTATCCAACTGCAATTATTTTATAGTGAATGTAACTTTTTTATCATGTAAGCAAAGCTTACTAACGTGCTAATTATTGTACATATCTAAATAATTGTGCATATCTAAATAATTGTGCCAGCAGAATATTTCCTGCAACTTAATGACTTTACAGCTAAATGATTGAATCATAATTTTCTTAATTAACTAAACTTTAAAAAAACTACAGTATCATAAATTCAATAGCCCTTGTAATGTCATCACCACTGGAATATAATTATTAAGCTTGATGCAATAGGTTAGTTATAATTCATTAAATTTTAAGGTTAATGCATCTACAAGCAGCCGAATGAACAATCTGAGAGAACAAAAGAAAGCTTCACAGAACAGAGAAAGAAAAGATCTGAAAGCTGAAGGACTTACCTTGGACAAAAGACACATGAGTGACTGCATATGGTTCCTGGCAAGGGAATCCCCCACAAAGGCTAGGGACTTCTCCCTCATAAGCTCGAGAAATTGGAGCGGTTCGAAGGCTGGAATCTCACAGCCATCCGGCTTCCACCTCCAATTCAAGAACTCCATGTCTGGCCTCCCATACTTCATGCAGTTCTGATGCTCCTGTATCATCCAGCATGTCTTGTTGTTGTAATATGGCTCTTTTGGATCTCTGATCCATTCCCCTTTGGATATGTCACATTCTTTCTCAGAATCAGAAGAAGAAGAAGAAGAAGTGTTACGTAACAGAAGCAATGTTGACAGGGTGGAGGAAGGAGGAACTGGGATTTTGTCTTGGAATGGAGCTAAGAAGTTGTTGAAGTAGAAAGAGATGAAGAGAAGGATGGCTGCTGCAGATAGCAGAAGAAATGAGAAGAGAGTTTGGGGGAAAAGTTGCCTGCCAAAGGGAAGCTGAATAATTGGGGAATTCATTAGATTCCTGCTGAGATCAGAGAGGCTCTCCTTGTGTATGGGACATAATTGGCTCAATGAAGGTAATGAGCTGCTTCTAAGCTTTGTGGATTATGAAGTCTTAAATATTAGTTTAAGCTTGTGATGGAACAGCTCAGTGAAATTTGGGAGATTTGAAGAAAACACCGAAAATGATTCCTATTGAAGAATAGGATTAGCTCTAGAATTTTATGTAAATTACTTACTTCAATTTGTTTATTATTCAGTCAATTATATTGAGGATTATTTTATTATTGAATGTGTGAAAAGTTATTGGACTAATGATGATAAGCAAATTATTGTAGAAAACTTTTAGGAGAAGTTGACACTTAAGGGCATTAGAGACCTCGAGCTTGATTCATGTTTAGCTCGTTTGAAATTGACTCGTGTTTGAAATTACTTGTAAAAAGTGTGTTCTTGTTCGGCTCAAAATTGGTTCATTTAAAATAGTATGAAAAAATAAATATATGATGTTAGATTTGAATCTGCACCAATTCTGTGCAATAGAATACTAAACCACATGACAGCATAACTATTATAATTCTAACTTATATATAAATATATATAATATATTATTATAAAAATAATATATGTAGTATATTATTATATAAATAATATATATAATTTCTTTATTTCTAGTTAGAACGAGTATTAAAAAAAGGGATATTCTTATTTGGCTCGTTATAATTTGAGCTTAAATAATTTGTTTGGGTCCGTCTCATTTACTTAATAAATGATTCGAACACGAGTTACTTAACGAACTGAACATTAGCTATTTACGAATAATGAACTTTTTTTTACAACCCAATTGCAATGAGCTTTTTCACAATGCAAGTTTTTTTACTAATAATTATATTTTCAATATTTAATATTAATAGTATTGATATTAATACGAGTTACTTAATGATTCGAATACGAGTTACTTAACGAATATCAAATTTGTCTGGGATTTGTCACATCATTTAAGCATAATGAATGCTAGCTATGTAGAATTTGACTCTACTTTTTTTTTAATACATTTATACTATGCATGAAATTTTTAATTCATCAAGTATTGATTTTATATGATTCTATCAAATTTTTTACTTGATTAACTGGTGATTTTTTAAATCTCAAAAAATTCATAAAGTTCATGGTTGGTGAACACATCATATGCTAGTAACCTAAGATGTAAAGGTATATGGGAATAGATTTAATTTTACATTAGGTAGTTGAAAAATATGTAGCTATAAATATATGAAGTGATTGTCGCCCTCACCTATAAGATTTTGTGTTTTTGAGCTAAAAATAAGTTTGGTGATCATTAGTGTTTCTGATCAATTAGAATACAAGATAATATGACTAATGTTTTAGTTGAGACTGAGTCGTTGTTGTGCTAGTATTTGTTAGTTTTTTTTAGTTTTCACTATGATTGAGCAAGATACATTAATGAACTATTTTGGGATGTGCCTTATGTGGTTAAATGACTACTTGAAGAATGATTCTCATTTCTCAATAATGTTAAAATGCTTCTATTTGATGCGAACTTGTCGGTGATATGGAGAGATTTTGTGTGGATGAGATTGTTAAGACATATGAGTGATTTATTCTTATGTTGAATACTTACATGATAAAAAGTTTAATAATGATTTATTCTTATGTTGAATACTTACATGATAAAAAGTTTAATAATGATTGAGAAATTTATTATATTGGTATTGAACAAAAGCCTTGTATGCATATATTTTAAGAATAACACATAAAATGTATGAGATTTCTTTCATTAAAGAACTTTAGAAAGAGAAAAACTCTAAAGCTTTACTTTTTGGAAAGATTCCATTAATATAAGCCAAAAAAAATAAAGGGTATTTCTGCTTGTATGGCCTAAATTTACTGATCAAGAGAAGGAGAGGGGGGGAGAGAGAGAGAGAGAGAGAAAGAGGGTTTAGGATGATAAAAATAAAGCAACAAGAAATAAAGAAACACATGGTTTTAGAGTGGTTCAATCATCTTTATTTATGTTCAATATTACATGACAATAGAGAAAACTTTTTATTACTACTATTTGAACCTTACAGAGCTAATGTTTGTTTGAAGGAGAGATAGAAGGGTAGATGAGGAAAGCTAACAATGAAAGTGTTGTGTCAAATGAATTTAGATCTAGTGCTCTCATAATACTTTCGTTCACTTGTTGCTCAAACCCTTTAGCTATGACTCTTATAAGGTTATTTATAGCTTAAAGATTGTCTTGAATGTTGATTAACAACTTGGCGCTTTTTGTTTTGAGATTTCAATCATTATTTTGAAGTTATGATATTTGGATGTTGGTTGTCATTTATACTTGCAATATACAAGACATTGTGATGATATTAACGAGGTTATTAACATGATTATGCAATAATAAGTTAGGTATTGAGACTCTAATTTTCACATGATATTTATGAGGTCCCTTGGAGATAGAAATAGGTTCTTTGGATAGAGAAAATATTGAAGTGATACTAACTGCTACCTTTAGCATATTTGCGGCCTCCTTATCATGAAAAAGAGGTAGATTAATAATATTCTTAAGTGGATTAATCCAAAACAAGTAGAATCTATGAGGGTCAAAATGCATTAGCAAGAATAAAGAGGTACTCTTGAGAATTCAAAGGTCTACTCATGATAAAATTAATGCCATGCTACGTGCAAGGCTAAGATGCAGCTGTATATAGAGAAAAAATAATAGATTAAATATTATTTGCACAATCGTTAACCTTCTAAGAGGAAACAATGTTAAAATAGTAGGTGTTAATTTTTAGTGTATAACATTTATAACTTTGTGAAGCACAAGAAAATGTTCAATTGTAAATGCTAATTATCACTTGATGGTCATGAGACTACACAAATTTTTTTCTTTTCTCATATGGTGAAAGAATGGTAACAAAAAACAGGGGCTCATTTAATAACTAGAATGCATCAAGAAATCGTTGATGGAGCACATTAGAGGTTAAGCAACATTAAGTTGATGAAATTATTTTATCTTCTTTAAAAGGGGAGCCTAGACGATTACAAAGGCTACTATTAAATGTCAAAAATTGGTCAACGTTGGACATTTTATGCATTGGAAATGATAAAAGGACAAATAATGCCTTTGATTATGGTGAATTCCAATGTTGTTCTAGGCATCATCATTATTTGATAGCACATTTTGAATTGGTTGACATCAAGCATCAGTGTTTGTTGATGCCAGTGTTTGATGTTGACACCACCAAAATGATGAGTAATATCTAGCAAATTCTTCTTGCCTATACATTTCCATAAAAAAATTATGATGGGTTGGTGACTTTCAATGAATTAATATTATTGATGAAAAATTGAAAAATATTTTCCACTCAATGGTTAGACCAATGGTCTATCTACAAAAATTATGATGGCATTCTAAAAGTTAGATTATTGGTAGTCATTTGGTCCACCCATTGACCAAAATTTGCATTTTGACCTCAACCATCCCCCTTTTCTTCCCTTATTCATCAACTCGTTTCCTCAACATGCTTTGGATATCCTTTAATTATGCTAAATTTAAATTATGAAATACCTTTCGCTCTTTCCCTTCTCAAAACATTATAGTAGTCTATTTTTTTATTCAATTTTTTTTTCAATAGAAAAAAAAATTGTTCCACGATTTTTTTCTCAATAAATCATACTTTTTGGCTTTATATTTGTATGAATAAATTCTTATTATTTATTTTGGCTTTTATAACTTTCTTTTTCAACTATTATACTGTTATAAAGCTATTTTCATAGGGACAATAACCGTTTTAGAATTTATTTTAACATTATGTGATGCTTAAAGTAGAATCCATACATTAATATATATTTCAATCACTTCTCAAAAGTGAACCAGGGTGCTGATAAAGGCATAGTGGTGCTGGCTTTCGTGAATCAAAATTTTCAATTTAGGGCTTCAAGCATATAGGTGCTAACATCTGTAAAGTGGCAACGTTGACACTGGGCCTGCGGACGCTTGGGTTCTGGCCCGGAGTGTCTTGCTCTCTATTTTCTTATTTAGTATACGCTTCACTAGGTGATCATACCTTTGTGTGAGGTCTTGTACTCAGGAGCTCGGAAGCCTGGCATTGGGATGTTTTCTTTAGATTTTGAGTGTACACAACTTGCACCAAGCATGAGGTGCTAGGTATTTGCTTCAGGGTGCTTGGTTGTGGATTTAGTCCATGTTATGCAATGATTATTCCAAGTCTTATATTCTTATAGTATACTGCATATAACATTATATGTACCCCATAAAATTGTAAAAATGACACAATAATGGTAAATTTAAAACATAAACATGGCAATACATTTCACACACATCAAACTTTCTCAAATTTAAACATTAGTTTCTCTAAAGTAATTCAAAACCTAAAGTTAGAATTTTTTTAATTCATGGTAGATCGTTCTGTAGGAGCTGAAGTCAAAATGCTTCCCCTAGAATTGCCTGACAACCCTTTCATCTCAACAAGCTTTGAACTCTTTGCATCGCCAACCTCTCTCTTTGAACCATATAAACCTTAGAACATCTCCCCTTCTTTAATCCTTCTTGAATAATCACATGTGATTGATCCTCTGGGACATTCGTGTTCTCCTTGGAAAACTTTCTCATCAGAGCAAAGCCAAAGTGACGATGAATTCTTGAGAGCAAAGGGGAGGAGCAGAAGAACGAAATATTTGATTCACAACGTTCCACAAGGATAAACATGATGTGACTCGTCAATATCACACAAAGTGTTAGCATAAAAAAAAACTTTTTTATAACCACCGAAATTAATGAAGTCATTACTAAAGTTATATTTCTCTTATTATAAGACGGTGATGTGATAGCTATTCTCTGATGATCCCAAAACTTAGCATCAGTAAATCTCATAAAATAGGGAATTTTCAAATATTTTTCATACTACTCCACTTCCTAAGAGTGCACACCTCCTAAATGATTGAAATAAGTCATATATCTCATAATAGTATGTGTGTCTACCACATGTAGCTCGAAAAGGATAACTCCTTTTGAAACATCTAGGTGTCATGATCATGAAATGAGTTGCATCAATCACCTAGAAAGCGAAGGCTCCTGAATGAGAAATGGTCTGTAGTTATCCAAAAGTGCTTGCCCTAATTCTTATAAGCATAGCTTCTGAGCCCCTAGAGGTATAGCCATTAAAACTTATTGGTTGTGGAAAGTACCATTTTCATTAAATATGAATAGATATATCTTCTGAGAAACTTGAAAGAATATAATGCTTATTGCAATTTACTCATCCATTTGGTCGTATGTAAAGGTCACTTATCATTTTATGTTCTCATTCTCTCATTCTTCTCACAGTATCATGTCGAACAACTAAGAGAATCAAGAAACTAAATGTATACTCAAAAAAGAGTTATTAAGCAATAGGAAAACCCAAATGTTAAATGGTCTTAATGGATTAAGCTCAACAACGATGCAGTTAGTGGCCTAGCACTAGCTAGATCAATAGTATTTATTAGTCATTTATTTGAAAGTGACAAGTTGCATGGTTCCTTACTTCTCAGAAGGATTATACGAGTGCCTTCAAAGCACTTCGGTGTTCCATCGAGCTTCTCAGAATGTGTCAATCATACTTTTATCTTCAAGTGAGTTCTTCCAACCAAACTCCTCAACATCCCTAAATTCCTATTTCATACTTGTACAAGCTGCTAGGGTTTTCTCAGCAAACTTGCTAATAACTATCCATTTAAATCACCGAGCTCGGTGAATAGCTCTCTGACGCAGAAGAAAGAGAATTTCAGTATGGCAATATACACACCTCTATTTATTTATTAACATCAAGATAATCCATTGCAGTTTTCTTGTTAATAATGAGTCTAATCAGACTTCATATTGAATATCAAATAACCTAGTTTTATGACTATTTTTTAGACCCTTGTGCGGCTACATAGGCTTTTAAGTATATAAATAAGAAAAATGGNGATCTCTCACGGATTGTATGAGTTCAGGAGTTATACTGGATCACACTTCCCAGAAAAATTCAACATGTTGGATGATCACTGCCTTTTACAATATTGATTTGTAATCTATTTAAAAAAATATTAATTTTTTTTTACATTTATAAATTCTAAAGGTTAAAGTTACATAATAAATTATAATTGTATCAAACAAAATATATTATAAGCATTAATCAAATGGATAGTAAATTTTTTATCATATTGAGAATGATGCATTTTAAAATATTTTTTATTTACTAATGTATATAAATGTATGTGTGCATGTATGTATGTATGTGTGTGTCTATATATATATATATATATATATATATATATATAGAGNAAAATAAAGGTTATTTCTGCTTGTATGACCTAAAGTTACTAATCAAGAGAAGGAGAGGGAGAGAAAGAGAGAAAGAGGGTTTAGGATGATAAAAATAAAGCAACAAGAAACAAATAAACACATGGTTTTAGAGTGGTTCAATCATCTTTATCTATGTTCAATATTACATGACACTAGAGAAAACTTTTTATTACTACTATTTGAACCTTACAGAGCTAATGTTTGTTTGAAGGAGAGATAGAAGGGTAGATGAAGAAAGCTAACAATGAAAGTGTTGTGTCAAATGAATTTAGATCTAGTGCTCTCATAACAGTGTCGTTCACTTGTTGCTCAAACCCTTTAGCTATGACTCTTATAAGGTTATTTATAGCTTAAAGATTGTCTTGAATGTTGGTTAACAACTTGGTGCTTTTTGTGTTGAGATTTCAATCATTATCTTAAAGTTATGATATTTTGATGTTGGTTGTCACTTATACTTGCAAGATACAAGACATTGTGATGATATTAACGAGGTTATTAACATGATTATGCAATAATAATTTAGGTATTGAGACTCTAATTTTCACATGATAGTTATGAGATCTCTTGGAGATAGAAATAGGTTCTCTGGATAGAGAAAATACTGAAGTGATACTAAATGCTACCTTTAGCATATTTGCGGCCTCCTTATCATGAAAAAGAGGTAGATTAATAATATTTTAAAGTGGATTAATCCAAAACAAGTAGAATCTATGAGGGTCAAAATGCATTAGCAAGGATAAAGAGGTACTCTTGAGAATTCAAAGGTCTAATCATGATAAAATTAATGTCATGCGACGTGCAAGGCTAAGATGCAGCTGCATATAAAGAAAAAATAATAGATTAAATATTATTTGCACAATCGTTAACCTTCTAAGAGGAAACATTGTTAAAACAGTAGGTGTTAATCTTTAGTGTATAACATATATAACTTTGTGAAGCACAAGAAAATGTTCAATTGTAAATGCTAATTATCACTTGATGGTCATGGGACTACACAAATTTTTTTTTTTTTTTTCATATGGTGAAAGAATGGTAGCAAAAAACAGGGGCTCATTTAATAACTAGAATGCATCAAGAAATCGTTGATGGAGCACATTAGAGGTTAAGCNTAGAAAATGATTCCTATTGAAAAATAGGATTAGCTCTAGAATTTTATGTAAATTACTTCAATTTGTTTATTATTCAGTCAATTATATTGGGGATTATTTTATTATTGAATATATTATTGGACTAATGATGATAAGCAAATTATTGTAGAAAACTTTTAGGAGAAGTTGACACTTAAAGGGCATTATAGACCTCGAGCTTGAGTCATGTTTAGCTCGTTTGAAATTGGCTGGTGTTTGAAATTACTAGTGAAGTGTGTTAGTGTTCGGCTCAAAATTGCTTCATTTAAAATAGTATGAAAAAAAATATATATAATGTTAGATTTATATCTGCACCAATTCTGTGCAATAGAGTACTAAACCACGTGACAGCAGAGCTATTATAATTCTAACTTAGATATAAATATATATAATATATTATTATAAAAATAATATATATAATTTCATTATTTCTAGTTAAAACAAGTATAAAAAAAGGGTTATTCTTATTTGGCTCGTTATAATTTGAGCTTAAATAATTTGTTTGGGTCCGACTCATTTACTTAATGAACTATTTGAACACGAGTTACTTAATGAACTGGACATGAGCTATTTGCGAATAATGTGCTTTTTTTACAACCCAATTGCAATGAGCTTTTTTACAATGTAAGTTTTTTTTTACTAATTATTATATTTTCAATATTTGATATTAATAGTATTGGTGCTTACTTGCATGAAGACATATAAAATTTGTCTAGGATTTGTCACATCATTTAAGCATAATGAATGCTAGCTATGTAGAATTTGACTTTACTTTTTTTTAATACATTTATACTATGCATGAAATTTTTAATTCATCAAGTATTGATTTTATATCATTCTATCANTAAAAAAAGGGATATTCTTATTTGGCTCGTTATAATTTGAGCTTAAATAATTTGTTTGGGTCCGTCTCATTTACTTAATAAATGATTCGAACACGAGTTACTTAACGAACTGAACATTAGCTATTTACGAATAATGAACTTTTTTTTACAACCCAATTGCAATGAGCTTTTTCACAATGCAAGTTTTTTTACTAATAATTATATTTTCAATATTTAATATTAATAGTATTGATATTAATACGAGTTACTTAATGATTCGAATACGAGTTACTTAACGAATATCAAATTTGTCTGGGATTTGTCACATCATTTAAGCATAATGAATGCTAGCTATGTAGAATTTGACTCTACTTTTTTTTTAATACATTTATACTATGCATGAAATTTTTAATTCATCAAGTATTGATTTTATATCATTCTATCAAATTTTTTACTTGATTAACTGGTGATTTTTTAATCTCAAAAAATTCATAAAGTTCATGGTTGGTGAACACATCATATGCTAGTAACCTAAGATGTAAAGGTATNGATTCTATCAAATTTTTTACTTGATTAACTGGTGATTTTTTAAATCTCAAAAAATTCATAAAGTTCATGGTTGGTGAACACATCATATGCTAGTAACCTAAGATGTAAAGGTATATGGGAATAGATTTAATTTTACATTAGGTGGTTGAAAAATATGTAGCTATAAATATATGAAGTGATTGTCGCCCTCACCTATAAGATTTTGTGTTTTTGAGCTAAAAATAAGTTTGGTGATCATTAGTGTTTCTGATCAATTAGAATACAAGATAATATGACTAATGTTTTAGTTGAGACTGAGTCGTTGTTGTGCTAGTATTTGTTAGTTTTTTTTAGTTTTCACTATGATTGAGCAAGATACATTAATGAACTATTTTGGGATGTGCCTTATGTGGTTAAATGACTACTTGAAGAATGATTCTCATTTCTCAATAATGTTAAAATGCTTCTATTTGATGCGAACTTGTCGGTGATATGGAGAGATTTTGTGTGGATGAGATTGTTAAGACATATGAGTGATTTATTCTTATGTTGAATACTTACATGATAAAAAGTTTAATAATGNATTTTAGTTGAGATTGAGTCGTTTTTATGCTAGTATTTGTTAGTTTTTTTTAGTTTTCACTATGATTGAGCAAGATACATTAATGAATTATTTTGGGATACACCTTATGTGGTAGAATGACTACTTGAAGAATGATTCTCATTTGTCAATAATGTTAAAATGCTTCTATTTGATGCAAACTTGTTGGTGATATGGAGAGCTTTTGTGTGGATGAGATTGTTAAGACATATGAGTGATTTATTCTTGTGTTGAATACTTACATGATAAAAAGTTTAATAATGATTGAGAAAATTTATTATATTGGTATTGAACAAAAGCCTTGTATGCATATATTTTAAGAATAACACATAAAATGTATGAGATTTCTTTCATTAAAGAACTTTAGAAAGAGAAAAACTATAAAGCTTTACTTGTTGGAAAGATTCCATTAATATAAGCCAAATAAAATAAAGGGTATTTCTGCTTGTATGGTCTAAAGTTACTAATCAAGAGAGGGAGAGGGAGAGGGAGAGAGAGAGAGAGAAAGAGGGTTTAGGATGATAAAAATAAAGCAACAAGAAATAAAGAAACACATGGTTTTAGAGTGGTTCAATCATCTTTATCTATGTTCAATATTACATGACACTAGAGAAAACTTTTTATGACTACTATTTGAACCTTACAGAGCTACTGTTTGTTTGAAGGAGAGATAGAATGGTAGACGAGGAAAGTTAACAATGAAAGTGTTGTGTCAAATGAATTTAGATCTAGTGCTCTCATAACACTTTCATTCACTTGTTGCTCAAACCCTTTAGCTATGACTCTTATAAGGTTATTTATAGCTTAAAGATTGTCTTGAATGTTGGTTAACAACTTGGCGCTTTTTGTTTTGAGATTTAAGACATTGTGATGATATTAACGAGGTTATTAACATGATTATGCAATAATTATTTAGGTATTGAGACTCTAATTTTCACATGATAGTTATGAGGTCCCTTGGAGATAGAAATAGGTTCTCTGGATAGAGAAAATATTGATGTGATACTAAATGCTACCTTTAGCATATTTGCGGCCTCCTTATCATGAAAAAGAGGTAGATTAATAATATTTTTAAGTGGATTAATCCAAAACAAGTAGAATCTATGAGGGTCAAAATGCATTAGCAAGGATAAAGTGGTACTCTTGAGAATTCAAAGGTCTAATCATGATAAAATTAATGTCATGCTACGTGCAAGGCTAAGATATAGCTGCATATAGAGAAAAAATAATAGATTAAATATTATTTGCACAGTCGTTAACCTTCTAAGAGGAAACATTGCTAAAACAGTAGGTGTCAATTTTTAGTGTATAACATATATAACTTTGTGAAGCACAAGAAAATGTTCAATTGTAAATGCTATTTATCACTTGATGGTCATGGGACTACACAAAATTTTTCTTTTTTTCATATGGTGAAAGAATGGTAGCAAAAAATAAGGGCAAAAAATAAGGGCTCATTTAATAATTAGAATGCATCAAGAAATCGTTGATGGAGCACATTAAAGGTTAAGCAACATTAAGTTGATGAATTTATTTTATCTTCTTTAAAAGGGGAGCCTAGACGATAACAAAGGCTACTATTAAATGTCGAAAATTGGTCAACGTTGGACATTTTATGCATTGGAAATGATAAAAGGACAAATAATGCCTTTTATTATGGTGAATGCCAATGTTGTTCTAGGCATCATCATTATTTGATAGCACATTTTGAATTGGTTGACATCAAGCATCAATGTTTGTCGATGCCAGTGTTTGATGTTGACACCACCAAAATGATGAGTAATATCTAGCAAATTCTTCCTACCTATACATTTCCATAAAAAAAAATTATGATGGGTTGGAGACTTTCAATGAATTAATATTATTGATGAAAAATTGAAAAATATTTACCACTCAATGCTTAGACCAATGGTGACCAATGGTCTATCTACAAAAATTATGATGGCATTCTAAAAGTTAGATTATTGGTAGTCATTTGGTCCACCCATTGACCAAAATTTGCATTTTGACCCCAACCGTTCCCCTTTTCTTCCCTTATTCATCAATTTGTTTCCTCAACATGCTTTTGGATATCCTTTATTTATGCTAAATTTAAATTATGAAATTTCTTTCGCTCTTTCCCTTCTCAAAACATTATAGTAGTCTATTTTTTTTTATTCTATTTTTTTTCAGTAGAAAAAAAATTTTTTCCACNGGCTTTGACACTGGGCCTGCGGACGCTTGGGTTCTGGCCCGGAGTGTCTTTCTCCTATTTTCTTATTTAGGATAAGCTTCACTAGGTGATGATACCTTTGTGTGAGGTCTTGTACTCAGGAGCTCGGATGCTTAAGACCTGGCATTGGGATGTTTTCTCTAGATTTTGAGTGTACACAACTTGCACCAAGCATGAGGTGCTAGGTATTTGCTTCAGGGTTTTTGGTTGTGGATTTAGTCCATGTTATGCAATGATTATTCCAAGTCTTATATTATCCTAGTATACTGCATATAGCACTATATGTACCCCAGAAAATTGTAAAAATGACACAATAACGGTAAATTTAAAACATAAACATGGCAATACATTTTACACACATCAAACTTTCTCAAATTTAAACAATAGTTTCTCTCAAGTAATTCAAAACCTAAAGTTAGAATTTTTTTAATTCAGGGTAGATCGTTCCGTAGGTGCTGAAGTTAAAATGCTTCCCCTAGAACTGCCTGACAACCCTTTCATCTCAACAAGCTTTGAACTCTTTGCATCGCCAACCTCTCTCTTTGTACCATATAAACCTTAGAACATCTCCCCTTCTTTAACCTTTCTTGAATAATCAGAAGTGATTGATCCTCTGGGACATTCATGTTCTCCTTGGAAAACTTTCCCATCAGAGCAAAGCCAAAGTGACGATGAATTCTTGAGAGCAAAGGGGAGGAGCAGAAGAACGAAATATTTGATTCACAACGTTCCACAAGGATAAACATGATGTGACTCTTAAATATCACACAAAGTATTAGCATAAAAAAAAACTTTTTTTATAACCACCGAAATTAATGAAGTCATTATTAAAGTTATATTTCTATTCATAAGACGGTGATGTGATAGCTATTCTCTGATGATCCCAAAACTTACCATCAGTAAATCTCATAAAATAGGGAATTTTCAAATATTTTTCATACTACCCACCTCCTAAGAGTGCACACCTAAATGATTGAAATAAGTCAAATATCTCATAATAGTATGTGTGTCTACCACAGGTACCTCGATAAGGATAACTCCTTTTGAAACATCTATGTGCCATGATCATGGAATGAGTTGCATCAATCACCTAGAAAGCGAAGGCTCCTGAATGAGAAATGGTCCGTAGTTATTCAAAAGTGCTTGCCCTACTTCTTATAAGCATAGCTTCTGAGCCCCTAGAGTTATAGCCATTAAAACTTATTGGTGGTGGAAAGTACCATTTTTATTAAATATGAATAGATATATCTTCGGAGAAACTTGAAAGGATATAGCGCTTACTGCAATTTACTCATCCATTTGGCCGTATGTAAAGGTCGCTTATCATTTTATGTTCTCATTCTCTCATTCTTCTCACACTATCATGTCGAACAACTAAGAGAATCAAGAAACTAAATGTATACTAAAAAATGAGTTATTAAGCAATAGGAAAACCCAAATGTTAAATGTGCTTAATGGATTAAGCTCAACAATGGTGCAATTAGTGGCCTAGCGCTAGCTAGATCAATAGTATTTATTAGTCATATCAAAATGTGTCAATCATACTTTTATCTTCAAGTGAGTTCTTCCAACCAAACTCCTCAACATCCCTAAATTCCTATTTCAAACTTGTACAAGCTGCTAGGGTTTTCTCAACAAACTTGCTAATAACTATCCATTTAAATCACCGAGCTCGGTGAATAGCTCTCTGACGTAGAAGAAAGAGAATTTTAGTATGGCAATATACACACCGCTATTTATTTATTAACATCAAGATAATCCATGTCAGTTTTCTTGTTAATAACGAGTCTGATCAGACTTCATATTAAATATCAAATAATCTAGTTTTATGACTATTTTTTAGACCCTTGTGCGGCTACATAGGCTTTTAAGTATATAAATAAGAAAAATGGAGGGATGCGGGGATAACACCTTAGTTCTCTCTCTCTCTCTCTCTCTCTCTCTGTATTTTCTCTCAAGCTTGCATACTCAAGGAACTTTATAAAATCCTTCGGCTTCTTTGTACTCTTTATTTACGATCTCTCATGGATTGTATGAGTTCAAGAGTTATACTAAATCACACTTCCCAGAAAAATTCAACATGTTGAATGATCCCTGCCTTTTACAATATTGAGTTGTAATCTATTTTAAAAAAATATATTTTTTTTTACATTTATAAATTCTAAAGGTTAAAGTTACATAATAAGTTATAATTGTATCAAACAAAATATATTATAAGCATTAATCAAATGGATGGTAAATTTTGATCATATAGAGAATAATGCATTTGAAAATATGTTTTATTTACTAATGTATATAAATGTACACGCGTGTGTGTCTATATATGCATGTATGCATGTATGTGTGTGTGTGTGTCTATATATATATATATATANATTGGTTAACATCAAGCATCAATGTTTGTCGATGCCAGTGTTTGATGTTGACACCACCAAAATGATGAGTAATATCTAGCAAATTCTTCCTACCTATACATTTCCATAAAAAAATTATGATGGGTTGGTGACTTTCAATGAATTAATATTATTGATGAAAAATTGAAAAATATTTACCACTCAATGCTTAAACCAATGATCTATCTACAAAAATTATGATGGCATTCTAAAAGTTAGATTATTGGTAGTCATTTGGTCCACCCATTGACCAAAATCTGCATTTTGACCTCAACCGCTCCCCTTTTCTTCTCTTATTCATTAACTTGTTTCCTCAACATGCTTTGGATATCCTTTATTTATGCTAAATTTAAATTATGAAATACCTTTCGCTTTTTCATTTCTCAAAACATTATAGTAGTCTATTTTTTTATTCTAATTTTTTTTTTCAATAGGAAAAAAAATTGTCCCACAATTTTTTTCTCAATAAATCATACTTTTTGGCTTTATATTTGTATGAATAAATTCTTATTATTTATTTTGGCTAATTTTATAGCTTTTATAACTTTCTTTTTCAACTATTATACTGTTATAAAGCTATTTTCATAGTGGCAATAACCATTTTAAAATTTATTTTAACATTATGTGATGCTTAAAGTAGAATCCATACATTAATATATATTTCAATCACTTCACAATACCAGACCAGGGTGCTGGTAAAGGCATAGTGGTGTTGGCTTTCGTGAATCAAAATTTTCAATTTAGGGCTTCAAGCGTATAGATGCTAACATTGTAAAGTGGTGGTGTTGATACTAAGCACGTAGACGCTTGGGTTTTGGCCCGGAGTGTCTTGCTCTCTATTTTCTTATTTAGGATAAGCTTTACTAGGTGATGATGTCTTTTTGTGAGGTCTTGTACTTAGGAGCTCGAAAGCTTAAGACCTGACATTGGGATGTTTTCTCTAGATTTTGAGTGTACACAACTTGCACCAAGCTTGAGGTGTTAGGTATTTGCTTCAGGGTGCTTGGTTGTGGATTTAGTCCATGTTATGCACTAATTGTTCCAAGTCTTATATTCTCCTAGTAGACTGCATATAACACTATATGTACCCCAGAAAAATGTAAAAATGACACAAGAATTGTAAATTTAAAACATAAACATGGAAATACATTTTACTCACATCAAACTTTCTCAAACTTAAACATTAGTTTCTCTCAAGTAATTCAAAACCTAAAGTTTGAATTTTTTTAATTCAAGGTAGATCGTTTCGTAGGAGCTAAAATCAAAATGCTTCCCCTCGAACTGCCTGGCAACTCTTTCATCTCAACAAGCATTGAACTCTTTGCATCGCCAACCTTCTCTTTGAACCATATAAACTTTAGAACATCTCCCCTTCTTTAACCTTTCTTGAATAATCACATGTGATTGATCCTCTGGGACATTCATGTTCTCCTTGGAAAACTTTCCCATCAGAGCAAAGCCAAAGTGACGATGAATTCTTGAGAGCAAATGGGAGGAACACAAGAACAAAATCTTTGATTCACAACGTTGCACAAGGATAAACATGATGTGACTCTTAAATATCACCCAAAGTGTTAGCATAAAAAAACTTTTTTTATAACCACCGAAATTAATGAAGTCATTACTAAAGTTATATTTCTCTCATTATAAGATGGTGATGTGATAGCTATTCTTTGATGATCCCAAAACTTAGCATCAGTAAATCTCATAAAATAGGGAATTTTCAAACCTTTTTCATACTACTCCACTTCCTAAGTGTGCACACCTCCTAAATGATTAAAATAAGTCATATATCTCATAATAGTATGTGTGTCTACCACAGGTACCTCGATAAGGAATGAGTTGCATCAATCACCTAGAAAGTGAAGGCTCTTGAATAAGAAATAGTCTGTAGTTATCCAAAAGTGCTTGCCTCTACTTCCTATAAGCATAGCTTCCAATCCCCTAGAGGTATAGGCATTAAAACTTATTGGTGGTGGAAAGTACCATTTTGATTAAAAATGAATAGATATATCTTCGGAGAAACTTGAAAGGATATAAAGCTTACTGCAATTTACTCATCCATCTGGCCGTATGTAAAGGTCACTTATCATTTTATGTTCTCATTCTCTCATTCTTCTCACAGTATCATGTCGAACAACTAAGAGAATCAAGAAACTAAATGTATACTCAAAAAAGAGTTATTAAGCAATAGGAAAACCCAAATGTTAAATGGTCTTAATGGATTAAGCTCAACAACGGTGCAGTTAGTGGCCTAGCGCTAGCTAGATAAATAGTATTTATTAGTCATATCTTTGAAAGTAACAAGCTGCACGGTTTCTTACTTCTCAGAAGGATTATACGAGTGCCTTCGAAGCACTTCAATGTTCCATCGAGCTTCTCAAAATGTGTCAATCATACTTTTATCTTCAAGTGAGTTCTTCCAACTAAACTCCTCAACATCCCTAAATTCCTATTTCATACTTGTACAAGTTGCTAGGGTTTTCTCAGCAAATTTGTTAATAACTATCCATTTAAATCACCGAGCTCGGAGAACAGCTCTCTGACGCAGAACAAAGAGAATTTCAGTATGGCAATATGCACACCGCTATTTATTTATTAACATCAAGATAATCCATGTCAGTTTTCTTGTTAATAATGAGCCTGATCAGACTTCATATTAAATATCAAATAACCTTGTTTTATGACTATTTTTTAGACTCTTGTGAGGCTACATAGTCTTTTAAGTATATAAATAAGAAAAATGGAGGGAAGGGGGGATAACACCTTAGTTCTCTCTCTCTCTCTCTCTCTCTCTCTCTCTCTCTCTCTCTNGAATAAGCTGTCAGATCGTGGAAACTTGGGCGGGGTTCTAAGCAAATTGCTACATATAATTATATATTGAAGAGGAGAGTTGGGAGCAGTTGAAGTTGCTTGCACGTTCAGTACTTTGGTGTTAAGAGTTTAAATATTGAAACAGCTTCTCGTTTAGTCTTGCTTTAGCTGTGAAACAGAAGTCATCTGACAAGTCACATATTATATATGTACTGTTGTTGAAGTGATTGTCGCCAATTAATGCGCNGTATTGAATAGGAGGGTTGGGAGCAGTTGAATTTGCTTGCACGTTCAGTGCTTTGGTGATAAGAGTTTAAATATTGAAACAGCTTCTCATTTAGTCTTGCTTTAGCTGTGTAACAGAAGTCATCTGACAAGTCACATATTATATATGTACTGTTGTTGAAGTGATTGTCGCCAATTAATGCTTGTCAGCTTCCTATACATTTATCTTGAAAACAGGCACCAACTCCTCAATTATCAACCACTGAAAGCAGCAGAAGAGTCTCAGCTTATATGTTATAAGTTTCTTGTGATCTAACTCATCGTGGAGCCATTGTTTGATATTTGTTGTTCTGAGACTGTAGATTGAGCAGGTTGGCCACTGGCGCTTTTTTTTTTTTTTTTTGGTTAAGTTATTTGAAAACTTTGGAGTTGTCATTTATTGATATTTAAATGATATGAAGTTTATAAAATAAAACCTAATAGACTAAAACTTCTAAATCAAGAAATGTTTTGTTTACTATCTTCTAGTTCATCTTTTAATTTGATTGTTTAGTAAGTTTTTAGTTTTTATCTTGCATATACTTTTGAATTTTATATATTTAGTTTGAATTTAGCAATTTGTTGTCATTACAAATTACATTTTGATATCAGTTGACATAAGTTCATAGTGAATGAAATAATCAAATTCATGGGTGAAAAGTGATGAGATGCTCTAGGGATGGACTGATTTGACCATGGACTGGGTTGGATCTTACATTATTTANGCGTCAGCTTCCAATACATTTATCTTGAAAACAGGCACCTACTCCTCAATTATCAACTACTGAAAGCAGCAGAAGGGTCTCAGCTTATATGTTCTAAGTTTCTTGTGATCTAACTCATCGTTGAGCCATTGTTTGATATTTGTTGTTCTGAGACAGTAGATTGAGCAGGTTGGCCACAGCGATTCGTGCTGGCTTTTTTTTTTTTTTAATGGATAAGTTATTTGAAGACTTTGGAGTTGTCAGTTATTGATATTTAAACGATATGAAGTTTATAAAATAAAACATAGTAGACTAAAACTTCTTCATTGGTGAAAAGTGATGAGATGCTCTAGGGATGGACTGATTTGACCATGGACTGNATTTTTTTTTTTTTTAATGGACAAGTTATTTGAAGACTTTGGAGTTGTCATTTATTGATATTTAAACGATATGAAGTTTATAAAATAAAACATGGTAGACTAAAACTTCTTCATTGGTGAAAAGTGATGAGATGCTCTAGGGATGGACTGATTTGACCATGGACTGGGTTGGATCTTACATTATTTAAAGTGAAACTGATGATTAAAAAAGTATGTATATGATGAAATTATATATATATATATATATATATATATATATTTCTATTTTTCTGGTAACAAAAGCCAGAAAAGAAATGCAATACTTATCATGTTCATAAGTTTGATGATGAAGTGTAGCCGCGTGTAGCCGCCAAGTAAAAGAGATATCTAAATTGTTTTGGACATACAAATGAGATGGAGGTGAAAGAACAACTTGAAGGGAGATTAATACAATGAGATGGATCTAAGTGATAGTAAATATATCTTAAGCTTGTGAAGAAAGCTAGGGAACAATTTTTTTAAGCAATTTAGTAGCAGTGGAAATTTCATTATTATTAACAAATACATCAGTGCAATTGGCTGCCAACATAAAATGAGACATTGTCTAAGAATTCAAAAACAATTTTTGAGGTAGAGAATTTTATCAAGACTAAGAAATGAACTTGACTCATTTTAAGGATTGGGCATAATTCATTCTGAAATCTGAGATACTATGCTTGAAATCTTGTACAATATACACACTTGAGCTTAAAATATATCAAAAATAATGGCCATCATATTTTGTGTAGTACATAAACTTCTTGAAATAGCAAATATGAAAATTAAGCAAATTAAATATATGTACTAATGTAGCTTAATAAATGTTGACTCTAAAAATTCGACACTCCAACCTCTATGGTAAAGAAGAATTAGAGAGTTTACTATGAGGTTCCGGTTCAAATTTTTAGAAGGTAAAAGGACTAGTAGATAAGACACTACCCATTGATTTTACCCTCATTTCAGGAAGATTTTACGATATGGGGTTCAAGGTTTCCTATAAGCGCAAACACTCATACTTAATTATCCCTCCTGATGATGAGAGAGCACTATCGATTAAAATTAGTCATTAAGCATTAAGTATTCAAATTTAGCATATAATAGCAGGTTATAAAATTAAAATTTTGAAATTATAAAGTTACCATTGTGAGCTAAGCATGGATGGTGGAAAAATGATGAAAAAATCAATCGAGATCACATAGTTCATTCTGATAATTCTATGTTTTAGGGAGGATTTGAGTGAGACTAGGAGGTTTGGAGCTGGCAATGGGAGATTTGTTCCAAGTCTCATTTGAGTTCATTTTGTGTTCAATTTATTTTATTTTTCTTTTTTTAAAATTTATTTACGCACGACTAAATTATTTTTTTAATTTATTTTCTTTATATATATATTTTTTTTCTTTTTTAATCAATTTATTTGCACCAAATATTCATTTGAGTTCTTTTTTGTCATGCATCTCAGTGTATCTCCCCTATTGAGAACATCTATAGGAGTGTTAGGTTTACCCACCACGCCAGGAAAGAAGCATATAGACAATGCCAAGGTACTGTGGCTAAAAAATTTTCATCCACAACATCAAGAAAGACGTTGACGTGTACGAGTCATCCAACACAAACATAAAAATTTCTAACATATTTTCTTGTCTTTTCGAATACAAGTCGTATGGGTCCTTGAAGTTTCACACATGCACACATTTAGCATATTCTCAAGTGCAAGTCGAACGGATATTTATAATTCTCATGCAAGCACACGCAAAGGATCTGATTTGTATTATACTTGTGTATCGGTGGCAACACCGATTTCAGGCTACACAAAATTTACAATATTTACTTTTTTTTTTTTTCTTTATTTCAAAAAAGCAGGGAAGGAGAGGAACAGGGGAAGAAGAATAACAGACGTAGAAACACTTGGGAGTCTATCACTAAGAATATATGGAAGACGGTTAATAATTTTTTAAATGCATTTTAAATTAAGTAATTGTCTTGAAATTTATGCCAATGATTATGCATGAGAGTCAAGCAATATGGGTGCTCTTATAAGATAAATTTGATGCTCCCGATAGGCTCGCACAGCTTGTTTTGTGAATGGAGATTGTTCAATCAACATAAGAGAATGTTGAAAAAAAAATTCAGGCGAGGATCGAGCTCATCATGCTGGTAGCTAATCATTTTTATCACAATTGCTTCTTTCGATCATGGAAGACCCTCTTTAGACAATTTTGATGTTCTCATCGCGCTTGCACATTCTTCTATTTTGCGATTGGACTTAGTTTGGGAAACATTGGCATTCATCAAGATGATTTAGGTCCCAGTCAGAGACATCGAGCTTATAATATGTCATTTTCATCATGTTTATTGTTTTTAGTTATAAAGGACCCTTTCTTAATTAAATTTGACATTCTAAACATACTCATGTAGTTTATTTTAAGATTGGATCATATTTGGGTAGAGTTGGTGGCAGGGTAGCCTAAATCGCACACTATCACACTCAATATTAATTTTTTTTCCACATATTTATTCAAGTTGACTAGTAGAGTTTAGTATTGAGATCAACAATATACTATAAATAGAAAATAATGTATAAAACTGATCCAAACAACTAGAGGACAGATGGCTTGATACCTTCCATCTTTTTTTCTCTCATCTTCTCAAAATTAAACTGAGAAACAAAATTTAAAATAGCATTATATCGACGTGTAATAGATGTCATCAAATGCATTCTCCTAGTAATCTCAGAGATCTCTCTTAATCAACCTTTAGAATAATATCTTATTGATAGGATTGAGAACACTTATCCAAAGCATTATGAGCTACAGGGATAATGTCATTAGCCACTTGTGTTTGGGTAACTAACTTTTAAAATTGCCATTGCACTAGAACATTCGATATGCTACCATGCTCATTAATTACTGTGATAGTTTTATGATGAGTAATAGATATGGCCAATGGATGCTCCACTATTTCATTTATCTTAGGTATAAAGTGATAATTAGGAAGGTTGAATAATGCTGAAGTGCAAAATAAGGTATATCAGAACAAGCTGATAGTAAGGGTAAGGGTAAGAAAGGATTCGTTTGACATAAAATAGATAACTCAGATTAGTTTATTACAATAACTAAGCCATAAAAAGTTACACCTCCAAATTGATGTGCTAGGTACAATTGGGATATTTTAATAATTAGAAATTTCTACACCTGCATCATTGAAATGACACAGAAAAAATCAAGCAATTTTAAGTATGTTTGGGCTTCAAATTGATTGAACTGGACTATTGAATGCCTTAGTGTATCTTCTCATAATCGATTGTTTGGCATACTTCAATTTGATGAAAATGAGTTATATAGTGGATCATTCATCTGTTGAGATATAAAAATCTTAGAGTTATTTTAGCTTCTACAAGTGATCAGCTTATGAGTCATCTATTTTGTTAGATTGCTCTTAGGGAGATCATGGCCCTCATTTTCTAACAACCTTAATAGCAATCTATACAAATCATTTTTTATTATATTGTTTTTTATTGTTTTAAATATAATGTCGGTAACTTCTCAAATTAATTGAGATTTCTAGAGGGCCCTTATAGACGACAAATTTGTGAAATTTTATCATGTTTGAATAATTGAACATATTTACTCATACAATAATTCTTATCATCATCATTTTTGGAAAACCTTAAATTCATTTTTTAACCCTTCCTGAAATCACCATAGCTACTTGACTATAAATAATTGCTTTATCAATTGGATTCATGGCATAAAAATATTCTAAAGATTATCTTTTTTCGCAATAATTGAATATTTTGCCGGCGGTGACATTTCACCGTTACATAATCAAANCTGCGAGCCACGAATCCCTTCGCACCTGTTCGAGGAATGCCTCCACGAAACTCCTGTTCACGAAATAATCGTGTCTACTCGCCTCCTGCACCCTGCCGAACTCCACCTGTCNAGCCTACAGGAACGCCGAACTCCTTCCGGAACCGCTGAACCGCACTCCTCGCAGAACCAAGAGANTTGTTGAACAAACTCCTCTGCTTCCTTAAACTGCACAACAGTTCACGAAAACCGAACCTCGCGCCTACAGAAACGCTGAACTCCTTCCGGAACCGCTGAACCGCCACTCCTCGCAGAAACAAGAGACGAATCGCCCCTGCCTGCTGCCCACGAACCCAGAGACGAACGCCTCGACCTCTCACAGTCGCAACAACCTCTGCTTCGCACTCCTTCGCAGAAACCTCGCGGAAGAGGATGCCTGTCGCGCCCCGATCTGCGAGGCAGTGTTGATTCGAGTCGCGAACAGCCCACTGTCGCCTGTTCTGCGATTCCTGGTCCGATTCTTCCAGAGGTTGTTCTGCGATTCACTGCCTGTTCTGCGATTCGCCCGTCCGCCGCGAATCGCCTCGCAAAACCGTCGCGACAAGATTTCGCTGGACTCCCGCGATTCACCTCTGCCGAATGCGCCGAGCCTTCCTATTTCCCGCCTGAAAGAACCGTCGCGAAGCCTATTTTCCGCGAACTGCCGAAATCCACTTCCGCAAGCCTCCGCGAACTGCCGAAATCCACTTCCGCAAGCCTCCTTCGCTAGCGATCTCTTCACTGAACCGTCTGCAAAAGTCGCGAAGTCCTTTCGCCAACTTCCCTGCCGCGAATCCTCGAAGCCACGTAGTGGAAGCCTTCCTGCTCCTGATTGTCGCAGAACTCTCTCCTGGTCGCGAAATGCTCTTTCTCCCCTTCGCGCGAACTCCTCTCGAACTCCTCTATCTCGCCAATGCCGAATGCGTTGTCGCGAGATCTGTCCCGAGTTCCTTGGTCGCAAGCCAAAGAAGCCCCGACTCCTCCGAGATTCACCTCTATCGCGCGATCTCCTCCTGTTCCCTCGAAGAATCTGGCTCTGATACCAATTGTTGTGAAATTTAACGCGGAATAAAACAGGAATCGACACAAATCAGAAGAACACAGAGATTTAACGAGGTTCGGCAAAGAATTGCCTACGTCCTCGGGAGCGAGCGGCGGTTTCACTATTTCAGAGAAGTTCAAATACATCCCATAGGTTTTCACATATAAATAGACATATACTAACCCTCGGATAAAATTACAATCACGCCCTCGCTCCTCCNGCCAACATAAAATGAGACATTGTCTAAGAATTCAAAAATAATTTTTGAGGCAGGGAATTTTATCAAGACTAAGAAATGAACTCAACTCATTGTAAGGATTGGGCATAATTCATTCTGAAATCTGAGATATTATGCTTGAAATCTTGAACAATATACACACTTGAGCTTAAAATATATAAAAAATAATGGCCATAATATTTTGTGTAATACATAAACTTCTTGAAATAGCAAATATGAAAATTAAGCAAATTAAATATATGTACTAATGTAGCTTAATAAATGTTGACTCTAAAAATTCAGCACTCCAACCTCTATGGAAAAGAAGAATTAGAGAGTTTACTATGAGGTTTCGGTTCAATTTTAAGAAGGTAAGAGAACTAGTAGATGAGACACTACCCATAGATTTTACCCTCATTTTAGGAAGACTTTAAGATATGGGGTTCAATGTTTTCTATAAGAGAGCACTATCGATTAAAGATAGTCATTAAGCATTAAGTATTCAGATTTAGCATATAATAGCAGGTAACAAAATTAAAATTTAAAAATCATAAAGTTACCATTGGGAGCTAAGAATGGATGGTGGAAAAATGAGTTATATTAAAATAATTATTAAATTTCAAATTTTAATAATTAGAAATTTCTATACCTGCATCATTTAAATGACACAGAAAAAATCAAGCAATTTTAAGTATGTTTGGGCTTCAAATTGATTGAACTGGACTATTGAATGCCTTAGTGTATCTTCTCATAATCGATTGTTTGGCATACTTCAATTTGATGAAAATGAGTTATATAGTGGATCATTCATCTGTTGAGATATAAAAATCTTAGAGTTATTTTAGCTTCTACAAGTGATCAGCTTATGAGTCATCTATTTTGTTATATTGCTCTTAGGGAGATCATAGCCCTCATTTTCTAACAACCTTAATAGCAATCTATACAAATCATTTTTTATTATATTTTTTTTTTATTGTTTTAAATATAATGTCAGTAACTTCTCAAATTAATTAAGATTTCTAGAGGGCCCTTATAGACGACAAATTTGTGAAATTTTATCATGTTTGAATAATTGAACATATTTACTCGTACAATAATTCTTATTATCATCATTTTTTGAAAACCTTAAATTCATTTTTTAGCCCTTACTGAAATCATCATAGCTACTTGACTACAAATAATTGCTTTATCAATTGGATTCATGGCATAAAAATATTCTAAAGATAATCTTTTTTTCAAAATAATTGAACATTTTGCCAGTGGTAACATTTCAACGTTACATAATCAAAACATCACCACAAGTTTTAGGCCTTCTCCCAAGGCATGCCTTAGTGTCTGTTTGGGGCAACTGTAGCTTATTGAATAATCTGCTTATAAGCTGATTAAAAATAATTTGCTGATAAACTAGGTGCGGTGGCTATTACAAATTTTTATTTTTTTGGAAAATTTTGATCGCAGCCAGAAAGCTGCCACCACATCTAGAAATGTGCAATGTGACCACACTATTTTCAGTATTTTGAAAACGCATAAGCTGTCAAAACGCAGTTCACCCAAACAGGTCAGATATGTTTTCAAAACGCCGCCGCGTCAAATAAGCTGCCCCAAACGGGCCCTTAGTCTAGGCTTACTCAATAGTAGGATCATATAATTACTTTATAGGTAAAAATTAGACAATTTTAACCATCTTTTGTGGGCGTTAAATAAACAAATTTCAATAAAATGGTCGAACATGTCCTCAAATCTATAACTAAAGTTTGTTTTTATTTATTTCACAAAGATTTTTGGCCAAAAAAATCTCATTTCATGAAAATTTCTCGAACTCAACTCATCTATAGCCCCAGGTTTTTTGCTTATTCAAACTTCTCTTCATCTTGGTCGTCTAGTCACATTTCCTTAAAAAGAAATGACCATATTGATCACCTTCATTGTCATCTAGTCTAATTCTCAAGCAGAATGAATGTATTGGTCACCATAATTTATCTATGATATGCTAATCGATGCTCATTCTCTTATGTTTGCTCTTAACTAACATATGTCACTCACTATCAACCAACATCCAACACCTCTTTGTACATTTCATTTTCGACCACAATCAACTTTCACATTGTTAGAATTATATCATTAATAGAAAATATATTTATTTTAGATGAAGCCTTTTTAATAGTGCTTATTTCATCTCTATTAATGAGAAAGAGCATAGATTTGCAGTCTGAAACTATAACTTATATAATCATTTAAATTGGATTTTGCATGTAATGTTTTCATTCCATGAGTTTCTACATAAATAAATTCCTTTGTTATGTCCGTCCGATTATACACATGAAAATATTCCTTCATTGTAAGGGTGTGACAAATATGGTTGCAATAGAGTTGATTCGAACCGAGAGTGGCCTAGATTGGACTTGACTTAACTATTTTATAAGTTATTCATGTGCGGCTCTAGTTCTAGCCACATTTTCACATATATGTTCATACATGACTTAGTTAAAATTTTGAAAACCGTACTTGGCATATACTTGATATGTTTATATTGATTTGCACATTTACTTCAAGGAGTTCAAAGAGAAGCTAACATTCAAATTAGTAATTGATTTTAACTATATAGTTATTAACAAATAATTTTAAAATTTTAAATAAATTTAAAATTAGTATCTTGTTAATTTACATCAACAAAAAAAAAAAAAGATAATAATAAATTTTGTTACTATTAAATAATATAAATAAAATTTAAAAAATATTTCGTTGAAAAAAGTAAATTTTCTTACAGGATTCTCCCATTTTGAATAATGGCCGCTTGATCGCGGGAACCTGATGGGATGGACCGAGACAAGTTATTAACGGCAAATAATGGCTTTGGGCTTCTCAGGCTAAGCACAAAGATGAATCAACCATTCTTCTAAGTTACTCCAGTCCTCTTTTGTTAATGGGCTTAGCGCATATGTTTTCGGGATTGTTTGGAGGCTTTACATTAAGTCCAGCCAATTCTTATATAACAGTTAAAATTTACTTTTTACATCCACATCATCCAAAATTTTCATATCACATAAAAAATAATACAATTATTTTAATTTTTAAAAACTGAAATACATATTTTTTACGCATAAATAAGATAGTTTATGTGTGTGTATTTAAAAACTTAATTTTAGATGTTAAATATGTAAACACACAAGAATTAAGTTCTATATGATAGATGATGAACCTCATTTTCCCTGCAAACCCTTACACCAACTTACTACATTCCCCCTTTCCACAAGCGATTATTGCGTGTGGAGGGTGCACCGAGAGCTGCGCGCGCCCTCCGATCACAGCCGCACATCGCGGTTGTATGACAGTGGGTTAGACTCTTTCCACACCTTACAAGTATCAATTCCTCTAACAATTCTTATCAATCAACCACATACAACCATTCAACCTCCTCCTACTTGTTAGGTATGGCTAGGGCTGTCAAAAAAGCTCGTTGTTCGCGAACGGTTCGTGTTCGGTTCGTCAATGAGTTCGTGTTGGATTCGTTCGATAAGTAAACGAGACGAACGTGAACAAATTTTTTTTCGTTCAGTTAGTTAAACGAACCAAACATGAACAGTGACGCGTTCGTTCGTGTTCGAAATATAAAATAATTTAAAATAATTATATATAAAAAATTTATGATATTTTTAAAAAATTAAATTTTATTAATTATAATATGTAATAAATTAATAATAATAATATATTAATATATTATATTAGTAATATACTAATATAGATAGTAAATGTTTTTATAATATAAGTTATTTAATTAATATAATATATTATTTATATATATTAATATTAGGGGTGTCAAACTAGTTTGTCATTCGCGAACAGTTCGTGTTCGGCTCGTTCGTTAAGAAACGAACACGGACAGTGACTTCACGAACAATTTTGAACACGAGCTTATTTCAAACAAACTAAATTTCAAACGAACCGAACACAAAGACAAGCTCTGCTCGTTCATGTTCGATTCGTTTACACCCCTAGGTATGGCTCATATACCAGAATTTGGAGTTTCTTAGAATTTAATAAGTTGGGAGGAGCGAGAGCGAGTTTGTAATTTTATATGTGATTTTTTTCTATATATATCACTCCTCTGAAATTGTGAAATTCGTCGTTCTGCTCCCGAGGAGGTAGGTATCTTTGCCGAACCTCGTTAAATCTCTGTGTTCTTCTGGATTTGTATCGATTCCTTTTTTCTTCGCCTTAATTTCTTAACAATTGGTATCAGAATGAGGTTCAGGGCGGGGAAGAAAAATATTGGCACAGGAAAGAGGAGTTCGGCTAGGGCTGCGACAAAGAAGGAAGGCGAATCGGCGAGGCTTTCGTGGCAGATTGGAGCAAGTTGCGAATCGCGACAGGACAGGCTTCACGCGGAGGGATTTGCGACACTAGCGAGGGGCCTTCGTTCACAACAGGCGCTCCAGATTCGCGAGACGACTGTTTTTCCAGAAGGCTTCGAGAAGGAGGTTTACGAAAGGCTTCAAACGAAGGATTCGCGCGACGCAGTGAATCGCGGCATCTGCAGAGGGTTCTGCGACAGCGAAAGGGCAGATTGTCTGCGGGCCAAGCAAGAGTTCACCAACTTGTTTCGATGAACGAGTTGAGAAAGGAGGAAGTTTTCGACGCAGGAATTCCCAAATTCGGCAGGGGGTGAAGCGCGACGCGCTCGAGGAATTCTGCAGAGAAGTTTGGCGGTTTGGCCAAGAGGCGCGATCAATTCGCAAATGAGAGGAGTTATGTGGTGTTCAACCAGCAGAGTTCGTAAATTTATCGCAGGAGAATTTGCGACAGGTGGAGTTGACTGAGGAGTGAGTCAAGCAATGTGTTCGCTTTAGTTCAGCCGAATTCTTTTTTGCGCGAACAGAAAAAATATTTTGTGTGAAAATTTTGATTCACGAATCACAACAAAATTAAAGAAAAATTGATGCAATTGACACAGAGAAATTTAAGGTTTCTTTGAATTTATTTGCGATATGTTTTTGTTTCAACACAAGGCAGGAAAAGTTCGCTGCAGAATTAATTTTAAATAGCAATGTCTGGTATAAAATTCGAGATAGTGAAGTTCGACCAGGAACTTTGGATTGTGGTAAACAAAGATAAAAGATTTGTTGGCACAATAAAGAATTTTGAAGGTTTTGCACGCTATGAAAATTAATAATATGGAAAATGAAGATTGGAAAGAATTGCAACTACGAGCGGCAGGTACCATACATTTATGTCTGATATATGAGATTATGCATCATGTTATGAATTTGAAATCTCCAGGAGAAGAATGAAAGAAATTGGAATCTCAGTTTATGTCCAAATCTCTGACGAATAAACTGTATCTGAAGCGAAAACTGTATGGGTTGAAGATGCAGACAGACACTGATCAGACGCAGCATTTGAATGTCTTCAATCAAATAATAACAGATCTGGCACGGCTTTATGTGATTATTGAGGATGAAGACCGAGCAATGATTTTGTTGTGTTCATTGTCTTCTTCTTATGAACACTTGGTGACTACTCTGACATATGGGAAAAAAACTATCAAAGTTGATGAAATTACTGTAGCATTGTCGGCTCACAACCAGCGAAAGTTGAATGTCGGGGAAAGCTCTCATGCAGTTTATATGTTAAAGGTAAGCAGGATCGTGAAAGAAAGGAGGAGAATGAGAGTTCTGGAATGCGAAATTCCAGGTCAAAGCTTAAAGGCAGAAAAACGATTCATTGCTACAAGTGCAAAGAGGCGGGACATATGAAGAGAGATAATTGAAGGATGCATGGATTTTTGGTTCAGGATGCTCTTATCACATAACACTTAATAAGGAATGGTTTATTTCATACAAGTTATCTAATTCTGGTTCAGTCTATTTGAGTGATGGTAGATGTTACAATATTTTCGGTATTGGCAAAGTCAGAATTAAGATATATGATGACACTATCAGAACATTATGTGGTGTAAGCCATAATCCAGATTTGAAGAAAAATTTAATTTTCTTGGGCATTTTACATATAAATAGTTTTATTCCTAAGACAGATGAGGATAGAGAAACCATCAGAATTCTTAAAGGTGCATTGACTCTAATGAAAGGAAAGATCACTACATGAAATATCTATAAACTGTTGGGGAGTACAGTTGTAGGTGGAGTTCACTCTGTTGAATCATATGATGAAAATGCAGCTGATATGTTGACCAAGCCAGGTACTATAAACAAGTTCTTGCATTGCTTGAACTTATTGAATGTTTGCAATTGTTAGACGACATGATTACCCAACCCACTTCGGTGTAAGAAACTCTATGATATTTTTATTTCTCTCAAGGGGCTGGATATTCGCTAAGGTGGAGATTTGTTGGGTAAATGTATTTCTTCTAAGAGGCTAGATATTCGTCAAAGTGGAAATTTATTAGGTATATGTACTTCTCCTAAAGGGTTGGATATTCGCCAAGGTGGAGATTGTTAGGTATAGCTCATATACCAGAATTTAGAGTCTCTTGAAATTTGGTGGGTTGGGGGGAGCGAGGGAGAGTTGGTAATTATATCTGTGGGTTTTTTATCTATATATATGATGTGTAACCCTATAGGTATGCAACTTGACTCATTTGAAATAGTTAAATTCGCCGCTCTGCTCCCGATGACGTAGACTTCTTTGTCGAACCTCATTAAATCTTTATGTTATTTTAGATTTGTGTCGATTCTTTTTTTTTTCGCCCTAATTTCTTAACACTATTGAACCTTACCCTTCACGTCAATATTTACATCACTCATGTCGTCCCAAGAAAACAAGACTACAAATAGAAACAAGGAAGCTCAAACAAATTATGGGTCTAACTCACTAGGTTACTTCAACAATCTATCCCACCAGCTTTATCATGTCGTTCAACTACCATATTGGCTTGTATCTATGTCCCAAGAATTCTTGACCCTCTAAAGAGAAGGGACCTGAGAACGAGTCTCGCCACCCATCATTCAAATAGTCCTAGGCTGAAAATGGAATTTTAGGAGTTAGCCAAATGACTTAAAGCTAGTCTTAATGCTCAAGGCTTTAATCAAGAGCATGTAAAAAACTATGATGAAAAATTTAGATCAATTGTTAAAATGCCAACCATTTAGATTCTATTCATCATTTCCCTACCGTGGAAAATCCTACAATTCGATGTATAAAAGGCATTCCTCCATGGCTAACTTGATGGCATTGTCTATATGAAGTAGCATTTAGGATTTAGGATTTCAATATCCCCGTCATGAATGCCTCCTATACAAAGCCATCAACAGTTTAAAGCTGCACCAAGATGATGGTCTTCCAACTTCTTTAGACATCTCAAATAACAAAAGGTCCTCCCCAGCATAGCATATCCTTCCCTCTCATAAACTCCAACGAAGGCAAATTTGCCTTTCTCTTCATGTATGTTAGTGACATTCTCATCGTAGGAAATGTGAAAGAGAGAGAGATATTAAAAGAGAGATAATGAACTTTAAGTGTTAGATATGCAAATATGTAGGAATTAAGTATATGTATGTAAATTTTTCAAAAAAACTATTTAATAGAGCTTTAGAAAGTTATCCAATTTAGTTTAAAGAGCTCAATATTACTTTGAATTTAGTCACATGAAGTTTAGTTGAGTATCTATTATATACTACATTAATTCAGACAATTACCAATGGATAAAATGTCTCAAAAAATATCAATAAGTTGTCGGTTAATTCGAAACTGACAAATTGTTGAATGGACAAAGGTTATTGCTTTTTTGCTTGTCGTTAATCTAAGGACTGACAATGTTTCTGATGGTGTTTGTTGTCCAACAGTTTACTGATGGGTAACACACATGTGTTTACATCAAAAGCATGATCGTTGGTTAATGGTTGGTTACATAACTAATTAGTACAAGTGGTCAATTAATGCAAAAAAAAAGAACACCGGCAGCTCTCAGTTAAATTTATCAGTCTAGTAACTGATGGGATGACTATCGGTTTCTCCATAGCTAGTTACACGATCGTAAGAAGGTCGTCAAAAATCTATAAAATTAAAAGTACTAAAGATTATTCCTTTTTTTTTTTAATTTTCACACATGCAATCGTAGCCATATATAAATCCAATTATATATTGCATAATCTAATTTACCAATCATAACAGTTATTAAACTAAAACCTTATAAATGAACACACAGATTAAACACAAATATTTACAATACATTGAATCGAATAATTAAACTATATGCACATAAGAATAATTTTTTTTTTAGATTTCACAAAAAATAATAAATAAAAACAATCCTAAACATCTTCGATGCCCTTGTCCTCCTCCACGTGACCTCCTCCTCTACAAATTGTTTCCATCTCAGTTGTGTCTGACATATTAACACATCTAATCCCATTTTCTTTTCCTGCATCCAATTTAGACTTCATCTTAATGAGCTTACTAGCGAATCGATTCTCTATATCACACTGAATGTGACAAACTACCTACGAACCTCTTCCTCATATTTGGTAAAAATAGTTGCATAGTTGCACTCAATGTGCTTAAGAAGCGATGAGTGTTGTATGCTTGTACCTGCAAACCAAAGCCGTAAACTCTTCCCTTCTTTTTGCCCAACATGCTCTCTTCACAACTCATAGTTGGACTGATCAAGATACGGGATCATAAGTCCTTTAGTGCGTTGAGTTTGTATCTCCTTCAACTCTCAAAGGCTTCCTACAAAAAAAGAAAAATTATAAAAGAAAGTTAAGAGGCAAAATTAAATTCAAGATTAATTTGAATTGTATAACAATTACACTTATCACTTACATTTGTCTCCTGAGATTTGCTATAAACCCCATGTTTTGTATAGTCTATATGTATGTTTGATCTGAATTTATGAAACTTATAGTTAAGAGACTTGCATATTACACACATAATACTCATAATTTTAATATCAAATCAAAAACATCACTATTACAAATTTTTGAAAGCGAAATAAATATTTTCATGCACATGTTTAAATCATTCAAGTGACATATCTACAAATTTGAAAGTTTAGAACGTTTGAGATACAAAAATATATAAGACTTCTATGCTATGTCTATGAATTTACATTTAAAAAGTGAAATTGAGATCCACAATAAAATTCTTTTGTATTTAGATGTCTAAAGCCTAAACTTTCACACATAAAGCTCAAAACTTTAATATGACATCAAAAACATAACTATTATAATTTTAAAACTGAAATATACATTTTTACGAATAGGTTTAAAGTACTAAAGTGGCATAAATGTAAATTTAAAAATTTAGATTTGAGATATAAAAATAAGTAAGAATTGTGAGCTACTTATGTAAATTTCCCTCTGAAAGGGAAAATATACATTCATAGCACACAATTCTTATGTATTTATACATCTGAATCCCAAATTTTTTATATTTATACATATACTACTGAAAACTTTAATATCACTTCAAAAATATTACTATTACAACTTTTTGAAAGTGAAACACGCACTTTTAAGAAATGAATGCTACTATGTGAATTTCCTCATAGCATAAAATTCTTATGTATTTACATACTCCGAAAGCTAAACAGTTATATTTTTACACATAACGCTCCATACTTTAATAAATCATTACGTGCATGTAAATATGAAATTTAAGGAGTGAGATACATAAATACATAAGAATTGTGTGAAATACGCTTTTTCATGCTTTGATTTAAAAAGCCAAAGTTGCATAATGTAAATATGAAAGTTTAGGGATGAGATGCTTAAATATAAAAGAATTGTGTGCCAGGTATGAAAATTCTCCTTAAAATTTATGTAGCAAAATCTGCTACCAAGAGAACTGCAGGACAACATAACGGGAAAAGGAAAAATGCAAAGAAAATGCAAACAAGAACATCGAGAACTTACGTGGTTTGGTCCATAAGACTTATATCCACGGGAGGAAATCAAGAAACAATTTACCAAGACAATCTTGAAGATTGCACCGCACGATTTCATGGACGAACTAATCTCATCTAGCTCTCAATCGATCTTGATCTCGACACAAGTTCTCTGGATTACTCACCTTGATCTCAGAATTTTTCTCACCCCTTAACCCTCTCAACTCACACACACACATAATAGATATATATATATATATATATATATATATATATATCCAGAGAGGAGATTCATCATTCTCTTCTCCATTAAAACTAAATGTCATCACCTTCAAATACAAGATAAAAATCATGCCTTATCTTTACCATAGTAAAAATTAGTGTCATGAATGATTNTAGCTATAGAAAATCTCCTTATAAACTGTGACGTCGTCTTAGTTCACATAATTAAGAGTCATCATAACAATTCTTCACATTGACTCTTAATTATAAATCTCCATAAAAGAGATTCACTCCACAAGCCGAAATCAACTTTTCCAGTGAATTTCTCGATGTCGAACTTAGCAGATCCCATTGTCGTGGCTATAATTCCCACAAATGACACCAATAGTAGCAGAATCTGCTGGCAAGAGAAACCGCAGGACAACAAAATGGGAAAAGAAAAACCAAAAAGAAAATGCAAACAAGAACACCGAGAACTTACATGGTTTGGACCAGAAGACTTACATCAATAGGTAGAATCAAGAAAGAATTCACTAAGACAATCTTGAAGATTACACTGCAAAATTTCAAGAACGAACCAATCTCCTCTAGCTCTCTATCGATCTTGATCTCGATACAAGCTTTTTTTTTCCTCACTTGCTCTCTGAATTTTTCTCGCCCCTTAAACCTCTCAACTCATATACATCATTACATGTGTGTGTGTGTGTGTGTGTGTGTGTGTGTGTGTGTGTGTGTGTGTGTGTGTAGACAATAAATCATACAAGATGACCGGTTAAACATTTGTCATAACCAAATAATCGTTGTACCCATTAGTTTTAGAAAACCTCCTTATAAACTGTGGCGTCGTCTTAATTCACATAATTGAGAGTCATCACATTAATTTACGTTTTAGATATGAAAATGCCTATCAATTGATTCGAATGCAACTAACTACAAGATACATCATCAAAATCTTAGAATATCGAATAACTTTTTCAAATTCCTCCAAAAAAAAAGTTTGACTCGAAATGCATTAATTCTAACAGTTGAAATTTAACAAAAAAAAGGGGAATATATAGTGGTACCAAGGTTACCTATGATTCGAGTGTACGAACTCGAGAAATGAATAACTTCGGTGAAATTGAGAATCGAGGGGCATTTGGTCATCTCTCGAGCAGAAGCACGCACGGGAGAGAGAAAATGAGAAACTTAGATTGTTTGTTCCGTATAAATAACCTTACCAATGACTTCGTGTCATTTCTGACCATCCATTATCAAATTTAGTCACAACCCATGGGTCTGCCCATTAGAAGCTTATGATCATCTTAATCGTCGGAAAGCCGTTGGAAATAAAGTTAAAATTATCTACAAGCTTTTGATCATCAATTTTCCAATTTTTGCTATATTTTCTATAGTGATAAGCCTTCAAGTTTGCTTTCTTTTTTTAAAGATCTTCTGATGTACGTAAAGATTGGAGTATATGTGTTAGAGATGTAAATACATAATAACTGAGTAATATTAATGCAAATCTTCTCAGAATAATTTATCATTTGTTTAACAAATTAATAATAAAACCACACCACATAAAACTTATTATCATGAAAAAACAGACAGCATGCATACGAAAAAGGATATTGACTAAAGCTCCTGTGGTCAACTAACATCTGATTAACTTGTTTTTATTTTACAGGTTGTATGTGATGTATTCCATTTAACCCTTACCATTAAATTCTTCGTTTTCATCTTCATGTCATAATTTCTTTTGGCATGGCACAAGAAAAAGGGAAACTCTGTCATTATGTTCAGACTTCAGAAAATAATAAGATTAATTTACTACTCCCCAGTCAGACAATAGATGTTATTTCTAAAATTGTCAGCTATATAGAAGTGCTTTATACAGCAGCATATATAATTCTTCTGCTTCTAAGTTTCTTCGCTAAAAGCTAAAATATCACCATCTCTTGCGTCAAAATTAGTGTTTGCGTTATGTTTCTTCTATCTTTTTCTTCTATTTTTTGGCATTACTACAATAAAACTAATTGCTTTATTGTCCTTAGGTTTTACCAAATCCACCATCTCTTTCTATTAACCATAAACTCTTAGGGTCTATTAAGATAAGCAGATTATTCTGATAATCTGATAAACTGCAGATTATCAGAATAAGCTGGCTTACTGTTTGTGGTGGGTTATTCAAAATAGCTTATTGATAGTTATGGCTGTATAAATTACTTTTCTTCTCCTGATCGGTAAAACTGTATGGGACAGATTATTCAAAATAACTTATTGGTAGTACAAAAGCATATAGTGCAGAAGAATACAATCATTCTAGATCAGTTTGAAAATATGACAAATCATTTTCACACTCTTATGAGTATCAGAAAAAAAAAAGATAAAGACCAGTACAAGTACAATGAGAAATACTAAAATATTCAATTTCAAACTCTGACTGCATCTGTCCTCAGCTGCACTATTAACAAGGGAAAACATCTGCTTCACATCACTGCTGGTAGTGTAACATGTTGGAGTGTCGGGCCATCGAAAGAAACCACAACGAGTTGAAACAACCCTATGACAACCGTAGAACTGTCTACCACTGTTATGAGGCTGACCCGACATGAGTAATGGAGTCGGCAGTCTACAATAATACAAAACAACTCTGTCTTTCATTGAAATCCTAGAAGTCATGTTGGTATAACTGCAAAAAAAACAAAAAAACAAAAAAGCTGAATGTCAAATCTTATCCAAAAAAGAAAAAAAAATACACATCAAAATAAATCTATAATGTGCGAAGAAAAGAAAGACTAGCTAGATTAGGCATCTGCTATAGACTCCCTCAGAGCAGTCATCTCAGCCACACCCTTCGCGTCATGAATTTCAAATTCATTAAAGTCATTCTCATTCTCAGGAATTGAAGGCCCAATCATAATTTTTTATGGTTTTTCATAGAAATTCAGCTCATCGTTATTAGTCATGCTGAAGTCGGCATTTGAACGTGAAGGATGTCATCAGATGAAGTTATGAAGTGTCATTGTTGTCACCACAATATGCACCTGCTTCTAAAATAGTGTCGGCACTATTTTTGGTGTGGGGTTTGCCCGTAAGAAGCTGTCGGTCATCGGAATTGAAATCNAATATATTATTATAAATGAAGCCTTTTTAATAGTGCTTATTTCATCTCTTTTAATGAGAAAGAGCATAGGTTTGCAGTCTGAAACTACAACTTATATAATCATTTAAATTTGATTTTGCATGTAATGTTTTCATTTCATGAGTTTCTACATAAATTAATTCCTTTGTTATGTCCGGCCGATTAGACACAAGAATATGTTCCTCCATTGTAAGGGTGTGACAAATAGGGTTGTAATAGAGTTGATTCGAATCAAGTTTGGCCTAGATTGGACTTGAGTTAACTATTTTATAAGCTATTCATGTGTGGCTCTAGTTCTACCCACATTTTCACATATATGTTCATACATGACTTAGTTAAAACTTTGAAAACCGTACTTGGCATATACTTGATATGTTATATTAATTTGAACATTTACTTCAACGAGTTCAAAAAGAAGCTAACATTCAAATTAGTAATTGATTTTAACTATATAGTTATTAATAAATAAATTTAAAATTTTAAATAAATTTAAAATTGGTATCTAATCAATTTACAACAACCAAAAAAATAAAATGATAAATTACAAATAATATTTGTTACTATCAAATAATATAAATAAATACTAAAAAAATATTTCATTGAAATAAGTAAATTTTCTTACAGGATTCTCCAATTTTGAATAATGGCCGCTTGATCTCGGGAACCACTGCTGATGGGATGGCAAGATACAAGTTATTAACGGGCAAATAAAGGCTTTGGGCCTCTTAGGCTAAGCCCAAAGATGAATCAACCGTTCTTCTGGTTAGTTAATGGGCTTAGCGCGTATGTTTTTGGGGATGTTTTGGAGGCTTAAATTTATGGCATTTACATTCATTCCAGCCAATTCTTATATAAGTTAAAATTTACTTTTTACATCTACACCACCAAAATTTTTCATATCACATAAAAAATAATACAATTATTTTAACTTTTAAAAACTGAAAATATTTTTATGCATAGATAATATAGTTTATGTGTGTGTATATTTAAAAACTTAATTTTAGATGTCAAATATGTAAACACATAAGAATTAAGTTCTATATGATAAATGATAAACCTCATTTTCCCTACAAACCCTTAAACCAACTTCCTTCATTCACCCTTTCCACACATTGTTGCGAATATGGAAACTGGTTCCCTGCTCAAATTAAAATTTTCTCATGTTTGGCAGCAAATCGGATTTGATACTCGAAATTAATTGCTAAATTATTTTTTTCTTAATTTCTTATATGATTTGCTGTAGGATAAAAAAGAAAATAATTAATTTGTATCATTAACTAATTGATTAATTCCTTAATGGGTCTAATGACATGATAAAATTAATAAACAGACATGCTAGCTCCCCTTGTAATCTCTCTCAGGATTTGGTTTCCCTCTGGCGTTTCTTCTTCTTGATTCTGGCTCTCGGGTAGAGAGAGAAGGAGAGGAGAGAGAAAAGAGAGAGAGAGATTGTTCTTTCTTGTAATCGTCGAGGCGATCCAAGGATGTAATCCTCAAGTAATAAAATCCTCTGCTGTTCCGTAGACGTAGGCTATTTGACGAACCACGTAAATATGTGTCTCGGCTACAGTTTTCTATTTTACGTTTTTTCTCGATTCTGTTTTTCGCTTTTTCCGTCGTTTTTCACAGCAATTGATATCAAAGCTCATGTTCAGATCTGAGCGAAAGCAATGACCGAAGATGATGTGATGGCATCGGGGATCGAGAAGTTCAATGACACTGATTTTGGTTACTGAATGGTGCAGATAGAGGACTAACTCTATGGGAAGAAACTTCATCTTCCGTTACAGGGAAAGCGACAGGAAAAGATGTATTCTTTGTCAGGGACTCAGACTTGGGAGCTAACAAAACTTCCACCATGAAAGAACACATTGCATAACAATTGTGTGTACTGGGTGAAGACTGTGTTTGATGGCAGTAAGAGGTACAAGGCTAGACTTGTTGAAATGGGTTTTCAGCAGAGACTGAATATTGCCCATGTAGTGAGAGTTGTAAGCAGACACATGAGTAAACCAGAAAAGAGCTTAGAGGTTCAAAGCTATGTTGGTGATGATATGTCGACTAAGGGTGTTATTCTTGAGAAACTGAAGTTGTGCTCGACTTCAGCTGGTCTTTTGGTATGAAGACCAGGGCTTTGAGTTGCAGGGTAGAAGATATCACGTTTGAAGACAAGAGCGGTACAACTAGTGGATGATGCAGTCAGTGTACCAATCTCCAAGTGGGAGATTTGTTGCTAATATGGAAACTAATTCACTACTCAAATTGACATTTTCTCATGTTTGACGACAAATTGGATTTGATTCTCAAAATTAATTACTAAATTAATTGTTCTTAATTCATTCTATGATTTGTTGTAGAAGAGAAAACAAAATAATTAATGAGTTTCATTAATTATTTGATTAATTCCTTTATGGGTCTAATGACATGATAGAATTAATAAATAAGCATGCTAGCTCCTCTTGTAATCTCGCTCAGGATTTGGTTTCTCTCCGGCGTTTCTTCTTCTTTATTGCTCTCGGGTAGAGAGAAAGATTGTTTTTTTCTTGTAATCGTCGAGGCGATCGACAGGTGTAATCCTAGAGAAATAATATCTTTTGTAGCTCCGTGGACGTAGACAAGTTGTCGAACCACGTAAATCTGTGTGTTCCCATTGTATTTTTTAGTTTCACGTTTTTTCTCGATCTGATTTTTCGCTTTGTTGCCGTTGTTTTTCACAACCCGCCTAACAAGTATCAATTCCTCTAACAGATTCTCCTCAATCAATCACATACAACCATTCAACCTCCTCCTACTGAACCTTACCCTTCACACTTCAACATTTAAAGCACTCATGTCGTCCCAAGAAAAGAAGACTACAAATAGAAACAAGGAAGCTCAAACAAATTATGGATCTAACTCACTAGGTTACTTCAGGAATCTATCCCACCAGCTTTATCAAGCCGTTCAACTACCATATTGGCTTGTATCTATGTCCTTGGAATTCTCAACTCTCTATAGAAAAGGTACCTGAGAACGAGTCTCGCCACCCACCACTCAAATAGTCCTAGGCTGAAAATGGAGCTTTAGGAGTTAGCCAAATGACTTAGTTTAATCAAGAGCATGTCAAAAACTATGATGAAAAATTTAGATCAATTGTTAAAAAGCCAACCATTTAGATTCTATTCATTATTTCCCTACACCCGTCGAAAATCCTACAACTTGATGTATAAAGTGCATTCCTCCATGGCTAACTTGATGACATTGTCTATATGAAGTAGCATTTAGGATTTCAAGATGCTCAATATCCTTGGCATGAATGCCTCCTACACAAAGCCATCAACGCCTTAAAGCTGCACCAAGATGATGGTCTTCCAACTTCTTTAGACATCTCAAATAACAGAAGGTCCTCCCCAGCATAGCATACCCTTCCCTCTTCCTAAACTCCAATGAAGGCAAGCTTGCCTTTCTTTTCATATATGTTGATGACATTCTCATCGTAGGAAATGAGAAAGAGAGCGAGATATTGAGTGAGAGAGAGAGAGAGAGAGAGAGAATGAACTTTAAGTGTTAGATATGCAAATATGTAGGAATTAAGTGTATGTATGTAAATTTTTCAAAAAAACTATTTAATAGAGCTTTTGAGAAAGTTATCAAATTAAGTTTGAAGAGCTCAATATTACTTTGAATTGAGTCACATGAAGTTTAGTAGAGTATCTTTTGAGTTTGTATCTCCTTCAACTCTCAAAGGCTTCCTACAAAAAAAAGAAAAATTATAAAAGAAAGTTAAGAGGCAAAATTAAATTCAAGATTAATTTAATTTGTATAACAATTACACTTGTCACTTACATTTGTCTCCTGAGATTTGCTATCAACCCATGTTTTGTAAAATGTATATATATTTGACCTGAATTTATGAAGCAAAACCACTACCAAAAAATATTAAAAGTTTTCTATATATAAATCATATTGTTAAAAAACTTACATATTACACACATAATACTCATAATTTTAATATCAAATCAAAAACATCACTATTACAAATTTTTTAAAGCGAAATAAATATTTTCATGCACATGTTTAAATCATTCAAGTGAAAACTTAAATATCCATCTGAATCCCAAATTTTTATATTTATGCATGTAGCACTGAAAACTTTAATATCACATCAAAAACATTGCTATTACAACTTTTTGAAACTTAAATAGGCACTTTTAAGAAATATGTGCTACCTATGGATTTCCCTTTAAAAAGAAAAATTTACATTTATAACATACAAATCGTATGTATTTACATACCCCGTAGCTAAACAGCCATATTTTTACACATGATAATCCCTACTTTAATAACAAATTGCGTGCATGTAAGTATGAAAGTTAAGGCGTGAGATACATAAGTACACAAGTTGTGTGAAATACGCTTTTTCATGCCTTGATTTAAAAAGCCAAAGTGTCATGCATGTAAATATGAAGGTTTGGAGATGAGATACTTAAATATAAAAGAATTGTGTGCCAAGTATGAACTTTCTCCTTCAAATTTAAGTTTTAGATATAAAAATACCTAACAATTGAGTAGTATGCATGCAATAACGAGATACATCATAAAGATCTTAGAAAATCTTGTAACATTTTCAAGTTTCTCTAAGAAAATTAAACTCAATATGCATTAATTCTAACGGTAGAAATTTAACAAAAAAAAAATCATGGAATATACAGTGGAATCGAGTTTACTTATGATTTGAGTGTATGGACTCGAAAAATGATGAGCTCCGGCGAAATTGAGGATCGAGGGCTATCTTCGGCTCTGGTGCAAAAGAACGTACAAGGGAGAAAAAAAGGAGAAAGTTAGTTTGTCTGTTCGATATAAATAGTCTTACCAACGACTGTCCAAAAGTTCTGACCATCGATTATCAAATTTACTAAAAATCATGAATCTGCACAAAAGAAAGCCTTTGTGTTAGGTATGACTCATATACCAGAATTTGTAGTCTCTTGGAATTGAAGATGTGCGTCTCTTGAAATTTAGAGATGGGAGGAGCGAGAGCGTGTTAATAATTTTATCTGTGGGTTTTATCTATATATATGATGTATAACCCTATGAGTATGTAACTTGACTCCTCTAAAATAGTGAAATTCGCCGCTCTGCTCCCGATAACGTAGGCATCTTTGCCGAACCTCGTAAATCTCTATGTTCTTCTGGTTTTGTGTCGATTCCTATTTTTTCTTCGCCCTAAGTTGCTCAACACTTTAATTGTCCTAACCATCGAAAAATCGTTGAAAATAAAGTTAAGATTATCTACAAGCTTTTGACCATCAATTTTTCTGCCAATTTTTGCTATATTTTCTATAGTGATAAGCCTTCGAGTTTGCTATCTTTTTTTAAAGAACTTTTGATGTATGTAAGATTGAAGCATAGGTATTAGATATGTAAATACATAATAACTGAGTAATATTAATGCAAATCTTCTAAAAATAATTTATCATTTGTTTAACAAATTAATAATAAAACCAAACAACATAAAACTTATTATCATAAAAAAAACAAACAGCATGCATACGAAAAAGGATATTGACCAAAGCTCCTGTGGTCAACAAACATCTGATTAACTTGTTTTTATTTTACAGGTTGTATGTGATCTATTCCATTTAACCCTTACCCTTAAATTCTTCGTTTTCATCTTCATGTCATAATTTCTTTTGTCATGGCACGAGGAAAAAGTGAAACTCTGTCATTATGTTCAGACTTCAGAAAATTATAAGATTAATTTACTACTCCCCAGTTAGACAGCAGATGTTACTTCTAAAATTGTCAGCTATATAGAAGTTCTTTATGAAGCAGCATATATAATTCCTCTCCTTCAAATTTTCTTCGCTAAAAGCTAAAATATCACCATCTCTTGCGTCAAAATTAGTGTTTGCGTTATGTTTCTTCTATCTTTTTCTTCTGTTTTTTGGCATTACTACAATAAAACTAATTGCTTTATTGACCTTAGGTTTTACTAAATCCACCATCTCTTTATATTAACCATAAACTCTTAGGGTCTATTTGGGGACTATTGATTATTTATAATCTGCTGATAAGTAATCTGCATATTATCATAATAAGTTGGCTTATTGTTTGTGACGGCTTATTCAAAATAATTTATTGGTAGTTATGGTCGTATAAATGACATTCATGTCTCTGTCTGGTAAAACTGTTTGGGGCAGCTTATTCAGAATAATTTATTGATAGTACAGAAGCATACAGTGCAGAAGCATAAATTCATTCTAGATTAGTTTGAAAATATGACAAACAGTTCTCACACTCTTGTGAGTATCAGAAAAAATTTAAAAAAGATAAAGACAAATATAAGTACAATGATAAATATTAAAATATTTAATTTCAAACTCTGACTACGTCTGTCCTCAGTTACACTATTAACCAGGGAAAACATTAGCTTTCATCACTGCTGACAGTGTAACATGTTGGAGTGTCAGCCCATCGGAAGAAACCACAACGAACTGAAACACCCCTACGACAACCGTAGAACTATCTACCACTGCTATGAGGCTGACGCGGCGTAATGGAGTTGGTAGTCCACAGTAACACAAAACAACACTGTCTTTCACCGAAATTCTAGAAGTCATATTGGTATAACTACGAAAAAAAATAAAAAAAAACTTAATGTCAGATCTTATCCCAAAAAAGAAAAAAATACGCATCAAAATAAATCTATAATGTTCGAAGAAAAGAAAGACTTGCTAGATTAGCTGTCATAGATAGCATCTGCTATAGACTCCCTCAGAGCAGTCATCTCAGCCACACCCTCCGTGTCATGAACTTCAAATTCATTAAAGTCATTCTCATCCTCAAGAACTGAAGGCCCGACATAATTTTTTATGGTTTTTTATAGACATTCAGCCCATCGTTATCAGCCATGCTGAAGTCCGTATTTGAACTTGAAGGATGTCGTCGGATGAAGTTATGCAGTGTCTTTGTTGCCAACACAATATGCACCTACTTCTGAAATGGATATGACGACATATCACGTAGGATGATCCACTTCGACCAATGTAAGTCAAATTGTCCTGGCTGGGTAGTCGGGCATCAACATGAGTATCATCAATTGCACCTATGCGTTCTGTTTTACAAGGTTAGAAAATATTTCTATTTTGGTATGTACGTAAAGAAAACAATAGTTACCTTAAAGTAAGGCATGTAATAGGAATCAGTTGCGATTTCTCCTAGAGTATTAGCAAATAATGGATTCTCTGGCCTGATGATTTCAGCAGCTAAGCTAACAAGTTCTTGTATGCCTTTGGAGAAATAATGACTTATTGTCTCCGATGAATGCTGAAATCTCTCCATAGCACCCCTAATTGATTCATTCTGTGACAGAATATATAGTGTTATAGTCAATTCCTCCCTTCTTGTCGTTCTCAAAGAACCTTAGAGTTCGTATTCAGGGATAGCTCGCGCAGGAGATCCATAAATATCAGTACAATCATTTGAAATATGTTACTGGACCTAATTGGATGTCCAGAAAGCATCTCACCTACCCATTTATCCCCAACAAAGCTGAAGTCATTCGGGGTACAGTAAGGCATCGAACATGTTTTATTATGCAATTGTGTAAGGTTACATAGCTATGATTCTCAATCGAGAGCACTATAGTTGAAGTGCATATGTAACAAATAAGCAATAGACATTTTTCATATACTGACTGGCTGGCATTGAAAGACATCCAACTGAAGTACATGTGTGACAATAAAGCAATACACATCTTACATTTGATATGCGCCTTCTTATACACCTTGGAATCCAATTCCACCCGAAGCAACTGCCGAATTAATATGCATTTCCATCAGCATAAAAAACCAATGCAAACCGAACCTCTAAAGACCAATACGACTCGTAGGTCTAAAATATAAATAGTGTATTTTCTCTCTACCATCAGAATCAAAAGAAGCTAGAAAACCCCATAAAAATATACCAACACGATGCTCTAAAACCCAAACATAAATAATTCATCAACACAAAAATGAAAGTGAGATAATTCATGCACTAAAGAACAACATTCAAAGAATTGTGGGTTTTGTATGTAAATGCCCGATGATATATTTTTTAACTAAAGAGCATAGTATCAAAAGTGGATAGCATTCCATAGATAGCATGCATTTCATCTCAACACCAAACCATAGACATAGTTTGCATTTCATCTCCAAGGCCAATAAATTCCCAATCATACAACTTAGTAACATTCAAAGAAAAGCCCCATGATATATCTCTAACCGGAATGTATCTAAATGCATTGCAAAATAGTTCCCCAATAAATTCCCCATTATCTGCAAACAGTAAATAGTATTTGCACTGCAAATGAAGTGCAGGGTATTGTTTCTTCTCCACAAATAACAAGAATTCAAAATATTTTTATGCATTGCAATCACAAAATAGATCCCAAGCATTCCAAAATTCCAATTTTCCAATTCCAACATTTCGAACCATGTAGTTTTAACACGAAAACAGGAAAACGAATTTTCCAAATGACCCAATCACTAGGGCTATCAAAAAAGCTCGTTGTTCACGAACAGTTCTTATTCGGTTTGTCAATGAGTTCGTGTTCGATTCGTTAAATAAGTAAATGAGACAAGCGTGAACAAATTTTTTTCGTTTAGTTAGTTAAATGAACCAAACACGAACAATGATGTGTTCATTCGTGTTCGAATCGTTCTTGTTCGAAATATAAAATAATTTAAAATAATTATGTATAAAAAATTTATGATATTTTTAAAAATTAAATTTTATAAATTATAATATATAATAAATTAACAATANATGTGAAATTGGTTCGTAGTTCGTGAACAGCTCGTGTTCGGCTCGTTTGTTAAGAAATGAACATGAATAGTGACTTCACGGACAATTTCAAACACGAGCTTATTTCAAACAAAATAAATTTCAAATGAACCAAACACGAACACAAGCTCTGTTTGTTCGTGTTCAATTCGTTTACACCCCTACCCATCATCAACCAGCTGAAGCCCATATATAAGGGTATATCAGAATTCATACAAATAGAAATACTCACAGAACAATATAACAGGTGCAGTGGAACACAGATCCAACGCATTCAAGAGATTTGTTCATCTATCATTCTCGCGATATTACCAAAAAAAATCGAAAGTGCACTGGAACACAGATCCAATGCATTCAATGCATTGCCAAATAATTCAGCAAAGACATCCTCAAGAAAACCCTAAACCATTAACTGAATAATGCAAAAAAAAAACAGAAAGACAATCGAATTGATGTTCGCAAGGAGAAGATCGAGCCATAAAACCAACCAGAAAGCATAGCAGCACATAGATCTCCCCAGAGGAACGAGCAAGAATCGATGTTTGCAAGGGAGAAAATCGGGGAGCGAGAACGCGAGGGAGATCGCCCAAGGGCACGAGAGGAATTCGAGCCCTAAACGTCAGTCGCGAACGCCGAACGCAGGGGCAGCCCCGCGATCGACTCTTAGTACAAAATAAATAAAGCGCGTCGCAGCGTTTATGAAACGCCTACTGAACTCTTTATCCAAACAGCATGTTAGCGTTCTCAAAACGCCGCAGCACTTAAATAAGCTGCCCCAAACTCTAGAGTCATTCCATCTACAAATTTAAATTTAATAAAGCCCAAAGAGAGATAAATTTAAAGGACTTATGTGTTGCTCGGGACCTTCATTCCAGTCCCGAGCTTTATAAATCCTACTTCCATAAATCTGACTCCCCAGCCAAACATCCCCTTAACCGTCATACACTATAAGAGAGGCCTAGCCAGAGCACCATTTCTCACCTTCACAAATCACTCAACTCGATCGAATGGCGAACAGCTTTCGCTCAGCAGCAGTATCCCCACTCCTCCTCTGCCTCGCCATCCAAATCCTCCTCCTTGCGCCCGATTCCTCAGCCGCCGGAAACTTACTGAAGGCCGGCGAGACTCTGCTCGCCGGCAAATGCCTCTCAAATGGCGACTACCACCTAGCCATGCAGAAAAACTGCAACCTCGAATTGTACCACGGTAATAACCTTACGTGGGAATCCCACACTGCTGGCATGGGAACGAATTGTTTTCTATATATGCAAACCAATGGCGAGCTTGCCATTTTCTCGNTCCCAATGTCAGCAAAGCACATTCTCTCGCGCTCCAAGAAGAAAAGCAACGCGGCATGAAAAATGTAAATGTGTCGCAGCCGGAAGCTTCAGCTTTTGCCGTAAAGAATAATGCACGAAAACCAGAGAAGGTTTTCACGCCCAAAAATCCTCATTTAAAATGTGGAAAATATCACAAAATTGGGCATACCTCAGACACATGTCGTGCACATCTCAAATGCGATTACTGTGGATGGCAGGGACACATCATCAATGATTGTAGGAAGCTGCAAAGGAACAATCCAACGGGCAATAAACCTGAGCGGAAAAATTTTGCTCCCAAAGCCAACCATGCGGATACCAATACATCGACGAGTCCTACACCATTCACCCTTACAGCTGAACAATATCAAAGCCTCATATCACTATTTGCGAACAAATCTAATTCGATGGCTAATCATGTTGGCAGTACATCAGCCATGAGTGATATCTCAGGTAAAATATTTTGTGCCTCTGTTTTTGATAAAGAAATAGGCTGGATTCTTGACACAGGAGCCACAGATCACATGGTATATTCAGCCAACATACTTACTACAAAATCCAGTGTCATCAATTGAAAAGTTCACTTGCCTAACAGAGCTACTGCAACTGTCACACACATAAGCAACATCCATTTTACTGACTTTGTTCTACAAAATATTTTATGTGTCCCCTCCTTCAAATTAAATTTGATTTCCATTAGCAAATTTGTGCTTGATTCACAATGTCTTGNTTTGCTGCTGCAGCAACAAACCTTTATCCCATTAAGTGGGGTCGGCAACATGAATCATTTTTCTTCATTGATTCCTATTGAGGGTCATATTTTAAGTCAATTCTAGTAAATTAAGATCAGTTTTTAAACAACATGCCCTTGTTTTTCTTGGTCTACCTCTGCTTTTCTTAACAAAATTTGAATCTAAAATATTTACTGTCCTAATCGTATCATCAGATGATCAACGTGTAATGTGACTAGACCATCAAAGATGAATCCCTCTAATTTTGTGCTCCATTGAAGCCACAACAACCCTATCACAAATATATTTATTTAGCATTTTGTCGCTAACTATAAAGCCACTCAGCCACCTAATCATCCTTATCTCACCAACACTTAACTCAGTTATGTGCTTCTCTTTTAAAAGCCAACATTCAACGACATAGAGCATTACAGGTCTCACCACCATCTTATAAAAGTATTCTTTCAATCTAAGCATTATTTTTCTATCACACGATTGGCCCGAAACACTCCTCCACTTCAACCAACCAACTTGAATTCTAATAATAAAATCCTCATCTATATCACCATCACTTTGAACAATAAACCTGAGATATATAATGTTCCCACTTTTTAATAATTTGATCACCCATAGTTACAACTCTGTCACTAGAGATACTGCTAATAAAATTGCATTCAATGTATTCAGTTTTAGTTCTACTGAAATGAAGGATAACATCCACAATTCAATTTTTTCTTGATTTTCTCTCAAGTCTTATCCACGAGAAGGAAACATCGGGAAAAAGCATATCCCAAGGTACATCCTCCTGTAAATGTCCAGTAAGAGCATCCATAATTAAAGCAAAAGGATATGAACTTATAGCCAATCCCTGATATAATCCAACTAAAATAGAAAAATATTTGGTCAATCCTCCTTCTGTTTGAACACAAATAACCATTTTAGTATACATATCCTTAATGGCTTGAATATAAGTCATATCTCTTGGAATTTTATCATAAGCTTTTTTCTAAATCAATGAAAAACATATGTAGATCCTTCTTAATATCTCTTAGCCTCTCCATCAAACCTCTCAGTAAATGCATAGCTTCCATAGTAGACCTGCCCGACATAAATGCAAACTGATTAGGAGAAATCTTTATAACAAATCTTAACCAATGTTCAATTATCCCTCCCACAATTTTAAAACACATTAACTTAATTCCTTTATAATTTGCACACTCTTGTGCATCCCCTTTATTCATAAAAATGGGGGCCAAAATACTCATCCTTCATTCCTCAGGCATCCTTTCAGTTTTAAAAAGAATATTAAAGAGTTTAGTAAGCAAAGTAACTCTCAAATCTCTTATATACTTCCACACTTCAATTGGGATATTATCAAGTCCTACAGACTTTCCACCATTAATTTTCCTTAAGGCATCTTCAACTTCTTTTTTACTAATGTGACGGTAAAAATAAAATATTTTATTATTATTAATGATAATAAGTTCACTAAGATCAATCGTATTTGTAGAAACTTCATTAAGAAGTTTATCAAAGTAAATAATCCACTTAGGTTGAATAACTTTTTCTAAGAAAAACATTTTTTGATTTTCATCTTTAATACACTTTACTTAAGATAAATATTTACTTTTTTTCTCTTTGTTTGAAAAATTTCTATATATATATATATATAT
>JXCR01140812.1:88447-103938 GCA_002079205.1 Phalaenopsis hybrid cultivar
AGGGTATTGTGCTTTCACAGCGAAAGTATGCTCTTGAAATACTCGAGGATGTTGGGTACCTCGGTGCAAAACCAGCCACTTTCCCTATGGAACAAAACTTATCCCTTAGCAAATCAGATGGAGAATATGTCAGTGATTCATCATCATACCGAAGACTAGTTGGGAGATTAATCTACTTAACTATTACATGTCCTGACTTGACATATGCAGTTCATGTCTTAAGTCAATTTATGGACAAATCACGAGTGCCACACTTAGAAGCTGCCCATCGCATTCTACGTTACATAAAACAAACAGTAGGACAAGGAATTTTCCTCTCAGCAGAAAGCTCAACCCAACTAAATGTCTTTTGTGATGCAGATTGGGCTAGGTGTCGTGACACTCGAAGATCAGTTACTGGGTATTGTATCTTCCTTGGGAGTTCATTAATTTCTTGGAAAACCAAGAAACAAACCACAGTATCACGCTCTAGTGCAGAAGTTGAATATCGGTCCATGGCCACTACCTACTGCGAGATTATTTGGCTAAGAACAATTCTGCAAGATTTGGGGATCATGCATTCACATCCTGCCAATTTATTTTGTGATAACCAAGCAGCACTTCACATCGCCTCAAACCCGGTATATCATGAGCGAACAAAGCACATCGAGATTGATTGTCATCTCATACGGGAGAAAGTTCAAAAAGGAATAATAAAGTTGACTCATGTGTCTACTTTAGAACAGCCAGCAGACGTTTCCACAAAACCACTAAACTCTTCTCAGTTCTCGATACTACTCAGCAAGTTAGGAATTATTGACATACATTCCAAACTTGAGGGAGAGTGTTAGGAGTTATGATAGGAAATAATTTATTTATAAGAATAAATTATTTCCTTAGAATTAGAGTTATGATTGGAAATAATTTATTCTTGTAAATAAATTATTTCCTTAGAATTAATGAGATATTTATTTCCCTATTTTCCGTTATTTCCTATATCTCCTAATAATTAATGCGAATTAATTATTAGAGATATTAAGTGTTATACCCTTCCTTTCATATCATTTACCTTTTATTATTTTTCCTTTTACAAGATTATTGTAAGGGTTATTTATAACCGTATTCATATTAATGAAAATGTGTGTATTCCACCACATTATTCTGGCCTAGTGGCTTGGCTTCGCCCCTCGTTCTTTTCCATGGATCATATTTATTTTCCTCCTCTTTCGTCTTCACCTTCAAGATCTATTTTAGCTTCACCTTCCACGAGGACTTGGAAAAATATTTTTTTTCTGATTATCACTCTAACTCTTCTTCTTTTAATATCTCTTTTTATTTTCGAATGGCGAAATTAGTCCTACTCGAATATAGGGAGGGCAACTGATACGTCATAAAAAATTTCTTCATCAGGCATGGGCTTAGGCAATCTTTTGAGGAAGAAATATTCAAATTTTCATCAAAAGTAATTCAGAACTCCGATTTCAGTAAATTTATAGTCAAACTGACGAGCTCGACAACATAAATCCAATGATATCAAAATTGGTCCAATCCAAATGAAATCAAGCTCAAACCAAAACATTAAACCGCTTTTGAAAATTTTTTGGGTATATGTGAAAGGTCAAACTAACTCCAAATTGGGCGAGCCCATAATCAAATCAAGCGTCTCGACAAAAAAAAATCCATTGAGCCTAATATCACTCAATTTTGATATCAGTTTTTAAGGTACTCAAATGTCGTCTGATTGATGGAACCTCCTGGGTGGTCCGATTAGAGTGGCTAATATCCTTTCATTAATTGCAACCGAGACTTTATAAATAGAACCTCACATCTCTCATAAAGAGAATAAAGAGAGGAGCTTGAAGCATGTAGAAAGAGCAGAAGTTCATCATCACTTCTGCAGTATTTGATTGCCACCAACCACCTTCAAAAACCACTAGTTGATCACTGTCGATCATCATCAGCCACCACTCTTTTCTTGCGACAAGATCCTTCGTGCACCAACTTTATAAATTGAAAGAATGTACAACTCTTTTTTAGTCTATGGGACAAAGCATAGTACATGTAATCTCCCGTTTATAATGAATCTCTTCAGCTGTGTCAGACTGTGGATATCTCCCTTTCCAGATTTTCTACATAATAACTTATAGTGTCTCTACTAGTTGTTTCTTTCACCTAAGTGTATGTTGAATTCTCATGCAATACTAAGCCAATAATCTATCACTCTATTGCCACAAATTTTCTAGCACATATTATTTATATATCGTGTTTAGAAGAGAATGTTGTATTCTTTGAGAAAGAGATTGATGTTGGTTTGAAACAATTGATTTTAGCGTGAGTTGGTTATGTGCTTGGAAAGAAGCATTTATATGGTAAACTTCAACAATCCATTCACAAAATTTGGAAGCTAAAAGGTAGCGTTGATCTATTATCTTTTCTTGTCTGAAAATACTTGAAATGTTCTGGAATAGGGGTACTTAGTTTATCTGCAGAAAACTATTTATACTTAAAGGGTGGACTCTTGATTTTAGCCATGTTAAGGAGGATTTCAAAGAAATGCATATCTAGATTAAACTCCATAATCTTCCACTTTGTTGTTGGTTAGAAACTGAGATTTTTAAAATTGTCGGTAAGGTTGGAATCCCTATGCATGTTGATCCCCTTATGACTAAGGGCTGTACTTGCTTCTGGTAGATTTAGTGATCAAATTTCAACCAATTATGTTTTACTGAAGTTTGTTTTAATATCTGTAAGGGCTATAGATGTAAAACAACCAATCGTCAATGATTGGAACCCTTTTCCTTGAAAAGTTTGTGACGCCTCTGCTCATAAACATGCTTCTTACCCAAATCTCCCAACTACAAACCCCCTCTTCCAGTTCATCCTGTTAATCATGGTTGAAGTCATTCGCATTTGCATACTAGACAGAGTATCCCAATGGAACATAACGCTATTAGGAATCGGATTAAACCACCCGTGACACTTCCTACTACCATTGCTTTACCTATTCTTCATTTTAACATACACACTCCTTCACTTGCAAAAAGTAGTAATTAGCCAAATTCTTCTTCTAAACTAATGGAAGATGTTCATGTCTAACACTCCTTATCAATTCTGGTAAAAAAATAAAAAACCACACTGAAAACAAATATCATAAAAAGCATTGCTCAGAGACAACCATCACCTCCCTATAAACTAAAAAACAACTACTTTCTCTCAACAAACATAGAGGTGATATCTACCTTCATACGAAGGCGCTGAGAACTCTTATTTAAGAAAACACAAGCAGATGATCGAAGGAAATAACTTGTGGCACATCATATATAGAAAATTCATGGCTAATCTTTAGGAATACGTGCACCGGTAGACCACAGTGGAGATCCATAGACCACAACATTACCATTTGGTTGGAGCACAAGTGCGTATTTACCATATGCCCCTCCTGTCTCACTNTATTTAATCTATTATAAAAATCACTAAAAGTAGAATTTTTAGTGTTACAGATTGTTTTTTTAGACTTCCTACTTACATATTGTTTTCTTAGACTCTCAACTGGTCATTTTATATTTTTATCAGTTCTCTAAACTTTTATATTTAAACCAATATTTATAATCTAACTTCTTATATTTTATCTCTTCTTGCATATTATTTTTTCACCACCAACTATTTTTATTTATAGAAACTTTTGATTCTCCAAGTACATCTTTTGTCACTTGTTTAATAGTAATTGTTATTTTATCTCACATGTAACAGTCTTAGAACAGCTAATCACAAAAAATCACTAAAGTAAATGCCACAAATATTTTTATTAGAGCCAGTTGATATATTTGTGTATAGAATCAAAACAATGGAAATCCTAACAATGACCAGCTACTAAAAGTTTGATTTGGGTAATGATGATTTAAAAAATGGTTGTTCCATATTATCTGATACCACAAGTTTAGCGCAGTTGAAACCTTGAGTTCATAAAGCATTATCGGTTGAAGCCGGTCAGAAACAAGCTGCAAATAGTAGACAGTTTATTACTTTGTATATGTTGCTTCCAAAAAATAGTTTGGACATGAATGGATTTATGCTTTTCTTCTCTGCATTAGTAGCCTCTTAAAAACAAAAAAAGAGTTATCTAAGTTGTGTTGGAGATATAAGGAGATGGAGGTGAGGAAAAAACATTAAGAAATAAATTAATATAATGAGAATTAAGTATCATAAGTGAAAGCAAATCTCTCATTAAATTTCTGAAGAAGGTGATGGAACAATTTTCTTAAGCAATTTTAGTAGCAGTAGAAATTTCATTATTAATAACAAATGAATCAATACTATTGGCCACCAACCAAAAAAAAGACATTGACTTAGAGTTCAAATCTAAATTTCGAAGTTGAGAAACTTATTAAGACTAAAGAATGAACATAACACATTTTATCAATCGGTCATAATTCATTTTAAAATTTGAGACTTTAAACATGAAATCTTGTATAACTTCTACAATAAAGCCTAAAAAAATATAAAATATAGTAGTCATCATATCTAGTATAACACCTAAAGCTCTGTTGCAAATCTGAACATCAAGCAAAATGCATGTACTAATGCAGTTTCAAACCTTATAACTAGTTAATCATTTATAAAAATTATCTAAAACCACTAGAAGATAGATGGTTTGATCTCTCCTTTTTATTTTCTTCTTTTCAAACTTAATTTGAGGCACGCTCTATAATAGCAGCATATCAAAGTGTAGTATATAGACGCTATCGAAGTCACTCTTAGCAAACTCTGGGATTATTCTTAATCGACTGCCAGAATCATATATTAAAGACTGCTTGTAAAAATGGAACACAATTAATATTAAATTATGTTTATAGAAAATTATAGACTAATATCTGACTTTACTTTGAACATCAGACAGCATGTTTGAGATCTATTATATACACACAAACCCACACAAACACTGAATTGTCAGAATTTGCCTATAATTATACAATATAATACTAATTCATAGCTTATGCATCACTTTTCTTCAACAATATCAGATTTTAAGGTTTTGATTTATATTCATAATTCTTTCAAAAATAGAGATTTTGATCTAAATCATATTATAAAATGTGAAAGGATCGATATGGTTTTTAATAACATTTGGTAGGGTTTGGTTTATTAATTAAAACAAGAGAATAGTTATAAAATTTTACAGACAAAATAATTTATATAGTATTGCATACTTACTAATGCTCATTCAAACAGGCATGCATGCTCGAATTTTAACTCATTTTAAGGACTTTGAGATAAATTTTATGTGATTAGTTATATCTTATATTACATCTAACAGTGTATTTGAAAAGTGGCGTATTGTCGTTGAGCTTTGCTCCTTTAGTTGATTTGTTTGGCCTAGGGGCTTGGCTTCGCCTCTCGTTCTTTTCCATGGGTCATATTTATTTTCCTCCTCTTTCGTCTTCACCTTCAAGATCTATTTTAGCTTCACCTTCCACGAGGACTTGGAAAAATATTTTTTTCTTATTATCTTTCTAACTCATCTTCTTTTAATATCTCTTTTTATTTTCGAACGGCGAAATTAGTCCTGCTCGAAAATAGAAGGGCAACTAATAAGCCATCAAAAATATCTCATCATCAGGCATGGGCTTAAACAAACTTTTGAGGAAAAAATATTCAAATTTTCATGAAAAGTAATTCAGAACTCCGAGTTCAGTAAATTTATAGTCAAACTGACGAGTTCGACAAGATAAATCCAACGATATCAAAATTGGTCCAATTCAAATGAAATCAAGCTCAAACCAAAACATTAAACTGCTTTTGAAAATTTTTTGGGTATATGTGAATGATCAACTAACTCCGAATTGGGCGAGCCCATAGTCAAATCAAGCTTCTCAACAAAAAAAAAAATCCAATGAGCCCAATATCGCTCAATTTTGATATCAGTTTTTAAGTCACTCAAATGTCGTCTGATTGATGGAATCTCTCCGGGTGGTCCGATTAGAGTGGCTAATATTATTTCATTAATTGCAACCGAGACTTTATAAATAGAACCCCACGTCTCTCATAAAAAGAATAAAGAGAGGAGCTTGAAGCATGTAGAAAGAGCAGAAGTTCATCATCACTTTTGCCGTACTTGATTGCCACCAAGCACCTTCAAACACCACTAGTTGATCACCGTCGATCATCAACAGCCATCACTCATTTCTTGCGAAAAGATCCTTCACGCGCAAACTTTATAAATTTAAATATTGTACAACTCTTTTCAGTCTATGGGACAAAGGATAGTACATATAATCTCCCGTTTATAATGAATCTCTTTAGTATTGTTAGACTCTGTGGATATCTCCCTTTCCAGATTTTCTACGTAATAACTTATAGTGTTTCTACTAGTTATTTCTTTCACCTAAGTGTGTGTTGAATTCTCATGCAATACTGAGCCAATAACCTATCACTCTATTGCCACGAATTTTCTAGCACACAATATTTATATATCGTGTTTAGAAGAGAAAGTTGTATTCTCTGAGAAAGAGATTGATGCTGGTTTTAAGCAATTGATTTTAGCCTGAGTTGGTTATGTGCTTGGAAAGTAGCATTTATATGGTAAACTTCAACAATGCAATCACAAAATTTGGAAGCTAAAAGGTAGCGTTGATCTATTATCTTTTCTTGTCTGAAAATACTTGAAATGTTCTGGAATAGGGGTACTTAGTTTATTTATAGAAAACTATTTATACTTAAAGAGTGGACTCTTGATTTTAGCCATGTTAAGGAGGAATTCAAAGAAATGCATATCTAGATTAAACTCCATAATCTTCCACTTTGTTGTTGGTTAGAAACTGAGATTTTTAAAATTGTCAGTAAGGTTGGAATCCCTCTGCATCTTGATCCCCTTATTATTAAGGGCTGTACTTGCTTCTGCTAGATTTAGTGATCAAATTTCAACCAATTATGTTTTACTCAAGTTTGTTTTAATATCTGTGAGGTGTATAGATGTAAAACAACCAATCGTCAATGATTGGAACCCTTTTCCTTGAAAAGTTTGTGACGCCTCTGCTCATAAACATGCTCTTATCCCAAATCTCCCAACTACAAACCCCCTCTTCCAGTTCATCCTGTTAATCATGGTGGAAGTCATTCGCATTTGCATACTAGACAGAGTATTTCAATGGATCATAACGCTATTAGGAATCGGATTAAACCACCCGTGACACTTCCTACTGCCATTGCTTTACCTATTCTTCATTTTAACATACACACTCCTTCACTTGCAAAAAGTTGTAATTAGGCAAATTCTTCTTCTAAACTAATGGAAGATGTTCATGTCTAACACTCCTTATCAATTATGGTAACAAAATAAAAACCACACTGAAAACAAATATCATAAAAAACCTCAGAGACAACCATCACCTCCCAATAATCTAAACACAACTACTTTCTCTCAACAAACATAGAGGTGATATCTACCTTCATACGAAGGCGCTGAGAACGCTTATTTANAAAAATAAAAACCACACTGAAAACAAATATCATAAAAAACATTGCTCAGAGACAACCATCACCTCCCAATAATCTAAAAACAACTACTTTCTCTCAACAAACATAGAGGTGATATCTACCTTCATACGAAGGCGCTGAGAACTCTTATTTAAGAAAACACAAGCAGATGATCGAAGGAAATAACTTGTGGCACATCATATATAGAAAAGTCATGGCTAATCTCTAGGAATACGTGCACCGGTAGACCACAGTGGAGGTCCATAGACCACAACATTACCATTTGGTTGGAGCACAAGTGCGTATTTACCATATGCCCCTCCTGTCTCACTGCTCCATATCAAGACGCTGTTCGTACCAGCGAAGATGTTCATCTCACCATTATCTTGCAGACGCAATTTACAGTGCGTGCCCATTTTTGCGGTGTTCGACGACCAGAGAGTTATATTTTTGTCATATAACACTAAATTACAATCTTTCTCCATTATAAATTTATAGTCGTAGATTGAAAAGGAATCCCCACTGGCAAGTTCTTCACCAGATTTTAGAACATTGGCTAGGCTTGTGGTGAAGCATGATGCGAAGAGGAGCAGTAGGATAGAAGAGGAAAGGAGAGTTGCTGAACTTCCAGCTGATGCATTATTGAAAGCCATGATGAAAGACTTCTTTTAGAATGATGGAAGCTGTGCTTTTAGTCGCTATGATCTTATCTGCTTTCTGCTCCTTTCTATTTATTGTGCAGAAGGACCTGCCATGATTTTGAAAAAAAAAACAAAAACAATGAAAATAATATCTATTATTATCTTTATTTTTTTTAATATGAAATGGTCTGGAAATGCATTGTGTTTTAATTGATGCAGTCATTCGGAAAGAATCATTCATGTCGTCGTTATAATTTATGATGAAAGGGTTTTACTTGGTAAAATTTACATATCTACCCAACATAACCATTATATATTTACATATCTAACCTTCAATGTTTGATATGAAAAATTTATACTTTACTTCTAGAAATAGTGATGGAGGTATTTTTTTATATGATGTTAAGGTTTTGAGTGGTATGCATGTAAATATAAAATTTTTGTATTACAGATGTAAATAAAAAAAAAGTATGTGCTATGTACGTAAAATCCCCTATATTTGAATTTTTGCACGCTTATTGACCAAATAATAGCAATGATTTTTCTAACATCTACTTTTTTATCCCGCAAGCTATCCACAAGAGATAAGACAAAAGTCTAATTAGATATTATCATGCAAAGAAGGGAAATTAAGTCAATGATGTGTCGGGCCTATCTCATGTAGTCAACGATTGGAGCATATCTCTAATTAATCAAATATCAAATATAACACAGGTGGAATGCTGGTTTATCTATGAATTGCATTCAATAAACAGAGCGTAAGATGAGAGAGTGATAGAGAGAAGGAAGTGCTAATAGCGAACATAAGTATGATTTGTTGATTAACCATTTCTCATAAAATGATTCCCCTATTTAACTAGGAGAAGGCACCATATAAGAAATTACACGTTTGTCTCTATTTTAATAGGGGTGTTACAAGATATTTTAGGTAATTTGCATATATGGGACTACGACTCGGCAACCCTCTGACTCGTCGGCTGAAAGCAATGGATCTCAATTTGAAAAGACTTGTTCGTCCCACTATGCTGAATCAAGATTGTCGGTCGGCCTTTGATAGTCTTCGGGTGGGCAAGTCTTTACTCGATCGACTTGGATTTATTGATCAACTATTCTAGTGTGGTTGCCAGCTATTGATCTCTCGATAAGGGGCTCCATTGGCAGAATGAAACTAGACTATCGGACAAAAGGTGAAGAATCACCATAATTCAATAGATAGCTCATTCTCTGCGAGAGGGTCCTCTTATGCTTCTTGGCATATGTTATTGACAGTTCTCAGCCATTGAAAAAGAATCTCAAGGTGTAAGTGAGATGTTGACAACACTAAAACTCTTCTATTGAATCAAATTATGGCAAGAGGTAGATCAATGTCTATGCTCAACTTGACTAGAAAGACTCCAAGATAACAAGTGATTGACAAAGGCTGCACTTAAATACAGCAGAAGAATACAAGCCTTAGAAGACACAAGTACATAAAATACTTCAGAACGCTACAAGCCTTAAAAGGTACATGTACAACAGCATATTTCAAACTCCTAGAAGGCATAAGCCCAAGAAGGAACAATCCTTAAAAGGTACGTGATTTTTTTATAAAATGTACATGCTCACTTTAATTGCAATAATCTTCACTATGGAGAAGTCACAACATCCCAAAAGAGAGTAAATGATGGTTCAAAAGCAACATAAAAAATTATATTACTTTAAAAAGAATGTACATACAAACACATCATCTTCATGAACAAATGTCACATTAGACAATTAAATGACTACAATAAGTTAGCTCATCTTTGAGTTAGGTCAACATCGCCTCTCTGAAATTTTAGTACTTCGGCTGATCTTCAACAGAATGAGATTCTTCTGATATCTCCGCTACAACAACACAAAAATCTCTCCTCAAAGCGTAGCGTCAAAACTTTAACATTTCTTCATCTCTGCCGAAATGCGCAGCAGTTACAAGCAAGAAGATCATGAGTTTTCCGTTGGGTAGGAAAAGAGATAATTTTCTTCAACTCAGCGGCGCGAAAGAATATCTTGGGGATCTACTGCTACGCAGGATATGGATGATTTTTTTTTTTTTTNATGGAAGCTCTCCTTTCTATTTATTGTGCAGCAGGGCCTGCCATGATTTTGAAAAAAAGCAAAAACAATGAAAATAATATATAATGAAAAATGTTATTATTATTATCTTTATTTTTTTTAATATGAAATGGGCTGGAAATGCATTGGTTTTTAATTGATGCAGTCATTCCGAAAGAATCATTCATCTCGTCGTTATAATTTATGTTGAAAGGGTTTTACTTGGTAAAATTTACATATTTAGCCAACATAATCATTATATATTTACATATCTAACCTTCAATGTTTGATATGAAAAAAGTATTCTTTACTTCTTGAAATAGTGATGGAGGTATTTTTTTGTATGATGTTAAGGATTTGAGTGGTATGCGTGTAAATATAAAGTTTTGGTATTACAGATGTAAATAGAAAAAAAAGTATGTGCTATGTACGTAAAATCCCCTATATTTGAATTTTTACATGCTTATTGACCAAATAATAGCAATGATTTTTCTAACATCTACTTTTTATCCCGCAAGCTATCCACAGCAGATAAGACAAAAGTCTACTTAGACATTATCATGCAAAGATGGGAATCTCATGTAGTCAACGAATGGAGCATATCTCTAATTAATCAAATATCAAATATAACACATGTGGAATGTTGATTTATTAAATAGAGCGTAAGACGTGAGAGAGTGATAGAGAGAAGAAAGTGCATAATAGTGAAAATAAGTATGATTTGTTGATTAACCATTTCTCATAAAATGATTCCCCTATTTAACTAGGAAGAGGCACCATATAAGAAATTACATGTTTGTCTATATTTTAATAGGGGTGTTAGAAGATATTTTAGGTAATTTGCATATATGGGACTACGACTCGGCAACCCTCTGACTCGTCGGCTGAAAGCAATGGATCTCAGTTTGAAAAGACTTGTTCGTCCCACAATGTTGAATCAAGATTGTCGGTCGGCCTTTGATAGTCTTCGGGTGGGCTAGTTTTTACTCGATCGACTTGGCTTTATTGATCAGCTATTCTAGTGTGGTTGCCAGCTATTGATCTCTCGATGAGGGGCTCCATTGACAGAATGAAACTAGACTACTATACTCAGCTTGACTAGAAAGACTCCAAAATAGCAAGTAATTGACAAAGTTTCTACTTAAAGACATCAAAAAAATACAAGCCTTAGAAGGCACAAGTACATAAAATACTTCAGAACGCTACAAGCCTTAAAAGACACATGTACAACAGCATATTTCGAACTCCTAGAAGGCATAAGCCCAAGAAGGCACAATCCTTAAAAGGTATATAGGCATTGATCTACCTCTCACCATAATTTGATTCAAGAGAACAGATTTTAGAAGAGACGAGTTTAAAAAGGTACGTGATTTTTTTATAAAATGTACATGCTCAATTTAATTGCAATAATCTACACTATGGAGAAGTCACAACATCCCAAAAGAGGGTAAATGACGGTTCAAAAGCAACATAAAAAATTATATTTCTTTAAAAAGAATGTACATACAGACATATCATCTTCATGTACAAATGTCACATTAGACAATTAAATGACTACAACATCTTCGAGTTAGGTCAGCATCGCCTCTCTGAAATTTTAGTACTTCGGCTGATCTTCAACAGAATGAAATTCTTCTGATATCTCCGCTACAACAACACAAAAATCTTCCATCAAAGCGTAGCGTCAAAACTTCAACATTTCTTCATCTCTGCTGAAATGCGCAACAGTTACAAGCAAGAAGATCATGAGTAGGAGAAGAGATAATTTTCTTCAACTCAGCGGCACGAAAGAATGTCTTGGGGATATACTACTACGCAGGATATGGATGACTTTTTTTTTTTTTTTTTGCACTGCAACATGAAAGAATATCTCTTTGAGTGCAGGACGGGGACAAATTTATTTTGCACCGCAATGTTAAAGAAAATAACGTTGATCTCTTGCTACACAAGATTGGAACAACTTTCTTCTCCACCACTACGTGAAAGAAGATCCCTTTGATTGCCTTCTACGCAGAACAAAAACGTCTATCTTTTGCACCTTAATGCAAAAAAAAGATCTTGTTGCTAATCTGTTATGCAGGGCGCAGACAACTTTTTTCTTTTAAAAAATCTTGAATCATATGTTAGGCAGAGTTGAGGACCCCACTTTCTCCATCTACTTCTTTCATATTTATATGTTTAAAACTCACTTATATTAATAACCAAAAATAAATTCAGCCAATAAAAAAATTAAAAATAATAAACAAAATCTGTTTAAATTTTATAGTCATTTGGTCTTCGACTTTCATTCCAAATTCATTACAAAAAATTAATAGTGATAAATAATTTTTTTTCAAATTCCTGCCGTTCCGCGTATAAATAAATAAATGTAAATGCCATCATGGGCCCACCACATCAGCCCAAAAGAAACACGACAAAGGAATTCCTTATTTCACGTTTTCTTTGCACGATGCGATCAACCCTCCGCCCGCAGCAAAACGCGGCAACTGGCAACTACATTTATTATTATTATTATTTTAGTATACGTTTTCTTTTCAGGAAGTGATCAACCCTCCACCGCCCGAAAAATATTACATTCCATCAGGACTCGTAACGTAGAATTACGTTCGGATTTGAATATTCAACTGTGTTATAAGAATATTTCATCTGCGTTATTTGTAAAATTGATGTATTATTCAAGTATTATATGATATTATTCGATTATTTTGCGATATTATTGAAATAATCCAGCGTGTTACTTGATTTGGGGTTGAACCCTAAACCCTAAATGGAATATTCTCTCACATTACTTGATTTGAGGTTGTGTTATTCTAATAACATAGTTGAAATTGAAATAACACGGGAAATATGTCGAATAACACAACCCCAAATCAAAATAACGCATGGGAATATTCGAATAACACCGCAAAATAATCGAATAGCACCATATAATACTCGAATAACACATCAATTTTACAAATAACGCAGATCGAATATTTTTGTAACACAGCCAGATATTTCAATCCGAACGCAGCTCTACGTTAGGAGTCCTGATGTAATATTTTTCTCCACCGCTTGGAACAAAACGCGGCAAGTACATTTTTTTATTATTATTAGTTTAGTATTATATATATATATATATATATATATATATATCAATAAAAATAAAAAATGTTCATATTCTAATATTGTTGAATGATAAAATTGGTCTCGTCCGAAAATAGAGGGGTAACAAATATATCATAAACAAATTTCATCTAAAGTCTTGTCACGGATCTCGATCCACCTTTTTTAGCAAGAAATATTTAAATTTTATTAAAAAGTCATCCAGAAGTCCAATTTAAGCAAACTTATAGTCAAACTAATTGCTCAACAAGACGAACCTAATGTCAAAATTGGTTCAATCTGAGTTAAATCAAGTCCTGATCAAGACAATAAACTATTTTTAGAAGTTTTTTGGACATATTGGAAATGTCAAATGAATGTCAAATCTAGATAGCTAATAATCAAATTGAATTTGTTGACAAGACAAATTCAACAAGTCAATTTCGACGTTGTTAAGGCACTAAAATGTTCTTCAAACGTCAGCTAATCAACAAAAGCTCTCCAGACCATCTGATAAAAAAGATTTAAATTTCAACATTAATTACACTCAAAACTCTATAAAAAGATCTCTAATTCTTTCTTGAGAGATAGAGGAGAGCTTAAGGAATTTAGAAAAACTTAAAATTTTGAGAAGAACTAAAGTCCAACATCACTCATATCACCTTCGACCATCACCGACCACCATCAACTATCACTTGTCAGCCCTCACAAAAAAAAATCATCAGTCGCCGCCTCTTCCTTATGACGAGTTCATTCGTGCCTAGACGTTATAATTCAAAAGAATGTATAACCCTTTCCACATATGGGACAAAAGGTCTCTTTAATCAACAACTTACTATTATGAAAAAAAACTTCCTTATAGTTTTAAATCCATAATTATTTTTCAAACATGAGCAGTTATTAAATGGCTAATTATATTTGTGGCTAAAAGTACATGCAATTGGGAAATTTACACAATTCTTTTTATATTTACATATCAAATGCCTAAATCTTTAATATTACCTAAAAAATACTAATCACATCAGTTTTCTTTGGTGTATACATTTTTTTTGCATATATATAACTTGATGTAATTGTGAGAGTAAAGTATTAGATAAGTAAATAACAAATTTCATATATTAGATATGTGAATATTATGTTTATAACACAATTACTTTCAACTTTGATGCCTATAGCACGTATATAGAATAAAAATAATGCAAATTATCAACAATTTTCTTTATTTTTTAGAAGACTAATCTTAAAATTCCATTAAGTTCAGTATTTAGTACGATATCTTACGCTTGATTTAATAATTTTGAGCAATAGTAGTAATGTTTTTTTGACCCCCAATTATTGAACTAAAGTAAAATGACACTTTTGTAATGTGGTACTGCTCACCTTCCACATCTCACCTACCGCTCACCTACCTCCCACCTACCACTCACTTGCTTCTATAAATAGAGAGGGTCTGAGGCTTAGGAGAGCAAGGAAAGAGATCTTAAGCTACCACAAAGGATGAGAGAATAGCTAGAGAGCTAGAGAGGAGGAGAGCGGAGAGCAAGGGATGAGATCTTAAGCTACCACAAAGGAGGAGAGAATAGCTAGAGAGCTAGAGAGGAGGAGAGCATCTTGAGGCCTTGTATCAATGTGTCACTTGAGAGGGAGGCCATAGAAGGAAGATGAGGGCTCATCTCTATGTATAAACTATGAATTCTCCATTCTTTTTTGTCTTTTGCCTTAGTGAACTATTTAATTGATTCCCTCCCGTGGACGTAGATCCAGTTGTATCGAACCACGTAAACGATATGTGTTTGCTTGAGTTCTTTGCGTTTCATTTCTATGCCAGGAAGTACATATCTCACAACAAGTACTTTCTTAAATACTATGAATATAAGGGTTAATAATATTATTATTAGAAATATTTTTAAAAAATATTTTAAAATCATTGAATTATTTTTCATATATGAACAAATCTATCAAAAATATTAATTTTCTAAAGTGAAATTAATATTATTATGTACATATATTTTAATGTTATAGTAAAACTAAAATATTAGATAAGTAAATGTCATAAGTTTGCAGATCCCCCCTCTCCCCTCAATCATATTCAAGAAACCAAAATAATGATTTAATTTTTAGTCATATCTATAAATTAAGACTTTGCATCACAAATTATATGATGCTAACAGCTAACATTTCTTATCAATTATGGCAATAAATTAAAAACCTCACTGAAAACAAATATCATAAACAACATTG
>JXCR01140813.1:3008-20691 GCA_002079205.1 Phalaenopsis hybrid cultivar
CTGGAAACACACCAGAGATTCTACTCAAGGAAGAAGGTACTGGGGGTGTGTTTTCAGGAAGAGTAGGAAAAGGTTTGGCATTAAGGCCAAAGCTTGGGAGCAGGACTGACCTCGATGACAGTCGCTATAACTCATCGTCGGCCGGTGATTCGCTTGTCGGAGATGTTTCCGTCTCAGTTCGAAAATCATCCAGTGCCTCAAACTTAACCGAGTCGGAGAACATCACATCCATTTGGCCAACAAGCAAATGGTCTTTGAAGCCAGATTTGATTGCCAGACCAATTATTGATGGATTTCAAAAGCCTCTAGCAGCATGGAGAAACAAAGCAGCTCTTGATTAGCAAAATTTTTTTAAAGAAATTTAAAAGTACATAAATTTTTATACGCATCCATATGACTTCTCCAAGGGAGAGGAAAAGTGAGGAATGTTAAAATAAAAAGAAAGAAAAGAAAAGAAAGGACAATCAATACTATCATGTGATTCTTGTTTTGATTCATGGATGAAGAGAGCACAATACGTATTCTTTTGTAATAGCTAGTGTGGGAATTGTTCGGCTGTAGAATTACCTGACGCCTCTTCCCTGTATTATTCTTTTAATTAGACATTCCAGATTCAAGCATCTGAGTTTTATTTGTTTCAGCAAACTCTATTTCTTTGGGAGGTTACATATCTAATATTTAAATTTTGATTTTTATATTTATAGCACTTTATGTAAGCTTGGAAATATGTATTTTACTTTTTAAAAGTAAATAATAGTGAGTATTTTTTTATGTGCAATAAAAGATTTGAGCGTTATATTGTAAAAATTAAAATTTAGGTGTTAAGATATGTAAATACATACCAATTGAGTGTTATATATGTAAATGACTCTAATTCTTTTTCTGACTTCCAGGATGGCTGTGTTCAAGAGCGATTTTTTATGACAATATAAAATTGTAACCATGTGCTTTTAAATTATATGATTTCTTAATAGTTTTGTACAATGTATACATTGTTATGCACGGAATTTGCATGCATATGAACTCCACACGTAATAATTTTTTAGGTATGGCGTGAGGCGGACTTTTCCAACTTCAATCAAACAAAATAGACCGACATCACCTAGCCAAAGGGGTCTGAGCCTTTCTGTCGAGTGGAGTTCTTCTTGATCATGATTGAGGAATGGATCTTCTCCTCCATTGCTGTGCATTACCATCTCACCTTAAACTTGCAAGTATGATCCCGAGCAGACCTTCACCTCCATAGAAACACAATCTAAAACATTGCTTTTGTTGCTACCATCAGTTCCCTCTTTCACCAATGATGAACAAATTTTACTAATTCCAGCCTAGCTAAAATTGCCATCCTTATCTGAATGCTTCATGTTCTTGAAGGTATCTGTGTTTCTCAATGTTGAGACCAACCATCAACTTTCAGAGAAACAAAATTTGTTTGCCTAGATTTACAATTCATTGGCCTGGATAAAATGTTTTGAATGAGTGTAAAACATATAGAGCAATGCTTGGTAGATATGTTAACAGTCTTTGGGTGAAATAAATTCTTTATATAAAAAAATCTCTTATAATCAGATTATGATTTGCTTTAATGCACTAAATTAAGGAATATAATTTTTTTTTCGTGAGCAAGTGAAAACAATTAAATGAAGTAATTAAAGGCTTTTAATGCAGTTATTCATATCAAAATAAAAATTTCTAAAGTTTATGTTTGGATTATTATGTAATATCAATATTAGGAGTTATAACATATATTCAATAAGTGCTTCTTGCTATCAAATAATCAAACATATATCCTAATTTAGCCGCCTAATTTTTGTCCTTCCTGATTGACGCTAAAAAGAAGTATTAGAGTCCAATCGCTATTACTGCTCTTCAAGCATGAATTTTAAAAAAAAAAATGGCTAAAAGCATAAATGCATGTTAAAGATTTGGCCCGGCATCTGTAGGTAACAACTGAATATTTATAAAAGCATTCAAGTTAGATCAATTAGTTAACCAAATGATCATGAATAAACTCGAATTAAGCATAGCTATGAGTACCTTATCGAATGCTCAATTCATTTGTGGCCCAAGGTGCTTCCTTTTTATGTGATAGGTAACCAATAATTACTTTCATCATTTACCATTATTTCTTCCGTATACTCTTTCATCTATTTCTATTGCTGATAACATAATTCCCTTTCTAAACATCCCTCTTCCATCTTCACTTCAAAAAATATTTTATAGTTTCCATAATTTTATGCAATCTCATGTCTACATATTGCCTACGATCTCAATACCAAGAGCATAAAATGGTGGAGAAGTTAAAATCATTTGTTATCCAACTGATGCTACTTCCATTATCTTATCCTCCGCTACTTCACCTTATAAATGCCATTATCATCTAGGTCATTATCCTTTTTTCTTGATGGTATTCAGCGATGGCTTTCTTTACTACCATCTCAAAGATGAAACCCTCATCCACTTTTGATAAAACTTTCAAATACAATAGTATATTGCTTGCGGTCTCGTATAGATTCATCTTAACTCTCTAGTTCCTGAATCAACAAACACTGCTAAATACAAAGAATCTGAATGGGCTTTCGACATATGATTATCACATGGATGTTCAACAGTATCAAACGTCCCATTATATCCTCTCATTGAATGCTATAAGAATATGGGACTTTTTTCATTCCACCAACTTTCAGTACAGTAAAATCACTAGGATGTATACCCTCTACTCCTACATATTCTCTTTACAAGAGGCAACAAATCAATTAAAGATTACTAAAGGTAAATGGGATAAACTCTTCAACGTTGCAACTTTTCTATTTGGCAAAAACAAAACAAGAATTTTCCCGTTGCACATTTTCTCAGCAATCTCCATCCATCTCTNAGAACACTTTTTTCATTTAAATTGTACATCTTCCATATGATGTAGGACTAAATAAGTCATGCAAATGCTAAGTTTTCAAGAATCAGGGTGTAGAAAGTGGGCTACAAAATCAGGCTATGAGAATTGGGCTGCAGGAATTAATAAATTTATTTATATTTATAAGTTTATATTATACTTTTAAAAATTAAAAGAAAAAATTTAATTGATATCAATGATTAATTGAGTTTCTTAGCAAGTTTTATGACAAGTCTAAATTAAGCTTCTTGATTATTTTATTCACAATCTTTAAATGATATTGTTTATGATAAAAAATTATTCAAGCTAANATTAATGAATATTAATGATTAATTGAGCTTCTTAGCAAGTTTTATGGCAAGTCTTGATTAAGCTTCTTGATTATTTTATTCACAATCTTTAAATGATATTGTTTATGATAAAAAATTATTCGAGCAAANGGATATTAATGATTAATTGAGCTTCTTAGCAAGTTTTATGACAAGTCTTAATTAAAGCTTCTTGATTATTTTATTCACAATCTTTAAATGATATTGCTTATGATCAAAAATTATTCGAGCAAACAGTTTTTTAAACTTCTCCGTTTAATAATTTAGTATTTATGAAAAATAATCAAAATTGTTTGATTAATTATTAAACGATAGAAAAAAGAGCTCTAATCAAGATAAACCACAATTAGCTCTTCAAGCGCTTAATTCTTTTGCAGCCCTAACTATTTTCACTNAAGCTAAGAGTTTTTTAAACTTCTCCGTTTAATAGTATTTATGAAAAATAATCAAACTTGTTTGATTAATTATTAAACGATAAAAAAAAAGCTCTAATCAAGATAAACCACAATTAGCTCTTCAAGCGCTTAATTCTTTTGCAGCCCTAACTATTTTCACTNGAGCAAAGAGTTTTTTAAACTTCTCAGTTTAATAATTTAGTATTTATGAAAAATAATCAAACTTGCTTGATTAATTATTAAACGATAAAAAAAGAGCTCTAATCAAGATAAACCACAATTAATTTTTCAAGCGCTTAATTCTTTTGCAGCCCTAACTATTTTCACTTCATTATAGTATATTTTTGGTTATAAATTCAATCGTTTTCTCTTATATAATAGATAACTAATAAGTATTTTTATCACTTACCATGATTTTCCTCCCAATGGCAGGCAAGATTAGAGAGAGTCGTCTTAGATGTTTTAGTCACATTAAACGCCGGCCATCTGATGATCCTGTTAGGAGAGTAGATTTTCACTTCTTTTGCAAAGCTAACTATTTTCACTTCATTATAGTATATTTTTGGTTATAAATTCAGTCGTTTTCTCTTATATAATAGATAACTAATAAGTGTTTATCACTTACCATGATTTTCCTCCTAATGGCAGACAAGATTAGAGAGAGTCGTCTTAGATGGTTTAGTCACATTAAACGCCGACCATCTGATGATCCTGTTAGGAGAGTAGATGTTTTGGATTTGACTTATATTAAGAAAGGTAGAAGTAGACTTCAAAAGACTTGGGCGTGTTGTATAAAAAATTAACTTAATTTATTATAATTAAATGAAAATATGACACTAAATAGGACATGATGGAGAAAAAGGAATCATGTAGCCAAACTCACTTAGTGGGATGAGCTTGTTGTTGTTGTTGTACCATAACTTCCCACTCATAATAAGGACTCTATTCATCCATCTTCCTCCTTGACTTCCGATAATATTTTATATGTTCCCTAATTTCATGTAAGTCTTTTTGTGTATATATTACCTCGTCAAATCTAACAATTGTTTGATGACTTTTAGCAATCTTACTATATTTTTTTAGAGTTCCATTAAAAAAAATACGATTGGTGGAGGTATTGAAATTGGAAGTAGTTTTTATATCACTAATGCTATTTTTAATAACTTGTCCTCCATTATTTAAACTTATATCATTTAGGCCATCTTCCATTGAGCAATATCTTCAATGTTTTGCTCAAGTTCCCTGCACTATTTTGAAAGTTGAATGTAAGGCTTATGAATATGATAAATACCACTTGGTCTCCTTTCTAGTATTTGCATCATCTTATTGCAGNCTTGGGCGTGTTGTATAAAAAATTATCTTAATTTATTAGAATTAAATGAAAATATGACATTAAATAGGACATGATGGAGAAAAAGGAATCATGTAGCCGACCTCACTTAGTGGGATAGGCTTGTTGTTGTTGTTGTACCATGACTTCCCACTCATAATAAGGACTCTATTCATCCATCTTCCTCCTTGACTTCCGATAATATTTTATATGTTCCCTAATTTCATGTAAGTCTTTTTGTGTACATATTACCTCGTCAAATCTAACAATTGTTTCATGACTTTTAGCAATCTTACTATACTTTTTTAGAGTTCCATTAAAAAAAATACTGGTGGAGGTATTGAAATTGGAAGTAGTTATTATATGACTAATGTTATTTTTAATAACTTGTCCTCCATTATTTAAACATATATCATTTAGGCCATCTTCCATTGAGAAATATCTTCAATGTTTCGCTCAAGTTCCCTGCACTATTTTGAAAGTTGAATGTAAGGCTTATAAATATGATAAATACCACTTGGTCTCCTTTCTATTATTTGCATCATCTTATTGCAGTGCACCTGCTTACCTGGTCGATTCAAATACCTCGAGACTTTACCTTTAAATACTGATTTGAATATTTGTTAGTTCCTTTCATTTATAGATGATCACACCAATATCATTTGGTTCATTTGTTGATGTGTCTATCAATTATTTTGCCTATTCTCAAGCATCTCGATGAAAAATAAGTTCAATTTTTTACTCAAGTTGATACATTTTATGTCAATAACGCTTTTGAATGATGTAGTTTCCACTTTAAATTGTTTACACAACTAACGAAATTATCATCAATCGCCATGTCCTTATATCACAAAATAAAATAGTGCGGCATTATTAAAAACTAGCATTTCCTAGAGGATACATGTATCTTACTGTTTGACATGAAAGGTACACGCCAGTTTTTTGGAGGGTGACCTCTCACAACCTATTACTTAATCATGTCGTCCACTTTTATGGGTGCTTTGAAAACCTATGTTACATCTAACTCATGAAGTCTTAAGTTGTGCTTGTGTTGTTCACTCCATCCAAAACATGATGAGCTTTCTTCTCATGCTATTAAGAATATTTTTTAGAATATATGATCCACATACAAGTCACTCCTATGTCATTAATGGTGTCACCTTTTAGAAGCTCCTGCCCTCCTCATCCCTAACAAGGTTTCTACTCATCAACCTCGCACACTTTTCAAGTTCTCCCTTACAAAACATTTACTATAGTTGTGCATTCATCTATAATTAAAAAGTTAAATCTACATCTCTTGATTTCTTTTCAAAAAAAGTATGTGTAGTTACATCAAACAATCACAACACTCCATCAAATTCTTTTACCATTTATCATCTTCCATTCATTATTTTTGATAATCTCTATCCAGTATCGCTGATTCCAAAGTTTATCAGAATGATCTGCTAGACCCTAACTAGAATTAGGTAACCAATAGTGAAATAGGTATTTTTCTTCATTGTCATACCCAGATTCTTATTTGCGACACATTCTAGGGTTAAATCTATTTCCTGTATAAAGAGATTTTTTATTAATCATTATAAAGTTAAACTAGTAATCAAAGGCTATACTCAAATTCAGGAAAATGACTACTTTAAAACTTCCTCCCCCATCACGCAACCATGTATACATCTTTTCTATTTGTTGCTATTAAGACGAATGGGCCTTGCTCCAACTGGATACGAACAGTACTTTTCTTTATTTTTAAACTTTATAAGAATCAAATTCCACGGCATGTTGTAAAAATCTAAGCTTTGGTAAAATATGCGGCCTAAAATAAAATCCTTATCCATGAGTTAACAAACTCTAAAAGATTTTAGTGAAAATTGCCCCTCCAAAATAGCAAAAGTGGTTATTCTCCCCTTATCCACTGCTTTTTCCTTTGACAAGGTGATTCACATCATGTATGCGGATGATATTTTCTCATTAGAAATGAAGTGTTCAACTTTGAAAATAAGTAGTATCTTCAAGAGACATTCATGGGTTGTCCACAATACTTTCTTGGCATCGAGCTTCTGCATAAAACATGAAAGATATTTCTCTCTCCCAAGGAAATATGCCATAGCACTGGTTGAAGAAATTGATATTCTTGGATGAAAGGTACTAACTCTCCCATAGATTCTCTAAAATCATTTAAGAACGNAAAGCATAGCACTTGTTGAAGAAATTGATATTCTTGGATGAAAGGTACTAACTCTCCCATAGATTCTCTAAAATCATTTAAGAACGATGAAAACATTAAAGATGCTACTCTATCAATGTATAACTACAAAGTCACCTAATTGACTATCACTCAAATTAATATATCCTTTTTTTTGTAAAATTAATTAAAATTATTAAAAAAAAAAAGAAATTATGATGTTACTTTAAAATTTTTAAGAGATAAAAAAAAAAACTTTATAAAAAAAAAGTCTAATATAACAAAAACAAAACCATGTAAGGTTAAACTTATTTTCATGTGGCCAATGCTAGATCCATTGAGGATTGAAAATCTACTTCAAGGTGTTAACCTTGCGGATGAAAATCTAATATCCTAAAAAGGTAAAATGTAAACAATTGTAACTAGATCTAAAATTGAAGCTGAATAATGTCCATGGGTCATTCTATTTGCATAATGATGTAAATGAAAACTCTAATANGGTAAAATGTAAACAATTGTAACTAAATCTAAAATTGAAGCTGAATAATGTCCATGGGTCATTCTATTTGCATAATGATGTAAATGAAAACTCTAATAGAAATATTAAACTACCCTATAACCACTATGATCCCTTATTATGACAATCAAGGCAGACAATGATAGAGCTGAAAATCCAATCTTTCAATTAATTGATATCTTATCAAAATTTTAGGATTTCTTTATTTTTTTCCAATATTGCAATAAGCTATAAATTATTGATATGCATGCTCTAGCTTGAGAGGGAATATTATCATATAAAAGTTATAAACTGGAAATATGATTTATCATAAAAATACATGAATATGTCTTGTTTTCAACATTACTAAATAAATTGCTTTTGTTTTCTTTATGAGAGAAAATAAAATGAAAATAAAATAATCTCCAAATGATCAAAAGTTATTTGAGTTATCAAAGATTCATAAATTAATCCATAATAATGTAATAATACACATCAGAAACAACCAAGGCAAACAAACAATAACTGGATACTGAACATCTAGCTTTTAGCATTTAGAAAAACATCTTGAAATCACCAAGCATCTAAAGATACTACAAATTATGCTGTATACTGTAAATACGATAGAGTCATTTTGTGAATTAATTCAAATAGTCCTCAAAGATTCTAGAGGTTCCTAATCATCCTCACTATCTTAAGAAAATAATAAGATCCAATAAAAAATTGCTGGAATTACTAGAAAATGTAAATTAGTAGTAGCCCACCACACATGATAAGACAAATTACTGAGTGCCAACCATTATAACACATAGCATATCTATTCTAAACCATCACCAAATAAAATTTCAGAGGTCATTGCAAGTTCTACATGGACAAACTTTCAAAAAATGAGAAAGCAAACACCATGAAGCAAAATGTTATCAACATCTCGATCACTTATGATAATGATTAGAAACACCATGAATACACAGGTACTCATCATTGATATTACAGCAAAAGGAAAAATTAAGAAATTAAAGCCCGGCGTAACAAAATTTTATGTCCACGGCAGGCTAATGCATGCATGTGTAATTTTCGAGGTGAAGGTAGAAAATAATAAAATGTTGATCACATTCTTTAAAACTAAAAAGAGAATCAGTAAGATAAATTATAGTGCCAATGTTATAGACATGGGCATTAGCAGTGGAAGTTTCATATTCCTCCTAACCGTGAGAGGTAGAAGATGAATGTATTTCAAGCCTTATTAGGGTTTAGGAAGTTTTAGTTTGCTGACAGATGATGACATCAATACCTACCCAGTATAACATTTGCATTAATGGTGGTGTTTCAAGTCCTAAGTATTGGAGATTCGAGCATTCACATAATTAGCATTCACTAAACTTGCTCGCAGGCAATAACTTCTGCTTTGATTAACTTTTAAGTTTTAGATTTTGTCTCCCAGAAATATACGTGCAATAAATAACAAAGATTCCTTTTATGCTAAATCGACAATAATTATTTAGTGCCAATTGCTACCAGATTCATATGTGGACCTAGAAAGCCTTTCATCAGAAGCACAACCAATAGGCTTTTCCAAAATCAATTGGAAGTCATAAGAAAGTGGAACCCACAAGCGCTACTTACACTGTTATGATGAGACAAAAAAATTCCCTTTTTAACTTGAGAGATTCCATCCATTCTTAAAAATCAATGATTTTGTATTCTTAAGCCTTTCAAGATATACCGTTATAGATTCTTAAGCGTTTAACTTATGATTTAACATACTAAGAAAAAGCTTGTCAAAATGATTGTATCTTTCACCTCCAACAAGATCAATAAACCTGTAAGATTTTAATCTAAAACCAATCTAACTTATTCAGAACCTCTGACCATTATCCTTCTCCTAAGAACCGGACCTAATCCTTAATATCCCATGAAACATAATCTAATCTAACTCACGAAAGAACAAGTAATGACCATGCAGACATATGGGCTTCAACAGATCTAGGAGCGTTAAATGAGCTAGGCTACTCATTTATCCCAACAGAAATGACCCTAATAGTCATGNTCTCATCATAGATATTACAGCAAAAGGAAAAATTAAGAAATTAAAGCCCGGCGTAACAAAATTTTAAGTCCACGGCAGGCTAATGCATGCATGTGTAATTTTCGAGGTGAAGGTAGAAAATAATAAAATGTTGATCACATTCTTTAAAACTAAAAAGAGAATCAGTAAGATAAATTATAGTGCCAATGTTATAGACATGGGCATTAGCAGTGGAAGTTTCCTATTCCTCCTAACCGTGAGAGGTAGAAGATGAATGGATTTCAAGCATTATTAGGGTTTAAGAAGTTTTGCTCACAGATGATGACATCAATACCTACCCAGTATAGCATTTGCATTAATGGTGGTGTTTCAAGTCCTAAGCATTGGAGATTCGAGCGTTCACATAATTAGCATCTCACTAAACTTGCTAGCAGGCAATAACTTCTGCTTTGATTAACTTTTAAGTTTTAGATTTTGTCTCCCAGAAATATACGCGCAATAAATAACAAAGATTCCTTTTATGCAAGAAATCGACAATAATTATTTGGTGCCATTGCTACCAGATTCATATGTGGACCTAGAAAGCCTTTCATCAGAAGCACAACCAACAGGCTTTTCTAAAATCAATTGGGAGTCATAAGAAAGTGGAACCCACAAGCGCTACTTACACTGTTATGATGAGACAAAAAAATTCCCTTTTTAACTTGAGAGATTCCATCCATTCTTAAAAATCAATGATTTTGTATTCTTAAGCCTTTCAAGATATACCATTATAGATTCTTGAGCGTTTAACTTATGATTTAACATACTAAGAAACAGCTTGTCAAAATGATTGTATCTTTCACCTCCAACAAGATCAATAAACATGTAAGATTTTAATCTAAAACCAATCTAACTTATTCAGAACCTCTGACCATTATCCTTCTCCTAAGAACCGGACCTAATCCTTAATATCCCATGAAACATAATCTAATCTAACTCACGAAAGAACAAGTAATGACCATGCAGACATATGGGCTTCAACAGATCTAGGAGCGTTAAATGAGCTAGGCTACTCATTTATCCCAACAGAAATGACCCTAATAGTCATGGTTTTGAATGTTCCAACCTTAGTGGTGATAATGAAGCATCTCAACTTAGAGCATTGATATATGAAATCAGCAAAGTAATAAAGATATAAAGATAATGCTCATCTCCTCTCTTTCCCACTCTCCATCTAACTTGTAAACACACGTATAATATAATTACCATCTTCATCTTCAAGTATCCCTAGGGCCAATATTAGTAAAAGAAATTATCTTTAACACTCTAGTGCAAATAATATATATTCATATCTGCCCCTTAAAATAAGAAATTAAGACAGATTTGATTGAATATTTCTTTGGAAAATGATCAATCTTATTTTGAGATGCAACCTCAGGGACAAAGTCCGCAGCAGGCAATGGAAACAAAACAGAATAGCTGAGGACCATAAAATTTCAGCTCTCTATCTCAAATCATGTTCTCCTGGATATCTAAAAGAAAGTGTCAGATACATGAAGGTTTGATGGTGGATCAACAGCAAAAAAAAAGATGAGGGAATCTAAAAAGGAAATCGTAGGCAGTGAAGAGAAAAAGGTGCTTAAGGAGATAATGAANCTAAATAAATTGCTTTTGTTTTCTTTATGAGAGAAAAAAAAATGAAAATAAAATAATCTCCAAATGATCAAAAGTTATTTGAGTTATCAAATATTCATAAATTAACCCATAATAATGTAATAATACACATCAGAAACAACCAAGACAAAAAAACAATAACTGGATACTAAACATCTAGCTTTTAGCATTTAGAAAAACATCTTGAAATCACCAAGCATCTAAAAATACTGCAAATTATGCTGTATACTGTAAATACGATAGAGTCATTTTGTGAATTAATTCAAATAGTCCTCAAAGATTCTAGAGGTTCCTAATCATCCTCACTATCTTAAGAAAATAATAAGATCCAATAATAGATTGCTAGAATTACTAGAAAATGTAAATTATAAGTAGCCCACCACACATGATAAGACAAATTACTGAGTGCCAACCATTAAAACACATAGCATATCTATTCTAAACCATCTCCAAATAAAATTTCAGAGGTCATTGCAATTTCTACATGGACAAACTTTCAAAAAATGAGAAAGCAAACAACATGAAGCAAAATGTTATCAACATCCGATCACTTATGATAATCATTAGAAACACCATGAATACACAGGTTCTCATCATAGATATTACAGCAAAAGGAAAAATTATGAAATTAAAGCACGGCGTAACAAAATTTTATGTCCACAGCAGGCTAATGCATGCATGTGTAATTTTCGAGGTGACGGTAGAAAATAATAAAATGTTGATCACATTCTTTAAAACTAAAAAGAGAATCAGTAAGATAAATTATAGTGCCAATGTTATAGACATGGGCATTAGCAGTGGAAGTTTCCTATTCCTCCTAACCGTGAGAGGTAGAAGATGAATGGATTTCAAGCATTATTAGGGTTTAAGAAGTTTTAGTTTGCTCACAGATGATGACATCAATACCTACCCAGTATAACATTTGCATTAATGGTGGTGTTTCAAGTCCTAAGCATTGGAGATTCAAGCGTTCACATAATTAGCATCTCACTAAACTTGCTAGCAGGCAATAACTTCTGCTTTGATTAACTTTTAAGTTTTAGATTTTGTCTCCCAGAAATATACGCGCAAAAAATAACAAAGATTCTTTTATGCAAGAAATCGACAATAATTATTTGGTGCCAATTGCTACCAGATTCATATGTAGACCTAGAAAGCCTTTCATCAGAAGCACAACCAACAGGCTTTTCTAAAATCAATTGGGATTCATAAGAAGTAGAACCCACAAGCGCTACTTACACTGTTATGATGAGAGAAAAAATTTCCCTTTTTAACTTGAGAGATTCCATCCATTCTTAAAAATCAATGATTTTGTATTCTTAAGCCTTTCAAGATATACCATTATAGATTCTTAAGCGTTTAACTTATGATTTAACATACTAAGAAACAGCTTGTCAAAATGATTGTATTTTTCACCTCCAACAAGATCAATAAACATGTAAGATTTTAATCTAAAACCAATCTAAATTATTCAGAACCTCTGACCATTATCCTTCTCCTAAGAACCGGACCCAATCCTTAATATCCCATGAAACATAATCTAATCTAACTCACGAAAGAACAAGTAATGACCATGCAGACATATGGGCGTCAACAGATCTAGGAGCGTTAAATGAGCCAGGCTACTCATTTATCCCAACAGAAATGACCCTAATAGTCATGGTTTTGAATGTTCCAGCCTTAGTGGTGATAATGAAGCATCTCAACTTAGAGCATTGATATATGAAATCAGCAAAGTAATAAAGATATAAAGATAATGCTCATCTCCTCTCTTTCCCACTCTCCATCTAACTTGTAAACACACGTATAATATAATTACCATCTTCATCTTCAAGTTTCCCAAGGGCCTATATTAGTAAAAGAAATTATCTTTAACACTCCAGTACAAATAATATATATTCATATCTGCCCCTTAAAATAAGAAATTAAGACAGATTTGATTGAATATTTCTTTGGAAAATGACCAATCTAACTTATTTTGAGATGCAACCTCAGGCGCAAAGTCTGCAGCAGGCAATTGAAACAAAAGAAAATAGCTTTGGACCATATAATTTCAGCTCTCTATCTCAAATCATGTTCTCCTGGATATCTAAAAGAAAGTGTCAGATACATGAAGGTTTGATGGTAGATCAACAGCATAAAAAAGAAGAGGGAATCTAAAAAGGAAATCGTAGGCAGTGAAGAGAAAAAGGTGCTTAAAGAGATAATGAAGATTTTTATTGGTACCACAATTGTGGTGCATTAAATGGTCTTCCAAAGCTGGCTTTTTAATCCATTCAGTGAGATGCCAAGGTGATAAAGTGACACTAAAGATCATGTAGGTGGACTTCAATTAACTGATACCAACCACAAGGCCAAATTCCCAAGGTTACCTGTAATGCATAGTTCAGGATCATATTTACCTCAGCTCAACAAAGAAAAATGAATTGAGGCTTGGGCAAATCATACACCGCACATTAGATTGAGGTGTACACCTCATTCGTTTATTTTTATTTTTATACATATTTTTTCTTTTTTTTAAAAAAAAACCCAAGGGCTAATATATTAAAGAGAAAATGATACAGATAGATTGTATGAGTGGGCCCAAAAGTAGACACCCAACCCACACGGTACAACACACACAAAAAAACTAAAAAAAAAAAGAGAGGGTACATATAAAAAACCCAAACCACCAGGGTTAGGGACGACCTAATTTAGTCCTGCCTCTGCATCTAATTCTAGGAAGGGAGCCAGCTAACAAATTGGTGAGGTGCGTACCATTACCTGAAGTAACCAAAGTATCATCTATTAAATTTCTGAGCTCAAGTAGATCTTCATTCTTCTTCTTCCAACTGAAAGTGTAAACTTGTCATTCCTCATCCGAAGATTGATCATTCGGATGAGGTGGTAGAGCTGTAGCCGAAGGATTGCCAATTGTTGTACCTGCAATAGGTTCATGTATATGTGAAATATGAGTTGTTGCCTCTACACCGGATATTTCCTGAATATGATGAGCTGCAAGGTTCTCCTGATTATCAGTCCGAACACTGTCCTTTGTAGGTAAGGATCCTCCAGTAATGTTTTCAATAGGGTTTGAAGGTGTATGTTGCCCAGCAGAGTCATGCAGCATCACATCAATCGTAGAAATAATAACAAAATTGTCAAGGGTGGGTCTACAGGAGCAATTAATTCCTCCCCAGTGGAACAGATATGTCCAGAGCAGTGAGGTCAGACCCATTCTTATTCACTTGAACTTTAGATTTCAAATTAAGATGAAGCTTGTGGCATTTATCAAAGGTATGTCCAAACATCTTACAATGGGTACAATAAAGAGGTCTATGTTCCATGAAGATTTGTTGTCAATAACTATTATGAGTTGTGTCCAGCCAAACTTCAGTAATATCAGGTAAAGTAAAATCCCTTTCAACAAGTATTTTGTCCACAGAATGTCTAGTTAGATTGAAAGTGAGTAGATCTATCTTCATAAGGTTCCCAAGTATGGCCCCAATAGAATACATAACCTAATGATTCAAAAAGTACAGTTTGAGATCAGATAGACTAAACCATAGTAGTACAGTGGCAGTCTCATGATTTGAGTCAAAATCAGGAGACCACTTGAGTAACTTCATTGACTTCCTGCAATATTGAGATATTTTTTGAGAAAATTCGGGTGCAGTCTTCAGCCATGGTTAATTGAATTAACACATGTCTCTCATCCATGAATCTCACTTTCCTCCTATCATGAATCTCACTTTTCACTTGTCTACTAGTTTGTGATCATTAACACTCATTCTAATAACTTCCCATACGTGGGTGCCCCTACTGAAATTTTCCAACAAGAGCGAACTTGAATTTCTCAGTCAGGGTTGAAATTCCTAAGTCATAGAAAAAGAGTGTTGTTTTCTCACTTTTCCTACATGTCTTCTTAACAAAAGGGCAATCACTTGTACTATCACGACAATCTTTATAACTTGAGGGAAAGACAATTGCCGACTTCACCTGGGATTACCCGCCACGTGGGCAAAGGAAACTGACAGGTTTAACTAAAGGGGGGAGCGCCAGCAGAGTAGGCACATTCTAGAAGATCTCGATATAGCTGTCAGTGCCTCCTACTGTAAAGTCCTTGGAAGCAGGGAGAGGCGGCAGCTGTCAATGTCGAAACAGCCAAGGCTAAACGAAGCAGACTCAAAAGTGCAAAGCTGTCGGCGTCGAAATTGAAACAGCGAGACGCAAAATGATGCAGACACAAACCACTATCGGCGTCGAAGCTGATGAAACGCAATAACGACGGGAGGCGAAGACGCAACGAGGAGAAGACGCCGTGAGGATCTGATGTGAATCGCCATAATAGTTGTTATGGTTCGCCATTAGTCGAAACCCTAGCAGAGCCGATAGCGCGAGAAGGCGACGCCATGTAAGGGAAAATCTCACTTCAATGATGAAAGTTGATTTAGCTTTAGATTAGCTCATTTATATATTTATGTGTGTGTATATATATATATATATATATTAAGCCCAAAAGCGAATATATTAATAAAAGTAAAGGTACATATAGTTTAGATGACAGAGCCCAAATTGGCACCCAACCATCCGGTATACAACACACACGTAGAAATACATGTATACAAAAAAAAGATTAAAAAGTAGACATAGAAAAAAGTACGCCAATAGTCTTTCAACACTCGCAAATTCAGTTAGCATGTGAAAGATTCAATTTAGTCTTGCATTTGCCGCTGGTTCTAGGACGACAGCCAGCCAACAAATTGTTAAATTTACTGTCATTACCTGAAACAATGAATGTATCATCCATCAAGTTTGGTAATAGGCATCCATTCTTCTTCTTCTTCCTAGAGGTATAAATATGTCATTCTTTATCCGAGAATTGACTCATCTGATTAGCGGATTGACCCAAAGGTGGTCGGAAAGGTGTAAGCTGTTGCACATCATGAGCTCCATATGCCTGAGTAACAATAACAACTTGTTCGTCCTGATGAGACGGTAGAAACTCGGTAGAGATATTGTCACTCTTTACATGAACGATAAGTTCTAGGGCAGGCGAGGTCTGAAATGTCTCCCCCGCCCCCACGAAATGAGGTTCCATAGACGGAGAACCTACATCATGATTGTGTGGAGGCTAAATGGTTGACAATTTACCTGCAAAGATAAAGACATCTTCATGAGTATCCTTCTGATGCTCAATAGTATTAATAACTTGGACCAGATCAGGAGGGGGAATCACTACCTCTGACTGAGCACTTTGATTCTTTGGTCTAAGTTTGGGGTGTAGATGGTGATATTGAGAACTGGAGTCGCCGAACATACAAAAATTAGAGCAATACGAAGACCCAATCACAACATTTTGTTAATATCTATAGTGTTTTATCTAACCAAATTTTCTCAAAAACGATTAAATTGATGTCCCATTCAACAAGTACCCTGGCTTCAAAGGGACGAAAAAATAATAAAGTAGAAATGTCTGTTTTGAGTGGCTTATTATAGGCTGAGACAATAGAATACAACACTTTGTAAATAAATAATAAAATTTAATGTCAAAGAGGCAAATCCAAAGCAGAATGATTGGTAGTTCCGTCTGTGGTTCAAAATCCACCGACCATTTCAAAATCTTCATAACTCTATTATCAATCCAAAATAATCCTCTAGTAAATAAACGTGTGTAATCATATTCATTATTAAGTTGAATAAGGATGTGTCTTCCATCTAAAAGTCCAATTTTTCACTCCCCAACAATATACATAAGCTCAAATTCCTTCTGAATAAGCTCCATTTGGGATGGTCAAAGAAATTTCCTGACCAAATTCAGACGACAGAAGGAAGCAAGCTGATTATATTCAACATTCGTAAATAGGATGGTTAGTTTCACATTCTTTCTACCATGTTTCTTGATGTCCACCGCTAACTCAAACGAAGGAGGGAAAGAGCACGATTTAGAAGTACCTGGGGCGTGAACACCCGCAAGGGCAACAACATACGATCTGTCTGAAGTCATCACCAAAAGAAGGAGGCACGACGATATAACAATAAAGTTACTGTGGAAGGAAGAGCAAATGTAGAAAGGGGGGTCAACGATAACCCGTCCAAGTTGAGCATAGGACGAAAATCTCTGCTTCGAGCCCGAGGAAAGGACGAGCCCGCACCCAAACGTCCTTCAAAAGAAGAAGGATTGTGAGAGACAGCTGAGACGACACCCCCAAGCCCGATGACTTCTCAAGACGACGAAGTACGAGCCACTGAAGAGAACACATGCCTTCTCGAGACGACGAAATACGAGTCGTTGCGACGCAAGGCGACAAAAAAGGCCAACGACGAGCAGTGCTTAATCGACGAGAAGATAGCAGAGCAAGAGTGAGATCGATGAAGTCATATTTATATGTATATATATATA
>JXCR01140813.1:20774-35246 GCA_002079205.1 Phalaenopsis hybrid cultivar
ATATATATATATATATATATATACATATACATAGATATACATATACATATACATATACATATACATATATATACATATACATATACATATAGATGTATATGTATATGTATATATATGTATATACGTATATATACATATACATATATGTATACGTATATATACATATACATATATGTATATACGTATATATACGTATATGTATATATGTATATATACGTATATATACGTATATGTATATATACGTATATATACGTATATACATATATGTATACGTATATACATATATGTATACGTATATATACGTATACATATATGTATACGTATAGATATACATATACATATATGTATACATATACATATATGTATACATATACATATATGTATACATATACATATATNACTAGTAAAAGAGAGGCATAAAATTAAGTTGTCTAGTTTAAATGAGAATGCTCAGGTGGATGAGCGGTATTACATTAAGAGACAAAATGACAAACAAATATATCCATGAGCTCCAATGGTAAACAAGATTATAGAAAGTAGCTTTAGATGGTTTGGTCGCATTAAACGTCGACCATCTGATAACCCTTTTAGGAGAGTAGATGTTTTAGATTTGACTTATGCTTAGAAAAATAGAGGTAAACCTAAAAAGACTTGGGCATGTTCTATAAAAGATGATCTTAATTTATTAGAATTAAAAGAAAATATGCACTCAATCAGACATAGTGGAGAAAATGGATTCATGTAATGGTTCCCACTTAGTGTGATAGAGGCTTATTGTTGTTGTTGTTGTTGCTACTGTTGTTGTTATATTACTTCAAACCAAAGCAACATCTCACACTTAGCCCGCACCTCTTAGGCAAGATCTTACGTTGTATGTCATATTTTATTTTAATTTTGTATGTTGCTTTCATTTAATGTTTTATAATAGTTTGATTAGGTGATGTCAACATTATGCATTTTCTTTGTGCAAGTTGTAACATGATATTTAAGGCTTACACAATTTGTTATTTGATAGAGGCCAAAGTAATCATTCTTTACTACGTTATAATGTTAATATAATTAAAAGTTATAATTCTAAGATATTAATTTTTACCTTTATTTTGACTTATCGTAATTTTCAAACAATGAAGCTTATTTCTCAAAATACCTAAAAGCTTACACCTCGCCTTGCAAATGAAAAAAAGTCTCAACTTTAAACTGGCGGGTTAATATACAATTTGAATTATCAAATTCAAATATCACCAGCTAACTTTATCCAAGTTCTTGACATAATGTCAATATATTTTATGTTCAATCCTAATTCATCCGTATCCAATCCCAACCAAGTAAGCTGAAATGCCAGCCTCAATATCTATTCCAACCTCACAAGAAAATCTTCTTGCATTAAATGCAATCTGTCAGAAATAAGAGTGCACCAAGATCATTGCTACAACAAAGCTTTCCCCAGCAGTCCATAATAAATAAGACTAACTTAGAGGATTGCTAAAAAGAAGCACTCTTTACTCAAATACATTTATTGTGACTAGAAATGAAGAATCGGTGAACACATATCAAAACATATTAATGAATAGAAAAGAAAACTCTGGCATTAAATAGATCATTACATCTCCCAGCAACATTAAAGNATGTCAGAAATAAGAGTGCACCAAGATCATTGCTAAAACAAAGCTTTCCCCAGCAGTCCACAATAAATAAGACTAACTTAGAGGATTGCTAAAAAGAAGCACTCTTTACACAAATACATTTATTGTGACTAGAAATGAAGAATCGGTGAACACATATTAAAACATATTAATGAATAGAAAAGAAAACTCTGGCATTAAATAGATCATTACATCTCCCAGCAACATTAAAGAATACAAATCGGTAAAATAGAACTAAACCTATCAGCACTTTGCTTCAAAAAGTTGCAGTGAAAGATTTTAGNGGAATACAAATCGGTAAAAGAGAACTAAACCTATCAGCACTTTGCTACAAAAAGTTGCAGTGAAAAATTTTAGAAGGAACAAGAAGCTATAAAGCAATTTGATAAGGTGACCAGGCTACACCATATCTTGATTGAATTATATTCAAGTTTCAATTTCAACTCTTGAAAGCAATCAGAAGAAGAAATGAATATGAAGGCAAGACCAAAGCCACGATCAAACATTCCATACCTAAACTCTACTCTTTTTGCTCACCAATTGAAGTTCCCCTGCTGTTGTTGCTGCTCCCAAAATTCTCACCACCAACAGCATCCGTCACCAGGGCGATCGGCCGGTGTTCGATGACCTCATCAACAAGCCCAAATTCCTTGGCCTCCTCCGGCGACATGAATGTANTAAAGCCACGATCAAACATTCCATACCTAAACTCTACTCTTTTTGCTCACCAATTGAAGGTCCCCTGCTGTTGTTGCTGCTCCCAACACTCTCACCAACAGCATCTGTCACCAGCGCGATCGGCCGGTGTTCGATGACCTCATCAACAAGCCCAAATTCCTTGGCCTCCTCCGGCGACATGAATGTATCCCGGTCCAGAAACTTCTCAATCTTCTCAAGCGGTTGCCCGGTGTGCTTGTTGTAGATGGCCTTGAGCCTCTCGTGCATCTTAATGATCTCCTTTGCATGTATGGCAATATCTACTGCCTGACCGCCAATGCCGGAGGCAGAAGGCTGGTGTACCATGATACGGGAATTGGGCAGTGCACGGCGTTCGCCGGGGGCGCCAGCAGCGAGGAGAAGAGATCCCATGGACGCTGCCTGGCCGATGCAAAGCGTGGTGACCGGCGACCGGATGTACTGGNCACTGCCTGACCGCCAATGCCGGAGGCAGATGGCTGGTGTACCATGATACGGGAATTGGGGAGTGCACGGCGTTCGCCGGGCGCGCCGGCAGCGAGGAGAAGAGATCCCATGGACGCTGCCTGGCCGATGCAGAGCGTGGTGACCGGCGACCGGATGTACTGGATAGTATCGTAGATAGCGAGACCAGATGTGATGACGCCGCCAGGAGAGTTGATGTAGAGGTGAACGGGTTTCGAGGGGTTCTCGGACTCCAGGAAAAGCAGCTGAGCAACCACGACGGAGGCAGTCTCGTCAGAGATGGAGCCGTTGATACACACGATTCGCTCCTTGAGAAGACGGGAGAAGATGTCATAGGCGCGCTCCCCGCGTGAGGTTTGCTCGATCACCATTGGAATCAGTCCGTAGGATCGAGTGAGGTTGCCGAAGGCAGCGGCGGAAGAGTTGGGGGGAAGGAGGCGCGGGGCGGCTCCGATTGCGGCGGAGTGACACCGGGAGAGACCGAGCCGCCACATCTCAGTAGGGTTTAGGGTTTTTCCTGCTGGGCGACGGCAGCGATCGGGAGGCGGTAGCTTGACAGACCGAACAAAGGGGAAACAAAACCAGGTTCGAGCTCGTGCTTGAGTCGAGACGCCATGGAACTCGAGTTTGTTGATCCAAGTCGTCTTCAATCTCAATGGGCGCATTTTTAATAGGGGGAGAGTTAAATATTGCCAATACATTTATATATCATAGAGATTTTGATTGATTAATTTNGACACCGGGAGAGACCGAGACGCCACATCTCAGTAGGGTTTAGGATTTTTCCTGCTGGGCGACGGCAGCGATCGGGAGGTGGTAGTTTGACTGACCGAACGAAGGGGAAACAAAGCCAGGTTCGAGCTCGTGCTTGAGTTGAGACGCCATGGAACTCGAGTTTGCTGATCCAGTAGCTTGGCGAGTCGACTTCAATCTCAATGGGCACATTTTTAATAGGGGGAGAGTTAAATATTGACAATGCATTTATATATCATAGAGATTTTGATTGATTAATTTAAATTTTGAATAAAAAGGAGATCATGAATTAATTTTTAATGATATCATAATATATATTTGATAATGCATATTAATTTACATAAGTAATAAGACCTTCTAACTTTTTATCATTTTCATCTTCCTACACTAATATCCTTATAAATTACATGAATTAAAATATTCTTAAGAAAATAAATAAAAGTGCATATAAACAAGGTTACATACACACATTTTTTTTAGCTTTATTGGTCTAGCATAACATTATTTTAATCAAATGATACCTTTTGGGGCATATATTTCGAGTAATTATAATAAATAATATCTTAATTTTTAGAGCACGCATATAAAATCAAAATAATGCTATCAACCCATTAATGTATCACCTGTAAAATAAAAAAAATAGAAAAAAAATTGAAACTAACTACACCCTAATTCAAGGATGTTTAAACATATATATATATATATATATATATATATATATATATATATATATATATATATATATATATATATANTTGTATGCATGTATGTATATATGTATGTATATTTGTATGCATGTATGTATATATGTATGCATGTATGCATGTATATAGTTGTGTGTGATAGAAAATTACCGCTTAAACTTGAAGAAAAATTTTATAAGATGGTGTTGAGACCTGCAATGATTTATGACATTGAATGTTGGCTAGTAAAAGAGAGGCATAAAATTAAGTTGAGTGTTGTTGAGATGAGAATGCTCAGGTGGATGAGCAGTATTACATTAAGAGACAAAATGTCAAACAAATATATCAACGAAGGGGTTAGAGTAGCTCCAATGGTAGACAAGATAATAGAAAGTAGCTTTAGATGGTTTGGTCGCATTAAACGTCGACCATCTAATAACCCTTTAAGAAGAGTAGATATTTTAGATTTGACTTATGCTTGGAAAAATAGAGGTAAACCTAAAGATGATCTTAATTTGTTAGAATTAAAAGAAAATATGCACTCAATCAGACATAGTGGAGAAAATGGATTCATGTAATGGTTCCCACTTAGTGGGATAGAGGCTTATTGTTGTTGTTGCTGCTGCTGTTACTGTTGTTGTATTACTTCAAACCAAAGCAACATCTCACACTTAGCCCGCACCTCTTAGGCAAGATCTTACGTTGTATGTCANCAATTTTTAATGATATCATAATATATATGTGATGATGCATATTAATTTACATAAGTAATATGACCTTCTAACTTTTTATCATTTTGATCTTCCTACACTATCCTTATAAATTACATGAATTAAAATATTCTTAATAAAATAAATAAAAGTGCATATGAACAAGGTTACATACATTTTTTTTAGCTTTATTGGTCTAGCATAACATTATTTTAATTAAATAATACCTTTTGGGGCACATATTTCAAGCAATTATAATAAATAATATCTTAATTTTTAGAGCGCGCATATAAAATCAAAATAATGCCATCAACCCATTAATGTATCACCTATAAAATAAAAAAAATAGAAAAAATAAATTGAAACTAACTACACCCTAATTCAAGGATGTTTAATATATATATATATATATATATATATATATATATATTACAGTATTTAATATTTGATTTCCAAAACATTAGTGAGTTAAAAATATTCAAATTCATTATTCATGATTGATTTATGCATAAATCAATAATAACTTGAATGAGAGGCCACTTAGGCTCTTTCATGAGCTAGAGAATAATTGGGTTCTTTCAAAATCAAAAGAGCTCTTATAAGATAGTTTTGAAATTAAGACCAGTTAGTGGTTCCCATAGGATACATTCTAAGCAAAAGATTTTCAAAATCCAAGTCTTTAAGAGCTAGTTTGTACCATATTCATTAGGAAGCCTTCTAATAGAACATATAAAGAGGTATTATGCTAAGAAGAGAACCTAAGGACTAAGACCAAGCTCAAAGAGAGATTTGTCAACCTCATTAATGATGAGGTCAACAGATATATATCAATCACAAATTCAAGAATAGGCAAATGAAGCTCATTCTTTAGAAATGTTATATTCAAGTCCCTAAAGTCGATGTGAAATCAAATCTATCCTCATTTTATATGAATAGGAAGGATATTGCAAGCCATATAGAGTATAAGTCTTCATGAGTGAACCAATCAATTTTTTTGTTCTATTTAATGACCAAATTGTTAATGTCAAGATGCATTCTTATGCTCTTGCTTGACTGAAAAAGTATTGAGACTGGTTGATAATTCATAGAAGACTATATAGGAGCTAAGTTGAGCACTTCATAATAACTCAAAATAAAGTAATCATAAGTCTTTTATGACTTAAATTACCTACTAAGATAAATCTTTGAATCATGATGGTTGAAAAAGGATCGTATGAGTGCCACAATTTATCTCAATTAGTTAATTAATAAAAAATGAAGTAATGTTGAATTTGGAACTGCATTAATAACTGATGAATGAATACACACAGAGGTATCAATATCTTTTGGTTTATTAGTTTTAGAAGTATAAATGAAAATCATCTTACAATTTGCATGATATTTTTTTGGTTAGAGAAATATTAACCAAGATGTTCTTAGTGGGTGTAATTTGATACAACATCAAACATAGATATTTAAATCATCTTTAAGGTAAGTTTTCCTTTTATAAAATTCATGACCATAAGAGAAGAGATGTGAGCAAGTGATCAAAATATGCATTATAAGCAATTGTGTGTATCACACAAGTAATAAGGAGATGAATTTAGTTATCATTATTATGATGATTAAACTTATATTTTACTAATTTAAATATTGATTTATCTCACCTTAGGTTTTATCCAACTCTTCAAATAGTTTTATAAGAATTTGTAAAGTTAAAATTTGTAGTACACTGGTTTTTTTATTATATTTCGATTTATCTCATCTTGAGAATTATTGTAAAGTTATCATTCTCAAGATCTTGCATTAAGGACATTTCTTATAATATTGCAATTCAACTAGTACTATACGTCTATGCAATCGATGAATTACTTATTTCACTCTAAGTAGAAATCTACACTCGGTCGGTCGGGTAGAAGAAGCAATGGAGCTTCTTCTTGGGAGATGCAATATGATACAATTATCTAATCTCAAGCGTAGAGGCTCTATTAATATGTCTTGGGTGATAGACATACTATGCAAACCATTTTAAAGCCGACCCAAAGGTCATGTAGAAAAGTAGATTGCAAGTTTAAATAGTTGAATATTTTAATCTTAAATTTTGATTAATCTTAATCTTTTATTAGGATATTTTCAGAAAAAAAAAATATCTAAATTATGACGTGGGATTCCCAGACAAACTGCAATCAAAGAAAGCGAAAATAGGCAAGCACACTAATAGGTCAAAAACACTCTCCAAATGATCTCTCTAGACGGGGGCGGGTGCTCTTGTGTCCACCATGGATGCTTGATTGCCCATAGATTAGTTTAGTTCCTTCTAAGGAGGCACAAAACCATGGGTTGGGCGCTTGAACACCCAAGCACCCCAAAGGACTTGCCTCTTGTGCGTTCTCCAATTAGTGCGCGCATCCAACTTCGTTTGTAGGGCTTTTTATGAATCCTTGAACTATTGGAAACCATCCAGGAGTAAAAATAGGTTTTCTAAGATTGATTCGAACACTGAGGATGGGTCACAGAGAGTAGAAATCGTTAACCTGGGACAAATACGACAAGGGCCGCCCAAAGCCCTAATTTTTGTCTCAGGAGTCTGTTGAAGGTTTTTGTTGATCCGAAGGCAATGAGAAGCTATGTATGCTAAAATATGGCCCCATAAATAAAATATGAGCGTTCTGAGAGTGTTAACTCAAGGATTTTAGTGTCAACAGACATCCCAAACCGTGTGGGTGGGTTGGTATGACCCTAATTTTTCTGAAATGTGCTTGGGAGAGCTCTGTGATCACCCTTGATCACGGGAGGTTCCGAATAAACGAAGCATGGTCTCTAAACACTAGAATAGACCTTAAATAAGTCTCGTGTCAGAATTATCATCACCCAACTGTCAGCAATCTTGAGTATGGCCAAATCGGTATCGATCCTGATTCCATGCTCGAGACTCGTATCAGGAGCTCCGAACGAATGTCTTAGACTACAGGTGACTAAACACAGTCTCATAAAGTTCAAGTGAACACCCTGCATATATGACATAAAAAGTGATGCCAACACACATCAATAATGTCACAATTCATCCAAATATTTAATATCACATCGATAATATCATAATTTTAATTTTTGAAAAGTGAAAGCATACATGTAAAAATTGAAGTGTAGATGCAAGCTACGTAATTGCACAAAAATTGTGCGGTATATAAATAAATCTTTCTTTTTATTATTAGATTTATGAGAACTAATTTTTATGTCAACTCAAATCAACATATTTTAAACATTATCATAATGCATACAAAATAATGTGAATTAAATCTATATTATTTTATTTCAGGCACCATATTATTTCTGCATGTGACATACCACATGAATAAATATATTGAAACTTATTAATTGTATATATAAATAAAAAAATTTTGAATGATTTTCTATAATTTATAAATTTCTTATTCTCTCTTTTATTTTTGATTTTCTATTTTAGATGTGTACATAAGAAACTTTTAAAAGACATGTAATAATTTATAAATTTGTATATATAGAATACAAACAACCATTCAGTGTGTCGTTTGTCTTGACTCTTTAGTTAGTATCTGCGAAGTCAATTCTATGTCCCTTAATGTCACACAATTGACCCGTCTGAGTGCATCTGACTTGCAGTGCGAAATCAAGTGGTTATGCACATGAGGGCGGCTAGGGGCTCTTACCATAGCCTCCGACCATTCGTCTCCGAAAAAAAACTATTCAATTAATAATATTATTATTATTTCTTCAATATTATACATAAATTATTGAATAGAAAATAAACAATTTATCATTCAAAATGTCTTTTTGTTTACAATACTTAAGAAGCATATAAAGAAAAAAAATTGAATAGCAAGTCTTTTTAACATAAATGGAAAAACAATAACATCATGCAACCTTTCAATCATTTAAAATTCAACATGCATAAAAAATAGCTTAAAAAGAAAATTAAAACATCTTACGCTCCCTCGCGTCTACCACCAAGGACGCGCGCATGGCCCTTCCGCTCCAGTAATCCTTCCAACACAACCCGTTTCTTATACATCTCCGACTCCACGTCCACCTCTCCGGCCGCCGTCCACCTCCTTCCACCACCGCCCTTCTCCACATCTTCCCTCGCACGCGGCGGTAGCCGGAGCAAACCAACTACTAACAAGCACGTGATCATGAGAACCACAGAGGCCACACCACCATAAATTGTCATCACGGCTAGCATCAGCATCAGAAAAGGCAATCCGACCACCATCTGGTCAAGTTTTTTGGCCCAACCTGATTCAACATCACTGGTTTCTGTTGGGTACAGTTCAAATGAACCCAGCTGACTCGGCCTTTTCTCATGATCCAGTTCCATTAAAATTTCCTCATCGTTCATCGGAGCTGGTGGCTTGCTTCGATTATTTTTTGTTTTATTCTGTACAAAGAGATTGAGAAAAATGAAGAAAATATTACATCAGTTCAATGATGGAATGTCACGTGTCAAGTGTGTTCCACTGTTTTTAATACTGCCCGATGTCACTATATTACAGTGGAGACCATTTGAGACATGACACACCACCATTGGACTCCTAAATTAGGAATCCTGATGTATTTTTTTTTCAGCAAAATGAACATGAAGTTGAAGTTGAAGAAGATCTTTAGATTTATGTTGAAATAACGCATATATAAAACAAGGATACATATTGCATAAACAACCTGGCTTTCAAGTATTTAACATTTTAAGCCAACCTTGCTTGCTGGGGCAACTGAGTCATTAGAAGAAGCTGAGATAGTATTCTCAGCTCGATCATCAGTCGGAGTCTTGGCCTTCCTCCTATGCCGTGAAGGAACGGTTTGATTTCCCGTGCCGCTATCATCGTTGTCGGCGGTGGCCATGACGGAACTCCTGTAGCAGAAGATGAAGCAAGAGGGCCTTCTCTCGCATTTGGCTTTGTGCAAGTTTTTCTCCTTCATGGACGTCTGAGGAAAAGATGCTGCAAGGAAGATGAAGGAACAATCTTTTTTTCGCTATGGAGTAATAGGCTGCTAGTCTTTGATGGGCTAAGAAGTTAGGAGTTTGTCTAAATACAATTAGTATTACNTGCAAACAATCATTCAATGTATCGTTTGTCGTGACTTTTTAGTTAGTATCTGCGAAGTAAGTTCTATGTCCCTTTAGGTCACATAATTGACCCGTCTGAGCGCATCTGACTTGCAGTGCGGAATCAAGTGGTTATGCACATGAGAGCGATTAGGGGCTCTTGCCATAGCCTCCGGCCATTCTTTTTAAAAAAAAACTAACCAATTATTATTATTATTATTTCTTGAACATTATACATAAACTATAGAATAGAAAATAAACAATTTATCATTCAAAATGCCTTTTTGTTTACAATACCAAAAAGCATATAAAGCAAAAAATTGAATAGTGAGTCTTTTTAACATAAATGAAAAAACAATAACATCATGCAACTTTCAATCATTTAAAATTCAACATGTATAGTGTAAAAAGAAAATTAAAACATTTTACACTCCCTCGCCTCTACCACAAAGGATGCGTGCACGACCCTTCCTCTGGAGTAATCCTTCCAACACAACCCGCTTCTTATACATCTCTGACTCCACGTCCACCTCTCCGGCCGCCATCCACCTCCTTCCACTGCCGCCCTTCTCCACATCTTCCCTCGCACGTGGCGGTTGCCGGAGCAAACCAACTACTGACAAGCACGCGATCAAGAGAACCACAGATGCAACAGTGCCATAAATCGCCATCACGACCAACATCAGCATCAGAAAAGGCAATCCGACCACCATCTGGTCAAGTTTGTTGGCCCAGCCTGATGGAGCATCATTGGTTCCAGTTGGGTTCGGTTCAAATGAAACCGGCTGACTCGGTCTTCTTCCATGATCGGGTTCCATCAAAATTTCGTTCATGGGTGTCGTTGGCTTGCTTCGATTATTTTTTGTTTTATTCTGTATGAAGAGATAGAGGAAAATATTAAATCAGGACTTCGAATGCATTTGAAGTCCAATGATGGGAAGTCACGTGTCAAATGAGCTCCACCGTTTTTAACACTGTCCAATGTCAGTGTATTGCACTGGAGACCATTTGACACTTGGCACCCCACCAGATGTAATATTTTGTCAGCAAAATGAATATGAAGTTGAAGAAGATCTTGAGATTTATCTTGAAATAACGTTACATATTGCATAAACAACCCTGGCTTTCAAGTATTTATCGTTTTAAGCCAACCTTGCTTGCTGAGGCAGCTGAGTCATTAGAAGAAGCTGAGATAGTATTCTCAGCTCGATCATCAGTCGGAGTCTTGGCCTTCCTCCTATGCCGTGAAGAAACGGTTTGATTTCCCGTGCCGCTATCATCGTTGTCGGCGGTGGCCATGACGGAACTCCTGTAGCAGAAGATGAAGCAAGAGGGCCTTCTCTCGCATTTGGCTTTGTGCAAGCTTTTCTCCTTCATGGACGTCTGAGGAGGAAAAGATGCTGCAAGGAAGATGAAGGAACAATCTTTTTTTCGTTATGGAGTAATAGGCTGCTAGTCTTTGATGGGCTAAGAAGTTAGGAGTTTGTCTAAATACAATTAGTATTACATGACTAGATGTCATTTCCTTGACTTCCCACATTTAAATGTTTATAATCAAATGAATGAGTTAAAATTGAAAGACCATTTCCATACAAATATCCTGATAACAGATATTCTTGCTCTAACACAAATTGTATATATATATATTTAAAAAGGAATGATCGGAGGCTATTATTCGAGTCACTACCATCCCTCATGCACTAAGAATTCAAGTATCACATCATACACTAGGGGGGAATCGAACAACAGACCAGAGAAGACTTACAATTGACAAGCAGATGCTCAACCAACTGAGCTGAGGTGCACGACACATGTACAGTTTGAGAATTTTTATCATTTATTTCTTTTAAAAAATTTGCCTTCTAAGATTTTTAGATAATTTATACATTCTATAGATTTTTATTCTTAAAAAAGTTTAGATTACTCGTACTTTCTAAAACTATTCTCCTCTAAGTGTTTTAGATAACCTACATCTCTTGAGGTTTTCATCTTAAAAGATTTTTAAATGACTAAAAACTTTTTCAACCATCTACTCGCATATAGTCTCTTAGTGAAAAAATTTTCCAATATTAATTTTCTTTCAACTTTTTCTCCTAATCATGCATTCTAAGATTTAAAATAAACATATTGNTAATATCCTGATAACAGATATTCTTGCTCTAACACAAATTGTATATATATATATATATATATTTAAAAAGGAATGGTCGGAGGCTATTATTCGAGTCACTACCATTCCTCATGCACTAAGAATTCAAGTATCACACCATACACTAAGGGGGAATCGAACAACAGACCAGAGAAGCCTTACAATTGACAAACAGATGCGCAACCAACTGAGCTAGGTGCACGACACTTATATATATATATATATATATATATATATATATATATATATATATATATAACATGTACAGTTTGAGAATTTTTATCATTTATTTCTTTTAAAAAATTTGCCTTCTAAGATTTTTAGATAATTTATGCATTCTATAGATTTTTATTCTTAAAAAAGTTTAGATTACTCGTACTTTCTAAAACTATTCTCCTCTAAATGTTTTAGATAACCTACATCTCTTGAGGTTTTTATCTTAAAAGAATTTTAAATGACTAAAAACTTTTTCAACCATCTACTCGCATATAGTCTCTTAGTGAAAATATTTTCCAATATTAATTTTCTTTCAACTTTTTCTCCTAATCATGCATTCTAAGATTTAAAATAAACATATTGCCTACCACTTACTTTCAAGAAATAGCTAAGTTGAAAAGCTATGATGCAATAATATTTATAAAAGAAGTGTGATGGTAATATTTAATACGAGATATAAAAATGAAAATGAACTTAAGAAGTTAAATCCTTAATCATCTCTCGAAGAGAGACTATGGGTCTGTTTGAGGCAGTTACAGCTTATTGACTAATCTGCTGATAAGCTGATTAAAAAGAATCTGCTGATAAGCGTGCGGTGACTATTACAAATTTTTATTTTCTTGGAAAAGTCAGATCGCTGTCAAAAAGCTTCCACCGCACCTATCTAGGTGCAGTGTGAAAATGCTGTTCTTTGCGCTTTGAAAATGCATAAGCTGCCAAAACTCAGTTTGCCCAAACAGGTCAGATGTCTTTTCAAAACATTGCCACTCCGAATAAGCTGCCCAAAACAGGCCATATATCTTGATTTGGTAGAAATTAGATGAAGAAGTTAATGTCCTTGGCCTGCATCGCAGATTTGTTAGATTTATTAGAGGTGGAATAAATGAGTTAATAATTAATCTCCTCTTATTTATATAATACCCTAATATGTGTGAAACTTGACTTTTTAAGTGAGAGATGGATGTGATGTTTATAAATATATATGATGGAAATTAATTAAACATTACAATATAAATTAAGTCAATATATATTAGAATAAGTTAGATTAGAAGAGATAATTATAAAAGTTTTTCTTCCATAGTGATTGGAAGAGTGATTGTACAAAGAAGGTTTATAGTATGCCCTTCAAAATCACAAATGCCAAGCGTATAAGGTTAGAGCTTAACAAAATCACTATCATGATGAAGGGCTATGAGTTCATCTTAGTTATCTCTAACCTGCAATTCATTACTATGACCAGTTGTCTAAAATGTATTTGTTATGCACCTCTTGATTTCAATTGATTTTATTGAACTATCAAACAAATATTATGTCACCATACATAAAATCAAATAAGTGAAGATAAGCAACACATAAACTCCTACAAAAAAAATTTTAAAATAAATCCAACTACAACATATAGTTACATCCAATATCTAGGAATGAAATTGAAGTAATGCCAAAGACAAAAAATAAATCATAAAATACAAGTAAGTAACCATGATAAATAATAGAAAGAAAGGAAATAGTGAAACTTGGTTATGCAGACTCTCGCTCAGCTTCCCCAGTCTTCACTTTCTTTCTTGTGCTCGACCTTGTTATAATGTCCTACCTGAATTGGTAGCTTTCAAACCTTAGACAGTCCCTCGAGAAAACTAAGGAATAATCTTATGATTTCTTATGAAAATCCCCTTTAAAAGTCCTTCAAATTTTCTTCAAAAAAAAAAAAAAAAAGAGTTCCACTAAAATTAAGGCAAAATTGCAGATGCTTTAGTAGGGGTGTAAATGAACCGAACACGAACGAACAGAGCTTGTGTTCATGTTCGGTTCGTCTGAAATTTAGTTTGTTTGAAATAAGCTCATGTTCGAAATTGTTCGTGAAGTCACTGTTTGTGTTCGTTCTTAATGAACGAGCCGAACACGAGTTGTTTGCGAACGACGAGACAGTTTGACATCCCTAATATTAATATATATATATATAAATAATGTATTATATTAATTATATAACTTATATTATATAAATATATAATATTTATATTAGTATATTACTAAAATAGTATATTAATATATTATTACTATCAATTTATTTTATATTATAATTTATAAAATTTAATTTTTT
>JXCR01140813.1:42974-62144 GCA_002079205.1 Phalaenopsis hybrid cultivar
CCAGAGTCTGCAGAAGGGGGAGCTGCTGCCATGCATCTTGCATTACAGATTTGGCCAACTCCGCTTGTAGCCGCAGCGTCGAGCAGCCGCCTCTCCAACCGCGGCCTCTTTTGACCACCGCAGTCATGTTGAGTAGTCTTTGTCGTCGCCTCTTCTAATTGCCGCCTTGGGTCGCCGCCACTTTTGGTCACCATCTCTGTCGCCACCTTGGGCCGCCTTCATCACCGAATCTTCCAACCACTGTCGTCGCCGCCTCTGACCAACTCCAGTCACCACCGCCTTCGACAACATTCACTGCTGTCTCTTCTAAACTTACTTATATAACATTAAAATATTATTTAATCTCTCAAAATAAAGACCTTGATACCTTCATTTACAAGTGTTAGTCTTTTTCATTTTCTCAACATAAAATGTTTTATCGAGGCTTGAAATAAGCGAAAAATTAAATTTTTTTGGCTGAGACAAGTGTATAGCACTTTAAGAGGGATCTACATAGCGGCTCAAGTAGCTTAGTCATAAAAAAACATAATTAAGTGCATGGCATATCATACATGTAAAATCAAACTAGCTAACAGAAACAAAATAGGAAATGTAAAACAAAAACGATCTAAACTAATGTGAATGCAAGATGAAAACTATCCCCAACAAAAAGAACGAGTATATTCTTCAACGAACTATGTAACAAACCCAATAAAAGCAATCCAAGGCTTCCTCATCTCCTCATCTCCTCTTACTTCAATCCAAGGCTTCCTCATCTCCTCTTACTTCAAACACCAACAAACAATTGATTCGTCTCTCCAAACCTCATCTCAACCTCTCTTCTATTAGCACAACCAATCCAAATTGGAGAAAATTAGTCTATCAAATAAGTTGAGAACAAAGAAAACTTTAAATCTTACAGGACTTGAAAATTAGACTATTGTTTGATCAAGAGTGTTTTGGATTTCACCGAATGCACATTTTTTTATTACTTTCTCGCCCAAGCTCAAATCCGATTTAGGTTTTTCATCTTGCAGACACCGCTGCTCATTTAGCCTAATTGTGTTGAGCCCAAACTCAATTAGTACTATAGATGAACATTTTTGAACCTTAATTATTAGAATAATCTAACCAATTTAAAATTAAAAATTTTATTTTAAAAAGTTTTAAATAAAGTTGAAAAATTCACTCTTGAAAACCTATATGGTCATGCAACTCAAAATGCTCATTTTAACTCATTTTGTCTTTCTAAGTTTCTATTTAGGATTTGTTTGGTTTGATGTAAAATAAATGTAAAGTAAAATAATTACATAAATTTTGACTTTTTTTATTTGGTAATTAATAAATTCAAAGTAAAATAAACATTCAGTGAAATTATATTATATGAGAATATGTAAAAAACTCTCTAATAATAACTTGCATAATATGGGGCAAAAAACAATTTAAAATGTACATCTTACTGTTAGTATGGTGATTACTTATATGTATAAAGAATTGAAATTACTGTCTCTTAATGAGAAGCTTTTGAATAATATGATGGATTTGTTGCAGCTGTTGGCTATTCCTAATTCAGTGCATAATATGAATTTTTCTGCTGTGAAGTGGCTTAAACAGTGGGCACCTTTTATTAAAATTAATATACGGCTGTTGAAATTCCTTATTTGCTAGTGTAGGAGGTGTTTGTAGAGATTTTTTGGGCTCTATTATTTGTTGGTTCTCGGCTGGAGTTTTTTCTGCTTCCTTACTGGTGGCTGAAGTCGATGCTTTAGTTTTTGGTCTACAGATGGCTGTGAAGTTTGATTGGAACTACATTATTCTTGAAACTGACTATTTGATTCTTTGGAAGTGTTGTCAAATGCATTTTGATCATCATTTGAGCGTCAATATTCAGATGAAAATGATTTTTGCTCTTTCCAAGAATTTGATTATCAAGTGGTCTCATACCAAGAGATAAGGAAATATGGTTGCTCATTGGGCAGCCAAATGTGGCTTGAAGATGCATGGTGCTATGATTTCTAAGTGTGTTCTCCCTATTCTGATGGAATTAGCTTTGAAAGATATTGTTTGTTAGCTTTTATTTTGTTTTTGTCCTGTGTTTTATTTTTTGTCTGTATTTTCCTTTTTTGGGGAAGAGGAACTATAGTTTTTTAGTTTCTTCTTTTTTTTTAGTGTGTTGTAATGTGAGTGTTTTAACTTATTTTCATCTTTCTTGTAACTCTTTTTTATGATCAATGCATAACATAAGGAGTCGAATAATGCTCTTTTACTGAAAAAAAAGAATATTTGGCAAAATTTTGGGTGGTGGGAGGGGGAACGTGCCCCCTCGAACCCTTGCCTAAATTGGCCCTTGCATGTATATAAAAGTTGAAGTATATGTGTTAAATATATAAATACATAAAAATTAAGTGAATATATACAAATAAAGCTCAATTCTTATGTATTTATATATTTAAATTCTATTTTTAACAAACTTTAANAAACACATCACTGTTCGTGTTTAGTTCGTTTAACTAACCGAACGAAAAAAATTTGTTCGCGTTTGTTTCGTTTACTTATCGAACGAATCGAACACGAACTTATTGACGAACCGAACACGAACTGTTTTGACAACCCTAATCTAAACTCATGTGAATGCAAGATGAAAACTATCCCCAACAAAAAGAACGAGTATATTCTTCAACGAACTATGTAACAAACCCAATAAAAGCAATCCAAGGCTTCCTCGTCTCCTCTTACTTCAATCCAAGGCTTCCTGATCTCCTCTTACTTCAAACACCAACAAACAATTGATCCGTATCTCCAAGCCTCATCTCAACCTCTCTTCTATTAGCACAACCAATCCAAATTGGAGAAAATTAGTCTCTCAAATAAGTTGAGAACAAAGAAAACTTTAAATCTTACAGGACTTGAAAATTAGACTGTTGTTTGATCAAGAGTGTTTTGGATTTCGCCGAATGCACATTTTTTTATTCCTTTCTCGCCCAAGCTCAAGTCCGATTTAGGTTTTCCATGCTTGCAGACACCGCTGCTCATTTAGCCTAATTGTGTTGAGCCCAAACTCAATTAGTAATGTAGATGAACATTTTTGAACCTTAATTATTAGAATAATATAACCAATTTAAAATTAAAAATTTTATTTTAAAAAGTTTTAAATAAAGTTGAAAACATCACTCTTGAAAACCTATATGGCCACGCAGCTCAAAATGCTCATTTTAACTCATTTTGTCTTTCTAAGTTTCTATTTAGGATTTGTTTGGTTTGATGTAAAATAAATGTAAAGTAAAATAATTACATAAAATTTGACTTTTTTTATTTGGTAATTAATAAATTCAAAGTAAAATAAGCATTCAGTGGAATTATATTATATGAGAATATGTAAAAAACTCTCTAATAAAAACTTGCCTAATATGGGGCGAAAAACAATTTAAAATGTACATCGTACTGTTAGTATGGTGATTACTTGTATAAAGAATTGAGATTACTGCCTCTTAATGAGAAGCTTTAGAATAATATGATAGATTTGTTGCAGCTGTTGGATATTCCTAATTCAGTGCATAATACAAATTTTTTTGCTGTGAAGTGGCTTAAACAATGGGCACCTTTTATTAAAATTAATATACGGCTGCTGAAATTCCTTATTTGCTAGTGTAGGAGGTGTTTGTAGAGATTTTTTGGGCTCTATTATTTGTTGGTTTTGGGCTGGTGCTTTTTCTGCTTCCCTACTGGTGGCTGAAGCCGATGCTTTAGTTTTTGGTCAACAGATGACTGTGAGGTTAGGTTGGAAATACATTATTCTTGAAACTGACTCTTTGATTCTTTGGAAGTGTTGTCAAATGCAGATTGATCATCATTGGAGCGTCAATATTCAGATGAAAATGATTTTTGCTCTTTCCAAGAATTTGATTATCAAGTGGTCTCATACCAAGAGATAAGGAAATATGGTTGCTCATTGGGCGGCTAAATGTGGCTTGAAGATGCATGGTGCTATGATTTCTATGTGTGTTCCCCCTATTCTGATGGAATTAGCTTTGAAAGATATTGTTTGTTAGCTTTTATTTTGTTTTTGTCCTGTGTTTTATTTTTTATGTTTGTATTTTCCTTTTTTTGGGGAAGAGAAACTATAGTTTTTTAGTTATTTTGTTTTTTAGTGTGTTGTAATGTGAGTGTTATTAGGTCATTTTTATCTTTCTTGTAACTCTTTTTAATGATCAATGCATAAGGAGCCGAATAATACTCTTTCATTGAAAAAAAAATAATATTTGGCAAAATTTTGGGTGGTGGGAGAGGGAACGTGCCCCCTCGAACCCTTGCCTAAATTCGCCCTTGCATGTATATAAAAGTTGAAGTATATGTGTTCAATATATAAATACATAAAAATTGAGTGAATATATACAAATAAAGCTCAATTCTTATGTATTTATATATTTAAATTCTATTTTTAACAAACTTTAAAAAACAGAAGAATAACCAAATAAAGCTTAAGTGGCTCAAGTCCAATATGTGAAATGCTTTTATAAAAAAGTCTAAGAGTGTATGTTATTTTGTCAAAATAAAAAAAGTCAAACAAAATCAAGTACATTTGGTTGATTCAGATCGATTTCAAAAATATATTTTAATTCATGTTTTTTAAAACTTTGATATTTGATTTTCGATTCAGTTTTAATAGTTATTTAATCGAACAATATAAAAAAACAAAATATAATTAAATTTCTTATTATATTTTTTATTTCAAATCTTTAAAAATAAAAATTTAATATGTAATATTTGATTGAGATAAATATAGGATGCAGGAAATTAAATCAATACTATGCATATATTGTTCATAATCAAATTCTAATAAATAATTAATTTTAATTTGCTCATAACCTATCATACAACAACAACAACAAAGCCTTAATCCCACTAGGTGGGGTCGGCTACATGAAGCCTTTTTCTCCATTGCTTCCTATTTTGTGTCATATTTTCATTTAGTCATAGTAAATTAAGATCTTTTTTAATACAATAAGCCCAAGTCTTCCTAGGTCTACCTCTGCCTTTCTTAACACAAGTCGAATCTAAAACATCTACTCTCCTAATCGGATCATTAGATGGTTGACGTTTAATGTGACCAAGCCATCTAAAATGACTTTCTCTAATTTTGTCCGTCACAGGAGCTACACCAACCATATCATGAATATATTCATTTCGCATTTTGTCTCTAAGTGTAAAGCACTCATCCACCTAATCATTCTCATATAGACAAAACTTAACTTATTATTATGCTTCTCTTTTAAAGGCCAACATTCAGCGCCATAAAGCATTGCAGGTCTCACCACAATCTTATAAAATTTTCCTTTCTGTCTAAGTGGTACTTTTCTATCACACAAAAGGCCCGAAGCATTCCTCAACTTCAACCAACCAACTTGAATTCTAATATTAACATCCCCATCTATATCACCAGAGCTTTGAACAACAGACCCAAAATATCTAAATCGTTCTCACCTTTTAATAATTTGATCACCCAAAGTCACACTTCTATCACTAGAGCTATTACTACTAAACCAAGATATCTAAATCGTTCACACTTTTTAATAATTTGATCACCCAAAGTCACACTTCTGTCACTAGAGCTATTACTACTAAAATTACATGAATGTATTCAATTTTTGTTCTACTTAAATGAAGGCCTTTAGACTCCAATGTAGACCTTCATAATTCAAGTTTTTCCGTTATTATACTTAAATGAAGGCCTTTAGACTCCAATGTAGACCTCCATAATTCAAGATTTTCTTGGGCTTTTTCTCTTGTTTTATCCACGAGAAGGATATCATCAGCAAAAAGCATATACCAAGGCATATCCTCCTGTAGATGTCCAGTAAGACCATCCATAACTAAAGCAAAAAGATATGGGCTTAACACCGATCCCTGATGTAATCCAACAGAAATAGGAAAATATTTGGTCAATCCTCCTTCAGTTTGGACACAAGTAACAGCTCTAGTATACATATCTTTAATGACTTGAATATAAGTCATATCAACACAGCCAATCCCTGATGTAATCCAACAGAAATAGGAAAATATTTGGTCAATCCTCCTTCAGTTTGAAACACATTAACAGCTCTAGTATACATATCTTTAATGACTTGAATATAAGTCATATAAACACATTTCTTCTCGACAACTCTAGTATCATGTCTTTAATGACTTGAATATAAGTCATATCAACACTTTTCTTCTCAATAACTCTCCAAAGCAAAAATAGGAAAATATTTGGTCAATCCTCCTTTAGTTTGAACACAAGTAACAACTCTAGTATACAATATCTTCTGACTTGAATATAAGTTATATCAACACCTTTCTTCTCGAGAACTCTCCAGAGGATATCTCTTAGAACCTTATCGTAAGCTTTTTCTAAATCAATAAAAATCAAATGTAGATTCTCCTTGTTATCTAAACTTCTCCATCAAACCTCTCAATAAATGTATAGCTTCCATAGTAGACCTGCCCGACATAATGAACTTCTCCATCAAACTTCTCAATAAATGTATAGCTTCCATAGTAGACCTGCCCGACATAAAGACTTTATCGTAAGCTTTTTCTAAATCAATAAAAATCAAATGTAGATTCTCCTTATTATCTCTCTCTCAATAAATGTATAGCTTCCATAGTAGACCTGTCTGGCATAAACCCCGGCATAAATCGTCCATCAAACCTCTCAATAAATGTATAGCTTCCATAGTAGACCTGCTCGGCATAAATCCAAATTATAAGCTTTTTCTAAATCAATAAAAATCAAATGTAGATTATCCTTATTATCTCTGAACTTCTCCGTAAGTTTTTTTTAAATCAATAAAAATCAAATGTAGATTCTCCTTATTATCTCTGAACTTCTCCATCAAGCCTTCTCAATAAATGTATAGCTTCCATAATAGACCTGCCCGACATAAATCCATATTGATTATGAGAAATCTTTATGATGTGTCTTAACCTATGTTCAATTACCCTCTCCCACAACTTTAAAGTATGACACATCAACTTAATTCCTTTATAATTTGAACACTCTTGTGCATCCCCGTTATTCTTAAAAATGGGGACCAAAATACTCTTCCTCCACTTCTCAAACATCTTTTTAGTTTTTAAAATAATATTAAAGAGTTTAGTAAGCCAAGAAAATCCCAAATCTCCCAAATATTTCCACACTTCAATTGAGATATCATCAGGTCCTACAGACTTTCCACCCTTGGTTTTCTTTAAAGTCTTATCAACTTCTTTTTACTAATACGACGGTAAAAATGAAACATTTTATTATTATTCACGATATTAAGATCACTAAGGTCGTTTGTATTTTTAGAAACTTCATTAAAAAGTTTATCAAAGTAACTCACCCACCTATGTTGAATATCTTTTTTTAAGAAAAGTACTTTTTGATTTTCATCTTTAATATACTTTACTTGAGTTAAATCTTTACTTTTCGTTTCTTTTTGTTTGGCTAGTTTATACATATATTTTTCACCCTCCTTAGTATTCAATCTATTATAAAGATCATTAAAAACAGAATTTTTAGCTTCACAAATTGTTCTTTTAAACTCCCTGCGGGCCGTTTGATATTTTTTTCAGTTCTCTATGCTTATACGTTCAAACCAATTTTTATAACATAACTTCTTATATTTTATCTTTTCTTGCACATTATTATTCCACCAACCAACTATTTTTTTTTATAAAATTTTTTTCTTTTCATTCTCCAAGCACATATTTTGCTACTTGTTTAATAGTGTTTATTATTTTATCCCATATAATATTTGCTTCTTCATGAGTATCCCAATTTTTTTGAAATCTTGAATTTTATTTATAAAAGTAATTTTATTTGTGTCTTTTAAGTTTCTCCATCTAATTCAACGATGATGAGTCCTAATATTCTTTATTTTACAACTCTTAATCTTAAAATCTAGAACTAATAAACGATGTTGAGTATTTAAATTTTCACTTGGAATGACCTTACAAACTTTACAATTGCGACGTTCTCTTCTTCTCATAAGAAAATAATCGATTTGTGTTTTACTAGATCCACTCTTATAAGTAATAAGATGTTCATCTCCTTTCTTGAATAAATTATCAGTAATAACAAAATTATATGCTAAAGCAAAATCTAAAATAGCTCTACTTTCTTCATTAGTTACTCCAAAATCGTAGCCATCATGAGTATTTTTGAAGTCTTCTACCACTCTACTGACATATCCATTTAAATCTCCTCCAATAAAAATTCTTTCTTCAAGAGGTATCATGTGTATTAAATCTTCTAAGTCATTCCAAAATTTATCTTTTAGACCCTGTATCTAAACCTACTTGAGGAGCATAAACACTTATAATATTAAGAATCTTAGTATCAATGATAATCTTAAGGGCTATAATTCTAACTCTTACTCTATTAATTTTTACAACATTATCTTTCAAACTCTTATTTATAATTACACCTACACCATTTTCTACTATAATTCTATCACCAACTCTATCAATATTTACAACATTATCTTTCAAATTCTTATCTATAATTACACCTACACCATTTCTAGTGCCGATCTTACCAGAATACCAAAGTTTTAAAATATTTCTAGTGCGACTCTTACCAGAATACCAAAATTTAAAACCTAAATTATCAATCTCCTTAGCCTTTATCCAACCACTTAGTTTCTTGAATACATAAGATATTAATTTTTTTATGAATCATAATATCAACTAATTTCATTAATTTACCATTGAGACTACCTATATTCCAAGATCCTATCCTAATATTAGTTTCATTAGTTTCATGTTTATCAGTTTCATGGACTAACTTCCTTACCCACATTCGCCCGTAATGTGGGAACCCTTGCTTATTTAATACTACACCCAGGCGCCGGTGTAGCGGCCCTTACACACTTTTCACTGTATTCAGGTTGTACAACACGTCGCTTCCAGGGGACGCCCTAACACTTACACAATGATCAAAAGGATTTATGTCATGATTTTTTTCGACAAGTTTTACGCTGGCTGTCGAGTACCTAACGCAACCCTCCACTTTTCGCATCCGGGCTTGGGACCGGCAACGACAGTATAAAAAGTGTGCATAATGAAGGTTTTTAATAACGACAATGTTCATAACCTATCATGTTATCAAAAATTTCATAAATAAAAATTAAGGTTCTTACATATAGAAGTTCCCAAACCATGTAATTTATTTTACCTGAAACATCTATTTTACGTGTGAAGGACTCCGTCATGACTTTGTATATGATCGGAAGGTGTTACAAGAAAGGCACAAAAATTTCACAGACTGCTACTCAAAGCGTGAAGAGATCGGGGAAGGAAATAAAATTGAGTAATCTATAAATGAAATACTAAAGAGAGCAACCGGAAGGAACTGTCAGCCGACACCTCTTTCCACGAGCTTCATCTTTGCTGATCTTCCTTGATTGGTTTCTTCAGTGATCATAAGAGACGAGGCAAGATAGCTAATACTCAATTTGTGCTTTCGATTTGTAGACCATGCTTTAGATTCTACACTTCTATGTTTTTTGTATTCTTTTTTTTGTTCTTTTTAATTACTGTCAATCAGGAAGGACGGAAATCAGACAGCTAAATTAGAAGTTTTCTATAATTAGGAGCTTCCTTATTTAAATTATTTTCAATATTTTTATTCTGATTTATTTCACTTTTAGTTGAATATTTAGATGAGGAATATGTATTATTAAGTTAACTAAAATGTATGATGCACTTTATTTTGTACCTAAAATATATTGTAAGATTATTATTTAATGTAATGAAAGCAAAGGGAAAAGAGATCAGGCCTATTCAGAATTCAGCCTATTTACTCAAAATATTGACATGGTATTAGAGCCAAAATTTTACCCTAACCACTGGTAGTTATTTGAGAACTATCCAGGCTCCCTTCCCGCCAGCCTTCTTGCAGAAGGGGAGGAACTATTTATTTGCCTTGATTCTCACTCGTCTGCTTGTCGTCTCATTGATTACTTACCCGCGTCGTTTTCGTTTTACTTCGTCTTCCTCTTCAACTTGGCCAGTCTCAACAGAGCATCTCCTTCATGCAAACTCCACTCATAGTGGCTCCACCCTTGAAATGATATCTGATCTCCTTCGCTAATCATCGTTGCTTCTACGACATCTTTGACTGCTTCTCCTGCAGCTTTGTCCGCTTTGACTTTGGCTTCTTCGTCGCACTCAAGGATTGAAGGCTTCGTCACTCCTTTCTAGGCCGACGGCTTCGACTTTGGTAAACCCTAAATCTTCAGCTTCAACACTCATGGCTCGGTCAATCTCGGCTTTGACACTCACGACTTCAACATTCACAGCTTCAACATCTCGGCTTTAGCACTTTTGGCGTGAACATAAGGGAACAAATCATTATCGTCGTCGCAGGAAGAATCTATAACATTTGGATCATATAACAGAACGTGAATCCTCCTTATGGGCTACGATCGGTAACATTTGGATCAAAAAGTGGATCCTACTTGTAGGCTATGATCGATAGCATCTGGATCGTGTAAATGAATCCTATTTGTGAGCTATGATTGTTAGCATTTGGACCAGGACACAAATGCTACTTCTAGGCCATGATCGATAACATATGGATCGTGTAACTGAATCCTATTTGTGAGTTGTGACCAGTAGCATTTGGAACATGACACATATACTACTTGTAGGCTATGATCGATAACATCTCGATCATGCAACTGAATCCTATTTGTGGGTTATGATCGGTATCATTTAGATTGTGTAACTGGAAGCAGATCCTTCTTGTGGCTATGATTCAAATTTCTAGATGACAATGATAAATGATTTCTTGCTTTTCTTTGCTCAAATCATGTTATGGTTTAGGAGTTGTCTATGAGGCTTCGATATTCTCGGCTTTGGCACCTTCGGTTTTGACACTCAAAGCTTGAGGATTTTTTTGTCCCGGCAATGTTATCATTTTCTTATTGGCAAATTGATGCTTCCTGATCAGTCATCATCAATTTGAGGGGGGATGTCAATCAGGAAGGACAAAAATCAGACATCTAAATTAGGATTTTCTATAATTAGGAGCTTCCTTATTTAAATTATTTTCAACGTCTTTATTCTGATTTATTTCTTTTTTAGCCGAATATTTAGATTTGAAATATGTATTATTAAGTTACCTAAAATAGATTATGCACTTTATTTTGTATCTAAAATAGATTGTAAGATTTTTATTTATTGGAATGAAAGCAAAGGGAAAAAACATCGAGCCTATTCAGAATTCAGTCCATTTTTTTCTCAAAACTTTGACACTTGCATCTCAATGGAGCTTGGTATTTTTGCGATTTGCATGTTCATTGGAGTTTTATTTTGTCAAATCTATGTATTTTATGATGATATTGAACTGTGACCTCCCCAGTCCCCAACACTCAATGATGAAGTGACACAAGTAGTTAGGTCGTTGATCTTGCAACCGCCTTCCTCATCTCCTGTCCAAAACCCTAAACAAAAATTCTTTTCCCCTTGAGCTTCATCTCCCTTTGCTTTACTCTAAACAGTAATGAACTATTCTTTGGATTATTCTTTTTAATAGTAGAATTGAAATGGTTTGATTCATCTCCCACAAACTTTCTTCTAACTTCTTCTAATCGGGAGATATGGACTCATGACGAAGTCCTTTGGACATAAAATAAATGTTTCAGGCCCATTATCTATAACTTATAAAGTTGAGAACTCTATATGCAAAAACTCCCCCTAAAAATTTTTCGTTGATTTGATTTTTTGATTCTGAATTTCAATTAAAACTAATTTTACCAATTTAAAAATCAATGCTGCCAAGATAATAATATTGTCACAATTCTTATTGATGCGTGCTAAAAAATTCGTTGCAACAGAGTAATAAATTATTATCTTAGCTTGGTACGAAGATTCAACAGACACTCAGAAGAGATAAAACAACCAATATGACACCAAAAGTTTATACGTGAAAGCCCTGTAAATGGAGAAAATCACGACGCCTAACCTAGGTGAAAATATTACATGTATAGTTCCTCGTCTCACAGGCGGGTAAAGGTTGAACACTCTTCGAAGTTTAATATCGGTGCGCGAGTAAACTTGTTATAAGAAGTGGGTGGCGACCGATGACGATCTATGGAGACAGGTAGGTGGTAGTCGACGATGGTCAACGGTGATTGATGGCGGTCAACGATAGTCAATTGAGGTTGACGGCGGTCGACGACGATCGATAGTGAGTGACAACAGTCTGCGGTAGTCAATAGCGGTCGACGATGATCGACAAAAGTCAGCGGTCGTCAACAACAGTCTACGACAATTAACAATGATCAACGACAGCGGTGGTCGATGGCGGTCGACATTGATCGACGATGGTCAGCAGTGGTCGACCGTTGTCGGTGGCGGTCAACAACGGTCGACAGTGATCGATAGCATTCGACGACGATCAATGGTGGCATAAATGATGTTGTACTTCAACTGCTCAAAACTTCAAGCTCTTCCTCAGACTTTAACTCTCATTTCCCTCATCAGAGGGATAGAGCTCTATTTATAGTATTCTAAGTGCAATTAATGTATGAATATGAACCATTTTGATCGGACGGTGTATAAAGCTTCATTCGATCAAACAACGTTTGATGGATATTTGAGTGTTTTAACAATGTCTAAATTTAGCAAACTTGGGCTCGCTGAATTCTTCTTGTCGAGATGTTTGATTTAATTATAAGTTTGCTAGATTTGATATTGGTTTAACTTTTTAAATATGTCCAAAAAACTTTAAGGGTGATTTAATAACTTGATTTAAGGTTGATCTGACTCTGATTAAACTAATTTTGATATCATTAGATCCATTTAATCGAACAGACCAGTTTGACTGTTAGTTTCCGAAAGTGAATCTGAATTAAGTTTAAATATTGATTGTTCAAATATTGTGTAGAGATTCGTGTGCCTCAAGATTCGTACATAATGACGGAGATTTTGCTTTAGGTGTCTTATAAAACGAATGGTTCGATAGAAGCTTCCAACTTGATTTCGCATGGAATGCAACGGTAGAAAACAGGACGAGCTCTAGAACCCTAAATATCCGGAAGAGAGCACAAATCCAGTTCAACAAGGTGAATGGAATACTTCTACATTTCTGTCGAGGTTTACTTGGTAGAACAAACTTAATCATTCTCTTTGTAGATGCAAAGTTCCCAGGAGTCGACATCTCCATGTTTAGAGGATTGCTTGAATCTCTTGAGGGGCGAACGTGATGAACAGAAACTTGCGGGCCTCCTCCTCGCTACCAGGCTCTCCAAGGGAGACGATCACGCCGCAATCCTTTCAATCTACAAAGCTGTCGGGGCTCGTTTCTTGCATCGCCTGTTGATCACGGGTGAGTGGTTCAAAGATTTTTTTTTTTTTTGGGTTAAAATTTGCTTTATAGTTGTGGATTGCTTGATGAAAATACATGCGCAGGAGCAGGCAGTGTCAAAGGAGGAGCCGATAAGGATGCATACCTGAAGCTGTCTGTTACGCTTCTGGCAGGATTTTGTCGCGTACCTGAGATTGCTTCTTCTCAGGAAATGATCTCCGAGGTTCCTATTATTGCTGAAATCATATCCAATTCGTGAGTTCCTCTCCTTCAATTTCAAAATTCTTTTTTTTTTTCATGGTTGAATGTGATTTCAATGATTGGGTTCTCTGATTTTGTTTAAAATGTATTTTTTGATGTTTTTTGATTTTTTTTACTTTTAGTTGCTATTGCATATTATAGGTGATTCTAAATGACTAACATTTATCTTCTTATTCCTTGAGCGTATGAAAATGAAAAATTAGGTTTAATAAATTAAATAATTTCATATTAGAAAAACAATCTTGGACGTAGTGGTAATTTATATTAATATCCCACTTAATGTTTTTATAAAGGCTCTAGGGAACGCTGCCAATCTCTGTATGGGAGCATTTTTGAAGGCTAAGCCATTATTTATAAGAAGTTTTCATTCAGATGGCTATAGTTTCATTTAACAACAACAACAACACAACAAGCATTTATCCCACTAAAGTGCGGTCGGCTGCATGAATCCTTTTTCTCCATTGTGTCCTATTGAGTGTCATATTTTCATTTAATTCTAATAGATTAAGATCATTTTTTCTCCATTGTGTCCTATAGTTTGATAATCAAATTAAATGTTTTTTTTGTTGTTGCCATTTTTTAGTCAAATTCATAATTTCTTATCTCAGCCCTCATCATCATTATTAATAAACATTCCTTAGCCCAACTATTTGGAGTGGCTATATGATATCTTTTTCTTCATCTAACCCTATTGAGTGATTCAAAAGCCCTGTTGCCCACTTAAGACCATGCTTCTTTGACCATACTTCTAAAATTTCTATTACTTTAACATTAACTCTTTAATTTATTGGAGCATCACATGCTAATAAGTGCTACTCTCATGATCTCTTTACTGTAGCCAATTTGCATTATTTCTTAATAGTTTGACATACATCCATCTTAATGTGCACATCTTGATCTAACTCAATGTGTTGATTCTTTTGTTTCCGAACACTCAAACCAAACAACGTAGACACTTTTATTACAACTTAAAATTAATTTTCTTTGTTATGCACATGCATCTGTCACGAACATTTTTTTATCTTCTTTCTTGCGCTCAAATTTGTTTGCCATATTAAATGTTAACCTATGGATACTATGATGATCGAGACATCCAGGTTCGTATTATTAATTTCAATGACTCAACATTTTTCTTATGAATGCTACACCAACGCTCCTCTTCTATGCAGTCAAGGAACCTAAATATCCTCCAAACTATGGAAAAAGGCTAGAACAAGATTGGATATTGAGAATGAGCAATAATAGTTAAAAAAATAGCAATTAAAACTACTTGAAACACCCATAAATGACTTAAACTTGTGATCTCATAGAAATTAGAAATTTCCATCCTTTTGCGAATACCACCCAAATTATGTGTGGCTAATTTAGAAAGGCTATTCCAATCCTTGTTGATATTCTTTGGCAGTCACCATAGACCAATGAGAAGAACATGTGCTTTGTCACAGATGCCCTACTCGCTACTGCAAAACTAAGGGTAAGTTAGCTTAGTTTAGAGGTCATGTGGCAGGGCTGATAAAGTTTTGAAATAGATGTGACTATTATTGGGGTTGCTACAACAACTATTGTTTCTGCCAAAGCTTCATCAACCATTTCATAAGTAGTTAACTTGTAATACTATTTAATGTTTAATGGTTTAGGATTACGCTAAAATAGTAGCATTCTCAAACATTGTCCTTTCCCTTTAAACCAACTATCAATTGAATCAATCATTGTTGATCCCAACTGGGATGAACATTGCAAAAGCTTTTATTTTGTTGCATGAGCTAGCAACTGTTTTAATGACCTAGTCATTAGGCCGTTGGCAGGACATTCTATGTATTATTTGAGAAAAAAAATACATCATCTTGATATTCTAATCTTGTCATTCAGATCATGATCCCATAAGCTTAGCTTTTTCAATCTATTGAGATTTGTAAGGCTCTTTGTATTTAAACCAAATTGTCGGGAATTACACCCATAATTGATGAGATTCTTGTCACTAGAATTCATTTCCCTCAATTTGAAAACAAATGACCTGACAGGTCATGCGTTGACGTTGGACTTCGCACCATGAGATGGAACTTGGGCACCCACATCTCTCAGAGTCAATGCACAGTGAAATATAACATAAGAAAATGATTAAAATTAAAATATAATTGATCTAAACTTGGAATTTATTAATTGTTTGTTGGTGCAAACTTAAGTGACGCCTGATAGAAAGACGATACTCATTAAAATCAAAGTGTAAGAAAATTATAAAATTGTCCATGAAACCGATCAATCAATAACAAGAACCTTTCATCTGATGACTCCCTAGTCATTGAACACCCCACCTAATGATGCCCATAGTCATTGACCTTTTTATCGCTCATATGCCCAACTTGTGTCAACACCTTGCACTTAATGCGATATCTATTGTATGAAATAGTCAGTAAAAAACATAAATTTAACAATAGTTCTCATAATATTTACGAGTTAACAAATGCATGCCAATCACAATTTGACCTTTAAATAATGAAACATGGCATTACCAGGATTGTGAGCCTCCATTAGTCATGGTGCAAAAATGAGCTTTGCGGTGTTAATGTAATAGGCTTTAACAACATCAACATGAAAGAGTACAAAGTTTATTCTTTAGTCTTAGGACCCATCACCTCTTTGTTAGAGGGTTGACACCCTCATAATGTCAACAACAATAATTTTTTGAGAGTGTTTCCACAAACTCAACATCCTATTGTAATATATTTAATCATATGTTCTTTAAGATAACACTATTTTTAATAAATTGGGTTATTCATTTCATGCATGACATAGAAAGTGGGTAGTGATACTATGCGGTGGTATCGAGAAGTTTAGAAAGTGCTTATCTTAAGCGTAGCACAAACATTTATTGTTAGTCATTTTATGTCATTTACTTTAGCTTTATCTGATGTCAATGTTATAATAAACATTTTTAATGGGTGTCAAAATTTACTAATTTTAGAAAATAATAGGGTGGCAACTATTGGCATTTTAGGTGGTGGCTCATTGCATGAACTTTCCTTATATGTGACAATTTTTTATGCCATACTTCGTCTAATAATGTTTAATAACACAATTATTTTCCTTATGCTTACCTGCTAGATGACTCCCTCCATCGGCCGATGCAGGATGTAACCGAGATCGGTGTGATTCAGATGATTAAATACATTTGCAACATTAAAAATATTATAAAAAACATGAGCTTCATCTAATATCTTACCTCAAAATTTTTAACTTACGATAACTATGTAGTAAAATATGATTAAACTGACTTTATTCAGCCTTTTTCATTTTCCTTCTCTTTAAAGCAACATTTATAGTGAGCTATACATCTTAGGAAGATTAAAAAATTAATATAGAGTTTAAATATTAAAGAACAATAAACAACATGCGTGCTAGTCATGAATGGCCATAAATATACATTAGGTACTTGTGATTAATAAATTGCTATAACAGTGAAAGTTAAAGTTTAATTTCTTCAAATATATATTAAAATATTGCTACATGAAATAACAATATGATTGCATATCAATTGTTCTCAGAGTCCCAGTGTATTATGTTAGGAAAATTTTTAGTCAGTTACATATTAATTTAATTACCTCCATTTTATTTGTTTATTTATTATTTGCTGATTTTTATTTCAATTAGTTTCAAAATATGTCATTTACGTCTGTCTAGATTATTGTTCAACATAAGCTCAGTCTGAAGGCTACATCATCATGCCAATAGAGTCTAGGTTAAATATAACATTATCACTATTGAACTATATCAAGAACCCTTTTGCCTCCATTCGGCTCTTGCTCCATAGGGGACTCCTTTTCCCCCATGTGCAAATATCATAGCATATCATAAACATATCATAGACATATCTTTGCCAACGTCTCACTCATGACATGATATTTTTAAGTTTAATACATTTGCATCATTGAGCATCTAAATAAATNCTGACTAGATTATTGTTCAACATAAGCTCATCTGAAAGGCTACATCATCATGCCAATAGAGTCTAGGTTAAATTTAACATTATTACTATTGAACTATATCAAGGACCNTTGTCTAGATTATGGTTCAACATAAGTTCAGTCTGAAGGCTACATCATCATGCCAATAGAGTCTAGGTTAAATTTAACATTATTACTATTGAACTATATCAAGGACCCTTTTGCCTCCATTCGGGACCCTCTTGCTCCATAGGGGACTCCTTTTCCCCCATGTGCAAATATCATCGACATATCATAAACATATCACAGACATATCATTGCCAACGTCTCACTCATGACATGATATTTTTAAGTTTAATACATTTGCATCATTGAGCATCTAAATAAATCTATATATATATATATATATAATCACTATTGAACTACACACACACACACACAATTTACAAATATCAAATGTTTTTATTTAAAATTATTACCAACAAACAAAATATTTATGTAATCAAAATACATTTAATTGCGAGCTTGTACCAGTTAAAATTTTATGTGTTCTTTTACTCATGAATAGCAGAACCAAATTTTAGAATCAAAATCTAACTCCCATTTTTTTCTCCTCTCTCTCTCTCGTCTTCTTCTCTTCTTATCCTCTTCTTTCTTTTTTTGCTTCCTTTTTCCCAAAGACCTGCACCCTTTTTCATCTCTTTTTCGCCTTCAGCAGCTCACAGGATGGGGAAATTAAGGGAAATAACGAGGGGGTAATTTGAATAATTTACTTAATAAGCTGTTATATATTTATNATACTCATGAATAACAGAACCAAATTTTAGAATCAAAATCTAACTCCCATTTTTTTTTACTCTCTCTCTCGTCTTCTTCTCTTCTTATCCTCTTCTTTCTTTTTTTTTGCTTCCTTTTTCCCAAAGACCTGCACCCTTTTCATCTCTTTTTCACCTTCAGCAGCTCACAGGATTGGGAAATTAAGGGAAATAACGAGGGGGTAATTTGAATAATTTACTTAATATGCTGTTATATATTTATCTATACTAATATATATATATATATATATATATATATATANCAGACATATCATTGCTAACGTCTCACTCATGACATGATATTTTTAAGTTTAATACATTTGCATCATTGAGCATCTAAATAAATCTATATATATATATATATATAATCACTATTGAACTACACACACACACACACAATTTACAAATATCAAATGTTTTTATTTAAAATTATTACCAACAAACAAAATATTTATGTAATCAAAATACATTTAATTGCGAGCTTGTACCAGTTAAAATTTTATGTGTTCTTATACTCATGAATAACAGAACCAAATTTTAGAATCAAAATCTAACTCCCATTTTTTTTTACTCTCTCTCTCGTCTTCTTCTCTTCTTATCCTCTTCTTTCTTTTTTTTTGCTTCCTTTTTCCCAAAGACCTGCACCCTTTTCATCTCTTTTTCACCTTCAGCAGCTCACAGGATTGGGAAATTAAGGGAAATAACGAGGGGGTAATTTGAATAATTTACTTAATATGCTGTTATATATTTATCTATACTAATATATATATATATATATATATATATATATATATATATATATATATATATATATATATATATATATAATAATAATAAC
>JXCR01140813.1:65293-77199 GCA_002079205.1 Phalaenopsis hybrid cultivar
GAATGCATCTCCTGACGACATTATTAATGTTCATGTTGTAAAGCACCAAATTGAAAATACTTGAAAGAGTGACAACAACACAAAGTATTGCATTCTTAGAGGAAATATCATACTAAGATCTTAAGATAAGATTTTTTTGGCGTATAATTGAGTAGAGACATAATTGCAAAAAACACATAGTAGCTTGCTTTATAGCTCATGGAGTGGTGAGGCATGAGAGGCACACTCCAGGGAACCATTTTTGTTGAGAAACACAAATGATTAAAATAACATTGGCTATTTGTGCTTTGACAGTGCTATATAGTGCATAGCGTTGTGCATGTGCTCACTTGCTCTATTTGGGAGATGAGAAGATGGTGACTTTTTTTTGTTGATGAAGGTGAGGGTGATTTTGTGAGAGCAGATAATGATGAATAAAATAAGTTTTTTTTTGTTCGGTTTACGATGATGATTCTTTGGATGAATAACTTAGTTTTTAAACTTGAACATGTATCTTGAATTCTTATTCAACTATTATTTATGTTTTGGGAGTAAATATTCCCTTGAGGATATTTCGGTTACCTTTTTGATGGAAGCCCAATGTTTCGTTTTTTGTTTTATTATTAATTATTTGTGCTGATTATTTGATTCGCCAATCAAATTATTTCTCTGTCATGATTGCTGATTTTCAATATGATTTTCTTTCAAAAATTTTAATGTCCGTTAAAAGTTGGATAATCATATATTCTATTTATATGATAATTTAGTTTTTTAAGGATGTTTTTCTCTTATATTGTTTAGTCTTTGACGATTTGAATTTTTTTAAAATAGCATCACCATGGGGTATATACAAATGCCCTTTGTGACTTGGTGTTGATGTATATGGAGTAGTGGGTGTGATTTAAGGTCAACAAAGGACACGCTTTGAGGAAGTAGGAGTGATATTGGAGATGAACCAAACCGCAATGAAAATACAAATATTATTGCTGAAATTTAAATATGTTAAATCAACCATTCCTCAATATAAACAATACAAACATGCAAACGAAAAAGACAACGACAATGCTGCAAAAAATGAGAAGTGAATCAAAACACATAAACGACTGTCTCTAGGGGAGAGCGACAATTCCTGCAAGACTGGAAGGGAGCGGCGGTAGTGCTAGAAGATGATAGTTAGCAAGTGGTGATGGTGTTGCAAATGGTGGACAACGATAGGAAGAGGCTTTGAGGTCTAGTTGGCAGTAGGGATGGGACGGGAGGCCTGTGTGGTGGTTGGAAGGGGACTGGAGAGGGGCTGCAGTGGCCCTGAACAGTAGCAGGCAGATGGTGGTGAGCTGGACGACAACAGGCAGGTGGTGTCCAGAGGCTGGGCAATAACTGGACAAGGTCAGGGTGTTCCGGACAGTCGCAGGAACAGCTGTCGTGGGGCTAGGTAGTAGCAGGAACGAACCTTGCAGGGGATGGCAGCAACAATAATTGACTTGAAAGGGCTTGGTGGCAGCAGAAAAGAGCTAGGAAGCTTGGATGACGGCTGGAAGATGGCTGAAAGGTGGCTTGCGGCTACTGGAAGGGGGCGGAAGGCTTTGATGATAGCAGAGAAGATGGTTTGTGGGTACTGGAAGCGGGGCTGAAGGGGGTTGCAGAATGATAAATGTCTCACTGGGGCTTAGCTAAACCCGGAGCACCACCCCGACCCTTGGAGACGGTAGCCACTTCGGACGAGTTACAGCCAAGGACCTTGTCGTCGAGTCTGGTTTTTTAGGGGATGAATGCCTTAAAGGCAGCAAAACCTCTCTATCCTAAATAAACATAACATTATATAAAGGATCCTAGCACAAAGAAATAGGAAGTAATTTGAAATTAGGATAGAAATGTAAATGTAAAAGGGGATTGAAAAGACAAGCAATAGAATAAAAATGAATTGGAATTGGATAGAAATAGGAAAGGATAGGGGGAGGGAAGGGGTGGCCCGCGGTACTGTAGCAACTACGGTACCGCGTCCGTGGCACGGTAGCAACAGTATAACGAGCTGGTAAGCTTCCGCATTCGGAAGGTTTTGTTGTGATGTGCAAAAGAAGTCTTGATTTTTTTTGTGTAGGGGATGGGTGAGAAGTTGAGTTAGTAGTGTTTGGATTGTGATATAGTAAATAGTATATGAGGGTGATCAAGCGAGGAAGTCTTCCCCTATTATTATGGGGGAAAATATGGGATGTTGGTAGGAAAATGTTTTTTATTATGGGGAAGGAAAGGAGGAGGTGGTCATGTACTTGTATGAGTTGGGGTTTATTTGGTAAAGTNAAAGATGGTTTGTGGGTACTGGAAGCGGGGCTGAAGGGGGTTACGGAATGATAAATGTCTTGCCGGGGTTAAGCTAAAGCCGAAGCACCACCCGACCCTTGGAGACGGTCGCCACTTCGGACGAGTTACAGCCGAAGGACCTTGTCGTCGGGTCTGGTTTTTTAGGGGATGAATGCCTCAAAGGCAGCAAAACCTCTCCACCCTAAATAAACACAACATTATATAAAGGATCCTAGCACAAAGAATTAGGAAGTAATTTGAAATTAGGATAGAAATGTAAATATAAAAGGGGATTGAAAAGACAAGCAATAGAATAAAAATGAATTGGAATTGGATAGAAATAGGAAAGGAGAGGGGTAGCCCGCGGTACTCCCGCGGTACTGTAGCAACTACGGTACCGCGTCCGTAGCACTGTTGCAGCTACAGTACAACGAGCTGGTAAGCTTCTGCATTCGGGAGGTTTTGTTGTGATGTGCAAAAGAAGTCTTGATTTTTTATGTGTTGGGGATGGGTGAGAACTTGAGTTAGTAGTGTTTGGATTGTGATATAGTAAATAGTATATGAGGGTGATCAAGCGAGGAAGTTTTCCCCTATTATTATGGGGGAAAATATGGGAGGTTGGTAGGAAAAGGTTTTTTATTATGGGGAAGGAAAGGAGGAGGTGGTCATGTACTTGTATGAGTTGGGGTTTATTTGGTAAAGTGGCTAGAGGCAATTAGAAGAGGGCCTCAGTAGACTTTTAGGTCTATTGTTTAGGAAATGGGAGGAAGGTATGTGGTAGGATTAATGTTTAGGAAAAATAGATGGGAAGTAAAAACTTGCGCCAAAGAATTCTAAAATATATAAAACCACTTTCTTTATGAACAAAATCTTCAAGTTTATGTTGACTTCTTCAATCATAGTTGTCCAACATCACATGTTTCTTGTAATTTGAGTTCCATTGGATAGACACTTGCAATTGATGATCTCATTCTCTTGCGATAACTCCTAAGGATGTATAATTTCTAGATAGGATAAATTTGTAGAAATTGCTCGGGAAGGAAAAATTACTTGACCCTAAGATGAAGATTATCATAAAATTTTTTGAAGATTTCAAATTAGTTGGGGCTTTGCAGATGGTTCTTTTTGACGAAAGACATGTTATGTTACAGCTAAGCATATAAGAAAATTACAAAGATCTTCTCAAAGAAATTCATCACAATCGAGATCAATCATATGAAATTGCTCAAATGATTTTGATCCCAGTTAAAAACCCCCAATTGCACCTATCTGGTTCTCATTACCTGAACTCAATCTTCAATTCTTTGACCTACCTATTCTATATGCAATTGGGACTATCCTCGGAAAACATTTGTAGGTAGACACACCTACAGTTCATTTCTCACGGCCCTCTATTGCAAGAATTTTGATTGAAAGGGATATTACACTACTAGATGTAAAAGAAGTCTGGCTTGACTCTGCTCACAATGGTTATTGACAAAAAATCATTATGGAACAAAAATGTTACTACTGCAACACTGCAAGATGTGTGGACACCCGCGAGAGAAATGTTTCAGATTGCACCCACAGTTGAGAACTAATAATTAAAGGCAGGAACATGCTGTTAGTGCACCCCACGTGTCTGAACACACTACCAACAAACCTGATGACAGCCAACCCGAGGAGGGTATCACCACAATACAGGAAATGGTGTTTGCCCCTGGATTCCTTCTCCTGACCATACTATAAGGGATAATATTCGGACCGAAAGTCAGGATAGCTCCGCAGCTCCTATTCAGGAAGCATCAGGTGCAGAGGTGACATTTCACACTTCACATACATTGAAACCTATCGTTGTGGCAATGATTGCCCTTCCTTCTACTGTAGTTTTAATATCTAATCAGATCGATGGTCACATGAGCTAGTCTTTAGATGAAGAATGACAGGTTTACATTTCTTGGCGAAAGAAGAAAACTGGGGGCACACTCCAACTTGAAAACTTAATGGATGATACTTTTGTTACTCCTGACAATGATACGGCACTTCAAAGTTTGTTATCTCTATCCGCTCCTAAAACTAGAGGAAGAGGTAGGACTAAACTGGCTCGTCCATAGCTACTTGTTTTAAATTTTTTGAGTCTATCTGTATCTTTTTGTTGGGATAGTACTATACTTGATATCATATGGGTATGGTGCCTTTTTTGGGCCATCTCATACAACCTTTATGTATTTTTTCTATTTCAATAAAATTAGCCATTCGACTTTTCATATATATATATATATATATATATATTCTGGAGATTCTTTTTGGTGTGTATATATTCTGGAGATTCTTTTTGNTGAGTCTGGTTCAATTCAGCCTTTGGCTCAGCACATCTCTTTCTTGCCCAACGGTACTTATTTATGACTATATTTTATTCGTGATATTTTGTTTGTCTTGCGGATAATGTAGTAGAATTTATGANTTGCTGGTTGCTTCAGCTTCTGAGAATGCGATAACACAATTTATCGAGTCTGGTTCAATTCAGCCTTTGGCTCGGCACATCTCTTTCTTGCCCAATGGTACTTATTTATGACTATATTTTATTCGTGATATTTTGTTTGTCTTGCGGATGACTATATGTAATTTTGTGGTTTGTTTGTTTTCATTCATGTTATCAGTGTTTATCTTTTCTTAACTGAGTCTTTCAGAATACTTTCCCTTTTATTTCATGCTTTCCCTCATTTGAAGCTTCTTTCAGTGCTTATNTATGTAATTTTGTGGTTTGTTTGTTTTCAGTCATGTTATCAGATGTTTATCTTTTCTAAACCGAGTCTTTCAGAATACTTTCCCTTTTATTTCATGCTTCCCGCATTTGAAGCTTCTTTCAGTGCTTATTGCATCTTGAGCCCGAGAGCATCTATACATTGAAATGTCCTGCTACTAAAGAATATAATTTCTTATACATTTGAATTATTTGGTTTATTGGAAAGAATCTTGTAGAATTCTCCGTAATTACTGTAATAGTTAGGTGCACAACTTTGTGCTGTTATTATTATTATTATTATTATTAATTTGTTTATTTATTTAATTTTCATTTTCATTGTGTATTTTTGCCTTCTTCNCTGGAAAGAATCTTGTATAATTCTCCGTAATTACTGTAATAGTTAGGTGCACAATTTTGTGCTGTTATTATTATTATTATTATTAATTTGTTTATTTATTTAATTTTCATTTTCATTGTGTATTTTTGCCTTCTTCCATCAAGTGATTTCTCAGTTTTGAACCTCAAGGAACACATAATTGAAGCGCCATAGGTGACACTGCACAGGCATACCATGATATGCATGAAGCCGTGAAAAATATCGGAGACTGTAGCGAACTGTACATGCATGCACGCACTCTATGCAGGCACATTTTGTTAAAAGCTAAAAGTAGTATATTGATATCATACTTTACAAAAATAAATTAATATTTCTAATAATGCTGTAAAGTGTAAAACTAAGAATGCATCTCCTGACGACATTATTAATGTTCATGTTGTAAAGCACCAAATTGAAAATACTTGAANTTAATAGTGTTGTAAAGTGAAACTAAGAATGCATCTCCTGACGACATTATTAATGTTCATGTTGTAAAGCACCAAATTGAAAATACTTGAANACGCCATAGGTGACACTGCACAGGCATACCATGATATGCATGAAGCCGTAAAAAATATCGGAGACTGTAGCGAACTGTATATGCATGCACGCACTCTATGCAGGCACATTTTGTTAAAAGCTAAAAGTAGTATATTGATATCATACTTTACAAAAATAAATTAATATTTTTAATAGTGTTGTAAAGTGAAACTAAGAATGCATCTCCTGACGACATTATTAATGTTCATGTTGTAAAGCACCAAATTGAAAATACTTGAAAGAGTGACAACAACACAAAGTATTCCATTCTTAGAGGAAATATCATACTAAGATCTTAAGATAAGATTTTTTTGGCGTATAATTGAGTAGAGACATAATTGCAAAAAACACATAGTAGCTTGCTTTATANTAATTCAATCATCCATGATTGGAAGGTGGCTGGTCGATCCACCTAAGGTTCTTGATTTTCTACTCTCTCTCAAGCTGGGTTATAGATGTTGTAGCGACCAAGCTTGGTATTGAACTTTGAGAAGGAACTCAAAGGAAGAGTTTTGGTGAAGACATCAACAACTTATTTGCGCGTATAACTTAGTTGTATATTTCACTATTATCTTTTTTTACAAATAAAGTTCATATCAACTTCAATATACTTGGTCCTGTCAGGATGCATAAGAAACTTGGCAGCACTGATAGCTGCTTGACTGCCAAAAAATATTGATATAGGCCTATCGGAGGTACACCCCAATTATGTTAACAATTTTTGAATGCAAATTCTTTCACATATTCTCAAGGAGAGTGCTCTATATTCTGATTCTACACTGCTTCTAGAAATATAACTTGCTTTTTAATCCCCATGTAATCAAATCTCTCCATATATAGGAGCAGTAACCTATGATAGATCTTTTGTTAGTGAGTTCTCCAAACCGACTAACATCAGTGCAAACTTCTATCCCTATGTTCCTGGTTTTCTCAAAAATTAATTCATACTCAGGAGTTTTCTTGAGAAACCACAGAATCTTGTACAGTATCTCTAAATACTCTTCATTTGGGTTATCCAGCTGTTGACTCACAATGCTAACAATATATGCAATATCTGGCTTAGCATGTGGCAAGTACATGAGTTTTTCTATCAACCTTTGATACATTTTCTTATCCACAAATATATTTTCCTATCCACTGTTAGACTTCCTATTGGGATTCATTGGAGTATCAGCAGGTTTGCATCCAATCATTCTTGTCTTTTTTAATAGAGTTAGGATTTATTTCCTCTGAGATATGACGATGCCTTTCTTGGACCTTGGTATCTCCATTCCTAGAAAATGTTTCATGGTTCCAAGGTCTTTGATTTCAAAGAGAAGCAATTCTTTGATCTTCAGGAATTCTCTTTCATTATCATCTGTAAGAATCATGTCTTCCATATACACTAGTGGTGCAATAATATCACATCTCTAAGTGTGTTTTATAAATAAAGTATTATCTGCTTGATCTTGAGAATATTTATTAGATCTCGTAGTTTTAGCGAGCTTTTCAAACCTCGCTCTGGGTGATGTATTAACCCCATAGGGTGACTTCTTGAGTTTGCATATTAGGTGTTTGCTGGAATTATTCTCAAGTTCAAGTATCTTCATGTACACTTCTTCCAGATTCTCATTCATGAAGCTTTTTTTATGTCAAGCTGTTGCAGTTCTCATTTCTTGTTTACTGTTACTGAAATGAGAACTTTGAAAGTGTGTTATTTGTCTCCTGATAGTCAGTCCGATAGGTTTGAGTGAACTTTTTTGTATGAGTAGCTTTTAATCTCTTAATGCCCTCATCAACTTTGTATTTGATGTTGAAGAGCTATTTTCATCCAACTGTATTCTTATCATGAGGGAGTTTAGTAAGATCCATACGCCTTTATACTTTAGTGCTTGAATATTCTCTTCATCTGCTTTCCTCCATTCTGGATTTTTAAGAGCTTCATAAATAGATTTAGGAATCTGCACTCCATCAACGTTAGATACAAAGCTCTATTGGCTGAGGATAATTTCTCATAAGCTATATACTTCTGAATTTGGTATCCAATACAACTTTCATCGTTAGGAACATCAGAAGAAGAAGAAGAGGATAACTCATGAGTGCTAGACTCCTTATTACCCAAAATTTCAGGTAAATGTGGACTTGTATTTTGGTTGGAGCAGTTCTGTATTTGTAAGTTGTCTTCCACCTGCTCAAGATTTTTCTTCTTCCTTGTGTACAAATGAAGTTCTTTGTTATGGGCTTGGGGTTGAGTTTTCTGTATATCTTTCATAAGGGTAAGTGGGTAAGATAGAATAAGGGCAGGTTGTGGAGCCGTGTAGGTTTCATCAAGTGCAACCCAAAATTGATGTTCATTTGCACTCTCCTCCAGAACATCAGATTTGGTGCAGTATGACTGATTTTTAAAAAAATGTGACTTCCATGAAGTTGTAGTTTTTGCTATTAATAGGAGAGTAACACTTATATCTTTTTCCGTTGGAGGCATACTAGAAAAAATATACTAGATAGATTTATAGTCAAGTTACGTGTAATTTGGAGAATTGATGTGAACAAATGATACACACCCAAAGATTTTAAGTGCTATATTAGAAAGAAAGCTCTGACTTGATAATAACGTGCTCAAACTCTGTAGTAGGTGGACAACATTGTTAATGGTTGGCTTCATGTATCATAAATATTTGAATATAGTGTGCTATAGTTTTGTAGCTCATATTTCAACATGAGCTGCTCAATCTCTATTGTGAACTCCTCCATTGACAACTCTCAGCTATAGGTGGTGGAACTTCAAGAATGTCTTTTCGATAGTGTACGAGTAGGTACTTCCTCTGCATCTCCTTCATCTTCTCCCTCGTAATTATCTTGTTTCTACCTTCTTTCTATCTATCTGCAAGTTCATCCACTACAAAGAGACTCTTTTTTCAATTTTATGACAGCTTCACTCTTCTATTAGTTGACAACTTGTAATAAAAAATTCTCTCCACAACTTGCAACCTCTCATTGAAGTCGTTCATATTCATTCTCCCCTCAAAATCAGATAAGTCTATCTTCACTCCCAAGTCTCTTTGTCCTCCAACAGTCACTCCATCATTCGGCTTCCTCTGATACTTAATTTAAAAGCGTCGTGGCTTATCCTCCTCTTTACTAGAATCCTCCATATGGTAGAGGTTTAGCTCCCTCTCTCTTCTAAACTTGCTATCCCGATCGACGGTGATTTTCATATGATCCCTTCCTTAATTTCAACGAGCCTTTGTTGAAGTTAGCATATTTTCTGCTGCATTTGTTCCATTGGTAAGTTTCTAAACGGCTTCTGACACTTATTTCCTCAATGACATAACTAGGGTTTAGGTCTTGGAGGTGAATGGGGTGTATGTGTCATGATTTGGTAGCTTAGAATTGCTGCGATCAGATGGTATTAATATTTAATTTTTTTTTCATAAGATTTTCAGAATTTTCAATATATATAAAAGAGTCACTAATAAGCACAAAATATACAACACAAAAATTAAATTATTTAGAAATAACAACATAATCTGTAGAAAATATTTCAAACCGATATGTAATAATATATTACTAACCAAAAGAAATTAATACAAAGAAACTACAATCTTACATATTAGTAGTAGTCATATTATAAATTAAAGTCTTTTTGTCAGACATATAAATCTACAACTTTTCTTGAAAGAAATCATTAAATTAAATTGTAAGTTTTCACAACTTATTGAGCAATTACAATCTTACCATGCATTAAATTCATATGCAAATGCGATGTATGAATGACCAAATGAAATACAGTTCATTATTTAACATACTGTAAGCTTTCATTTTAAATTTAACATTTTTTGTATAAATTTAATTTTTTATCCTTTTTAATTCTTAAAGAAGTCATATATGGATTAATGTCATACTCGAACGCTTCCTCAAAAATTGTACTCGTTGGTATCCAAAAAAATTGCACCCATAGGTGCACATTGACCATTTTTTTCATTTTTTTATCATACACGGGTACATCACATCTTTTGCCAGTATTATTTGGGGAGTAATTTTGTTTGACTTAAGCATCCTTTTGAAGATGTTAACCAATCAATTTTTGTTTTTATCATTTCATTCATTTCAATGGTTATTTTGCTCTAGAACATGCATGTAATTATTAAAGCATGTATCTGAGCAATAATTGAGAATTTATTAAATAAAACATCAATTTAATACACATAAGAAAGTTATTACTCACATTGCTTTACTTGCTTGTCTCACCGACTCCCCATCTTTAGATCTTCGAGGTTCAAATGTTCTCCAACCTTAATTGTTGTTATAAACTAATATTTTATTAATATTAATTCTAAATTAAGTAAATTAAATTTTAATTTTAATTAGAACAGACCTTATCTTTCAAAGTAATTCATATCTCGATCTTGAAATTGTATCTCCCTTCAAGCACATCCTATTTTCAAATGCATCAATACATCTACTATAAACACTTAAATAATAAATTTATATAATATAATGGCAATTTATGTTGTCTCCATTGTCTTTGCTAGGGTTTCAAATGACGATTTCCATCGTCTATGATTCAGTCGCGTATGATTCAGAAGCGATCGAAGGAAAATGGCTCGCGTCTCATCGGTCCTCAGCTTCGTCTGTTTCGCCTGTTTCGACGCTGAGTTCTTCGCATCTCCTCTTCGTGTTTTTGCATCGTCGTTTGTTTCAACGCTGAGCTTCTGCACTCGCGTCTTCACGTCTTCTGCTGGCTCGTGTCTTCTTCCTTTTCTGTCGTCTCGCGTCCTCTGTCAGCTCACTCATCTGTTTTGGCTCCGAATGTCTGTCGGCTCGCTTTTTTTGACTCGTTCGCCTATTGCGCATACGGGGCGTCATTGCAAGTGGACTTTCTCCCTGCTTGATGGGTGCGCTCTCTCCTTCGGTTGAACCTGACAAATCCTCCTTCGCCCACGTGTTGGGTAATCATCTGGTGGAGTCGGCTGTTGTCTTCCCCTCAAGCTATAAGGAATGTCATAATGATACATGTGATTGTCCTTTTGTTAAGAAAACAAGTAGGAAAGGTGTGAAAGCAACACCTTTTTTCTCTGATTTAGAAATTTCAACATTGACTGAGAAATTCAAATTTGCAATTATTGAAAAGTTTCAGGGGGGCACCCACTTATGGATGTTATCAGAATGAGTTTTGATGATCTCAACTAGTAGACAAGTGAAAGCTGGGTCTCTTTGATGGGAGACATATGTTGATTCAGTTAATCATGGTTGATGACTACGCTCGGGTTTTTTCTAAAAAATATCTTAACATTGCAAGAAAGTTAATGAAGTTACTTAAGTGGACTCTTGATTTTGACCAAAACCTTGAACCTTTTACTGTACCAGTATGATTTAGAGCCCGTTTAGGGCAGCTTATAGGGTGCGGCGGCGTTTTTCGAACGCCGCATCACTGTTTGAATATCGCGATGACTCTGGATTTTTGGTGCCGCTGCGTATTCTGATCGCAATTTTCTTCCTATCTTCGCAAGCGGGATATCCCCTGCGTCCCGCGTATGAGTTTTGCTTTGGAGAAAAATTCCTGTGCTGCCCCGCATATCTCCCTCACCCTCCTTTGGAGAATCGCCGCGCCCCCTCTTCAGCCTTGCCTCGGAGATCCCTCGGCTCGCCCTAGAAGAATCGTCACAAATCTCCCTCGATCGGCTCGCGGAAAGGAGAATCACAGATCTCCCTCGATCTCCTCCGCTCCTTCGCAGGGAGCATCGCAAACGCCGCGTCTCGCCTCGCCTCGCCTCGCAGATCTCCCTCGGCTCGCCCTTTCGAGGAGAATTGATCTCCTCCGCTCCTCTCCTCTGCTCCCTCGGTTTGCCCTTCCAGAATTGGCGCAAGGTATACCCGATATCCCTTTTTCCTTCACGCGAGCCTAGCATTTCGATTTGACTTTCTGATTCCTTTCCCCTGGGATCCTTGAAGTTCATTCGTTTCCTTTCCCTGATTCCTTTCCCCTGGGATCCTTGAAGTTCATTC
>JXCR01140813.1:77740-90044 GCA_002079205.1 Phalaenopsis hybrid cultivar
ATATATATATATATATATATATATATATATATATATATATATATATATATATATATATATATATATATACACACACATACATAAATATTCCAGATATTGATATTTTCGGACGATAAAAATGCTCTCGCCCAAAAATAGGGGCAACTGATACGCCATTAACAAATTTTAATCATCCGACACGAAGCTTGAGGCATGTCATGAATTTCGAGACGATATTTTAAGCAAGAAACATTTAAAATCTTATTAAAAAGTCATCCAGAGCTCCAATTTCAGCAAACTTATAGTCAAACTGACCGACTTGATGAGACATACCTAATGAAATGAAAACGAGCCCAATCCAAGTCAAATCAAGCCCAGATCAAGTCATTGAACCACATTTTAAAGATTTTCAGACACATTTGGAAGGTCAAAACGGTTGTTAAATATGACAAGTTTATACTCGAATCGAGTGTCTCGACAAGAAAAATTCAACGAGCCTAAAATCACTCAATTTCGACATCGTTAAGGCACTCAAATGTCCATTAAATATCGTATCATTGAGGGAAGCTCTTTAGACCGTCCGATGAAAATGGTTCATATTTCTGCATTAATTGCACCCAAAATACTATAAATAGAGCCGCATCTCTCTCATGAGAAGAAGCTAAAGCCTAGAGAGAGAGCCTGAGGTCTTGAGGAGAAGTTGCAGCTCAGCCGACCGCCGATCGCCAACGACAACCGCCGACCGCCAATGACAACTGCCGTCCGCCGACGACCACTGCCGACCTCCGTTGATCACCATCTACTATTGTTGATCACTGTCAACCGTCGTTGAATACCGTCGATCTCCGTTGACTTCCACCAACCGTCGTCGTTCACCGCTAACCACCATCAATCATCACCAATCATCACCAATTACCACCAACTAGACGCATTCAGTCGACACTGTAACCTGAAAATATAGTTACTCTTTCCCGTTTGTGATACAAGTGATTTTTGTAATCATCAATCACTAATGGATTTTCGTAAATGGGTCAGACCTCGTGGTTTTTCCTTTTACGGGCTTTCCACGTAAAAAGTTTATCTGAGTGTGTGCAGAATTCTCATACAGCGCTAAGACGATAATTCGTTACTTTATTGCCGTAAATTTTCTGGATAACTCCCTACTTCAGTCAGGTTGAAGGTAAGAAGCTCTAATTGTATGTACTTTTTAGTAACATCTCTCATGTACAGTCTTTCCTCTGGTAATGAAGCACAACATAATAGACCTAATTCTGCCAAGGAAAGCAAACACTGTTGATGTTTTGCTTTTTTGAGACCAATGATGCTATTGATTTTATGTGAAAATGCTATATTAATTTATTTATATATTTTTAAGTTATAGTTAAAAATACTATCAGTAGGTCTTATTCTAGTAAGTATCTCTAATAGTATTATTCCAAAATTATAAACATCTGTAGGGGTAAACTGGCAAGCTCCTTCTCCATATTTTACAAATAAAATGAGATTTTTTTTTAGATAATCATCACTTAAAATGGCTATAATACATTGAAAATGATGACAAAATTATATAACATAAACTAGTGGATTCATCACACCATCTGAGGCATTATATCCAATAGTTCCTTTAATCTCATTTGTGTTGGAATAATTTCGAACTGATGAACTCAGAGGCTTAGAAAATATTCCTAATAGTCCAAAATCTGATAGTTGAGCAACCATGTTATCGTCAAGTAGGATTTTATGTGGTTTTATATCACAATGAATGATTGATGGTTCACAACTATGATGAAAATACTCTAAAGCATCTCCAACATCGATCGATGATAATATTCAATCTCTTTTCTAGAGAAAAAATATCATCTCCATTAGTCTCATATTCTTAGTTCGGCACAATTCAAAAAAGAAGTGCCTTAAAATGTTTGCTTTTGTGATCAATGCTAGAGCATGAGGTTAGGACTCTGCGATGTTGTATGATTTTTAGAGCAACACATTTAGATGTGAAACTCTTAAAAGCTCCATGCTGTTCAAGGTTATAAACCCAATGTACTTGTAGGATTTAGGGTTTGGGCAAGGAGCTAAAGGGTGCTTGAAAAGGGCAACACACGAGACGTAGCTCCCTTTCTTTGATAGTGTATGCAGCTTTTGGATCTATTGCTGCCTCCATCTATATATGAATTGCATGTCTTGCATTTCTATTATCCTTTTAGTTCTTTCGTATATTTAACATGCATCATGTAAGATTGTTAATCACTCAAAAGAAAGATGAAAGACTGAAAACGTTAATGTTTTTTAAAATTTAGCCAAGAATTTTTTACTTGCTTCTGGCTTGAGAAAATCTTACATAGGTTTGCCACATGGTTAAAGTTCTTCCCATTCTATTGAAGAGTCATTCGAATTGGATTTGTGAAAAAGATGGAGAAATGCTGACAGCACTTCATTCTAAAATATTGCATCTGTAAATGGCCAGTCATATCCTACCAAAACTTTATGAATAAAACCCAATGCACAGATAGACGAGCAGGCCCTTGAGTCAAAGGAGACATCAAAGATACGAATGTATGTAATGATAAAAATATAAATTGTAGAAGAGGAATGAAGATCAAAAGTTAAGGTCATCATTTTAAAATGTGTTTATTTTTATTTTTTATTTTTATATGGGTTGTTGTGTTTTAAGGTATAAAAGAGTTTATGTTTGTTTCACTTTTGGAACTGCAAATGTTTGCAATTTCATTGTGCTAAATTTGTTCTTATGTTATCCACATCTAATCATGAAAAACATTGGGCTACTTTCAATTCATTGCCCTGTTACTGACACATTATCATTCATTTCTATATCCTGTGATAACTTGCAAAATCTTAACTAAGCCGATTTTTATTTTCAAGTCACAACCTAGTGGCAATTTTTACTTAAAACTATGGTGCATCTTATTTATATTGTAAACCATTTTTTTTTTTCATAATATTTATTATCTTTCAAGATTCTCGGTCACTGGAACATTCCGTGAGGCTTCTGGAGCTTATTTTGGATAAGATGCCTACTGAAACTATGGATAAAAGATATCTTTTGGGGATGCCATGGATGGTATTTGCAAATTTCTCTTTACACACTGGATTGCAGCATGTTTAATCTTTCTGTTGGTGTTTTGCTACGTCTTCATTCTGGGATACCTGAGTGATTATTGACATTTTGATTCAGGTGGCTTCTCTTTCTAGACAATTTGCTGTGCTGCACAATGCCCTGAAATTTGATGTGATGCACATGCTCACAACACTTCTGTGCTCGCGAAATGTTGTATGTTATTTGCTTTAAAGTCTGATACTTTGTGTTCATTCGGAGATCTCATTTGTTTTAACCGCAATAAATGTGGAGCTCCAGTATCTTATGTATACTGTGAATTTTTCACATGATTGAAGTAGGTGATAATTCAAGATAGTTTTAAGTTTAGGGCTTTCTAATGCAATTAATATTATGCATTGTATTTGGATCACAGGCTATTGGTTATGCAACAAAATTATTTTATTTAGCACTAATCTGTAAATATTGGAATTAGAACCTGGCGATATTATACTGGTTGACTAAGTTTGAAGAAATCAATGAACAATTGCAATTTTTTTTCCACGGGTAAAATTTTTGGTGTGTTTTTAATTTTTTTTTTAAAATTAAATCTACGCCCTGTTAGACTTGAACAAAATGAGAAGCGCTGGCAATCTAATAACATGATATGAAAAAGAAATTAGGTCAATGAAATAATACATCCGAGCAAGAAATTTAAGCTTCTTGTCGGGATAAGGAGATGGCTACATCTATAAGTTGTTATTTGTATCACATTTAAATGAATTACACATCCATTTTGCACTCAAAAGATTCAAAAGTATGCGGACGAGATATTATTGTATTAAAGCTATTCCACAACATGCCTCAAACCATCCATTTATAGGTTCTTTTTCCATTTTATTATAGTAAAATATATAACTTGGAATTTAAAACGGGCGATAGGAGAAATGATGACGAACCCGATCAAGATCTCATGGTTTCGTCATCCCGGGTCATCGTAGTCCTTGATCTACCTAGTCAAAGGAGATAGTCAATCAAAGTTGACTGAATTATTCTGGTTAGCAACCAGGAGTTGTATCGTCAAAGGAATCCTTGTAGATCTGGGTGAATGTTTGTCTAAGAAAACAAATTTAAGTCAACCTTAGCTAACAGAAGACTTTGTGCCAATTAAATGTAACTTTATGGTTCAAAGCAGACAAAGAGCTATCTGAAACATATGGGTTGCAGTCGTAAACGTAGTACATTTGTGCTATTTGGCAACAATCATCTGGTTAGAGAACTCTTGTCGTATCACTACTTTGTGAAGCCTTTGGGCCAAATCACATGGACTGAGGACACGTGCCACATGGCACCAACGTGATATTAAATTTTTTTGTTAACTGAAATCAATTAAAAGTTTGTCACCCTCGACAAACTATTACGTAGGGTGGATGCAGTTTGCTTTAAGCCTTGAAGTGATTAATTTTAATTCGAGTGTTAATTTGAAAACTTAGTTTGAATGTTGGTTTGAAATTAACCTCTGGTTGAGTTTTTCAGTCAACCCGACCATTATCGGAAATTCGAATATTTAAATTTTTTTTATATTTGTAGTTTACTTATGGTTCCAGTCTTAATTGAAGGAGGATCGGAATAGGCGATTTAGTTTTATAAATTTTTATCTTATGATTTGGAAATTTATTTCAAAATTATCAAACTTATCAACTTCAGTTTTTTGCGAGGGAGGATCAGACTAATTGGGTCGTATAGACGAGACGATTCGATTTATAGCTTACATAACTCAATTGTCTTGAGTTTGATTACCATATAGATTTTGTAATTAAAATAGGTGTAGAATTTTTGAAAAGAAATTTTGTACATATTTTTAAAAACAAGAGTGATTTGAGTGAAAAGAGTTTATTTTAACCCGCACAACATTCTCAGATTGTTCCTTTTAAAATACTTAGTTTATTTCCATGGTTGGAATCAATCTCATATATTTGAAATATTTAGAAACTTATGCTTACCTTTTTTAAAATTGATTTGCATGCTTCTTAAAATAACATATTTCAAAATAATTTCATATTAATCCGCATAACATTCTCAATACAATCTAGTTAAGACAACAAAAATGAAATTTAGAAAACAAACCGCTAAGCTGACACGATAATATTGGTGAGGGGTGAGTTGAGTTATGTTTTGGCGGTTTTATTAAGATGAATGTGAAAGTTAATAATATGAAGTAATTTAGGAATTAAAATATTATATATTAAAAAATAAAGTAAAAGATAATGCTTTTAGAAATTCTAAATTTCTTCCATGAGCAAACATCATGAATATATGCTATAAATTCTTGTTTGATTTTCTAGAATATATTAGGAGGGACTAGCATATATATTATTTTTCTTATTCTTGTGTCACCGTAGTTTAGAAATTTGATTACACCATTGAGTTATCTAGGCCAACTCATTATGTTATTTTAATGTTTTTTTTTCATGTTTAAGTTTTTGGATAGAAGATGAATTCTGGATGAGGTAATATATGTACAAATGTTGAGGTCAACAACATGAAATGTAAACTCTTATTTGTTAATTAAATTAATTTCTTTAGTAGCCCATTCAATTAATATTTGGATATTAAACTGTTAGTGATAGAAGTAGAATAATAGAAAATTTATTTTCATAGTTCGATCGTTTGTTCCCTCCTTAGTAATTCCAAGTCTCGGGCTGGCCCTTGACAAAACATATCTCTATCTCAATGATATCATCATAGGCCGTTTCCAGCTAAGACAAATATAAAAGAAAATAAGCGAACAAATAAAATAGAATAAATTTTGTTCAGTTATTGCTATGTTGCATGTGATGAAGATAAACACAATTTCATAAGTAGGACTTTTGATAATTACAATGGTCTAATAGGGTTAATTTGGGAATTGAACGTGTGATTCAGAAAAGGAAGCGGACTTGGAACAATAGTAAGGTTGCCTTTATTTAGAGGTCAAGGGTTCTCATTATGAAATGCGGCTCTATGCTATATCAGGAATGGCTGAATATAGCAACTCGTCTCAATACACAGTTTTTTTAGGAGTCTCTGGGTTAAGCTTTTTCTTACTATAATCAGATAATATCGGTGATCTTCTTATATCATCTTTTCTTTGATTATAATGACATCATTATTTTATTGTATAATTCACTTGCTCATTGGGTGAAGTTGACCATCGTATTTATGCTGCTATTCTGCAATTCACTAACTTTTTAGCGGCAGGATCACTTTTGCATAGATTTCTTACCGTTGTGAAGTGTGAATTCAACCAACAAGTTCATATCATTTGCATGAAGCATTATACTACCTATTTTTTGCTTATTTACGCAATGTAACTACTGTGCCAAATCATTTGTAATAAATCATTTTTTTGTTTACAATCATGATTGGCGAAACATAGCTTTTCAGCTGATAAAGTTGATTTGCTTTCTAAAATTGTCTGACTCTTTCTTCACATTTCTCTTTGAAGTTATTTCATGAAGCTTTAAGAGAATTATCTAGAGAAAATTGGGCTGCTTATATTCGCATTGGTATCATGGAAATCCTGCAAAATCGCATTGGTATGCTTTATTTAATTCCTTTGGGTGTACACCCACCACAAAAATAAAATAAAAATAATAAAAAAAAAAGCTATGTGAAGTTAAGCTGTGTGATAACTTAAAAAGATAAAATAAAAAATTAGAAAAGCGTAGAGTACAAGATAGATGTTTGATTTTTGTCTCTTATTCTCTGTGATTTTTCAGTTTCTTATGAGAAACTTCAAGCTCTTCAGCTTTTGGACTCGATCATGCATATAATTGGTGAGGGTTGGCTTCTAGAAGAAAAAATAATGCTTGATGTCCAAGAAACTCTGCCAGTTGACAAGTACGGCAGTACCAAGCGTTTCTTATATGGAGTTACTAAAGTGTTCTGAAAAAAAACTTCACCTTTTTTTTCTTTTTTGTTGTGAAATGCTTGATCTAGTTTAAGTGTGTTGAGCATATGCTCAAAAAAATTTACCAAAGTGTTTGAGATGTTCTTGATTCTTGATGCTTGAATAATTTTATTTTGCAGGTTTCTGCTGCTTGTGCTCGAGAGTGCAAGAGTGGAGGTTTCTGTTATTCTCAATGAACTAGCATACCTGAAATATGAAGCTTCTAAAAGTTCTACTTCTGAATCAGTGCTATCAAAGCAACAAAACCTTGCTGTATTATATTCGCTGATAGAGAAGATTATCAAATTGATCTCAAGTTCTGCTGAAACAGAGGGTAGGTAAATTATCAACTGGAACTAATCGCGTTTTTGCTTTTTAATGTTAAAACTAGGCCCTTCTTTTAAGGAAGAATATTTTGCAGACAATGTAGAAATCATTTTTGACTTATTATTAACATTTTCATATTTTATTTAAGAAGTAATCAGTAGTTTGGTCTTGAAGATTAAATTGGAGGGTATTCAGCATCATAGTTGCATGATCTTCATGGGAAGGTTATCAACCACAGACAAGAATACAAAGATGCATATATGACATAACATAGAATTGTTCACATAGTAATTACAAAAGAAGGGTACGACATGCCATGGGCATATTTTTATACTTAATAAATTATTAATATAAAATGTAAAGTTTCTACTATTCTGTACTAAAGGCATCACATAATGAAATATAATATTATAAAAAATTTAATAATGATAAAAAAAATTAGACACGTGCATTCATTAATTTTTTTTAATTCACGTTTTTTTAATAAATATTGCTTCTAGAATCCATAAAAAAATTAAAAATAAATATTAATGCAGTCTTAAAATAATAAAACAAAACAAGATTGCATGAGCATTTTCCAATTAGAGTTATCAATGATGAAAGATTAGTGTTTCCTAGATTTGAGTTCTCTTTAATTATCTTAGAATTATAGTTTTTTTTGGTTATTTATCTGGATCATTTGAATCATGATAAATAGTTAAATTTATTGAAAACATTGTAGTTTTGAACATCTAAAATTTGGCCATCTAAAATGAATTGATACGCACTTGGTTGCAGTAGAGACATGGCTTTGACACATCTGCACTTAGGGTACTTCAAAGGTCAATTGCAAGGGTTTAACATCAAGCTGAGATGCGACTTTGACTCTAAATTTTGATGAGCAAGGGATTTGCAGATGGCTTTGGGCTTTGGGTTCTGAAGATGGCACGGATTGGCTTCAATGAAACCAGTTTGGTGTCTAGTAGAAACAAGGCTTCAGCATCCAGCATTGGTTTCAGTTTTAGAGGGCTAAGAGCTTAAAGATGAAACAATAAAGCCTTCATTGAAGCTCTTTGTTTGTGCAAGTCTGCGGCTTTGAAGCACAACAGGTGGGGAGGGGAGAATAGTAGGTGTGTATGCGAATTGAAGGTAGTATCGCTGCTATAGGGAAGATATGAGTGATATTTTTTTCATTAATTTAGCAACTTTTCTTTCCGCTATTTTGTGATCCGCTGTCTGCTCGTGGCATAACCGTTTTTCATTTCTACCCGCCGTGCTAGAGTTTAATTTCTTTCTAAAATATCTAACAAAATTTCTTTAGTGTCATACATGTGTCCGGAGGTGTTGGAGCAGTGTATGTGTTTGACACAAACACCACAGCCTTTTGGAATTCTTCGTGTGTCTTAGGATTGAACTGATTTATAATAATGATGGCTTCTGAAAATATCAGAACACACTAGATCTTCATGTATTGAAAGGGCATATTTATCTTTAACCGTGTTTTCATTTGATGATACAATATGAGAGATCCTAATGGTATGCATACCACACTTAGCTGTGAATGTAGGATGTTTAGTTGCCTCATTTGATGTCCTGCATTCAAGTTTTAGTAAGGAGAACTAACATTTCAAGAGAAATATTTTTGCTAGGGATTAAATTTATTGGATAGAGCCAAATTATATTTTACTAGATTCTTGATGGCAGAACTCAGTTCAGGAGTTAAGGCTTAACGCTATGGTTTTGCATGATTGGATGAGTTTTAAGATCCTAGATACCCTTAGAGAGTAGTAAAAAAGATTCCAGGTTGTGAGAGAAACTAACCCAAGAAAGAGAGCCAAATTGGATGGTGTGTTTTTTGGATTTCTAGTTGAAGGAAGGTATGTGCTTGATACCTGATGATTTTAGAAGAGCGGACCTCCTTGAGCTCACTGTTGCTGTCAAATAAGGATTCCCATGTCCTTGAAAGAGAAAGTGCCCATGATGAAGAGAGAACTAGGAGAGATCTTAGCATTGTTAGGATTCAAATAAGGTTTCCCATGTCCTTGAAAGAGAAAGTGCCCATGATGAAGAGAGAACTAGGAGAGATCTTAGCTTTGTTAGGATTGATAGTTAATTGGCATTTGCCTTATGCTATTTATGAGAATTTATGGTTACTTTAATCCTTTTTGTATTGTTAATGGTAAGCTAAATAAAGAAAAGTTACAAAAGAGCCCTTTCATAGCAATGACAGAAGATAAAATATTAACAAACAATTTCATGAAATTATTCTATATATGTATTTTTTATGACATGAATTTTCTATACTAGTTTAATAAGATCTGTATTTTATCTGTATTTTTAAATAAAAATGATTATAGAAAATACTATTTTTCACTGAATGTATAGTATGAAAGAACAAAAGGTGGATATTCGAGCACCTCTTGAATGCAAGCATGTCCTAGTATCCATTTGATCAAAAGGGGTGATGGGCAAAGTTTGCATGGGTGGTTAGACCTGCACATATACTCACCTCTTTTTGTGATGCTTTCTCTAATCATATTTTTGTGACTTTCCTTGATATTGTCGGCTTATGTGTTTGGTTAATCTACGTACCATAGGTAAATCCTCCCGGCTGTGTAGTCAATTCCTGGCAGTGTAACTATACATGAGTTAGCTAATCCAATATTTATGCATAATATCTATTATTATTTTGTCTTAAATCAAAAGTTATTATTAGAAAATAATATGATGCTTGCATGTCATAATTTAAATATGTTGGATGTCTTATATGAAAATGAAAAAAAGATAATTATAATAATGTTATTTCTAAAATTAAAGTTTGATAGTTCAATTGGAGATGCGACTTATGAATAATTATGCTAGAAGGTAATGCCATGCAGACTTCAACATTTTATTAAAATGCAAATTTGCTAGCTATGCTATGTGCAATCAATTTCGTGCTATTAGAATCATTAATAACTGTGTTGATGATGGTGAACATAAGTGCTAAGATTTATGCATGACGAAAATCCTAATTTTTATTGAGAAAGGATTAGATTAGAAGAATGATGTTAGAAACACTATTGAGGATAAGATAAGGAAAAATAAAGTTGTGGTTTGTCCATATATAATGTTATAAAAAGGTATCCATTTAAAGAATTAATAAAATTAATGTTTTATGGTTTAGTACTCAACATGAATGAATCATGATTGAAGATTGAAAACCTCTACTATTAAATAGCTGGATAATGATAATTATGATAAAAAAATTAAAATGACCCAATTTAGTTCTGCCTCTGCCTCTAGTTCTCGAAAAAGACTCAGCTGACAAATTGGTGAGGTGTGTACCATTACCCGAAGTAACCAAAGTATCATCCATTAGATTTCTGAGCTCAAGTAGTTCTCTATTTTTCTTCTTCCTCCTGGATGTGTAAACTTGTCAGTCCTCATTTGAGGATTGATCATTCGTATGAGGTGGTAGAACTGTAGTAGAAGGATTGTCAACCGTTGTAATCATAATAGGTTCTAGTGTATGTGAAGTATGAGTTGTCGCCTCTGCACCCGATACTTCCTGAAGATGGGGAGCTGCAATGTTCTGCTGATTATCTGTTCGAACACTATCCTTTGTATGTAAGGATCGTTCAGTATTGTTTTCATTAAGGTTTGAATGTGTAGATTGCCCAGCAGAGCCATCCGACTTCACATCAATCACAGGAACAATATTGACCAGAAAGGGATCCCCAGGGGCAATTAAATCAGACCTCAACTCTATTTTGTGGTAATTTCCTCCACAGGTTGATGAGATGTGTCCAGAGCAATGGCGTTAGACCAATCCTTATTCATTTGAGCTTTAGATTTCAAATTAGGATGAATCCTATGACATTTATCAAAGGTATGCCCAAACATCTTACAGTGGGTACAATAAAATGGTCTATGTTCTATGACAAATTGTTGTCAATATCCACTATGAGTTGTGCCCAACCAGACTTCAGCAATATCAGGTAAAGTAATATCCCTTTTCATAAGTATTCTGGCCACAAAAGGCCTGATTAGATTGAAGGCGGGTAGATCTAGCTTCATATGGTCCCCAAGTATGACCTCAATAGAGTGGAGAACCTGATGATTAAAAAAGTGAAGCCTGAGACTAGGTAGACTAAACCATACCGGTATAGTGGGAGATTCATGATTTGAGTAAAAATTAAGAGACCAATTGAGTAACTTCATTAACTTGCCTGCAATATTAATATATTTTTGGAGAATATCCGAACGTTGTCTTCAACCACGGTTAACTGAACATGTCTCCCATCAAAGCATAGTCATCGCCTCTGTTTCGTCGTCTCTTCGCTTCCGTATCCTCGCATATTTTGCTTCGTCGGCTCGCGTCTGCGTCGTTTCTTACTGCGCTTTCGTCTGTTTCCTCTGTTTTGTCTGTTTCGACGCCGACAGTCTTCGCAGCTTACGCGATTCTACCAGGACGTCGTAGCAGGTGACGTCGACAGCTTCAGTCTCCACACCTTTCCCTCTCCCTGCTTCCACGATTATATCGGGAGGTCGTAGCAGGTGTATCTACCTGCTCTGATGTCGCTCCGTCCTTTGGTTAAACCTGACAAAGCCTCCTTTACCCACGTGGTGGGTAATCTTCAGGTGGAGTCTGCGGTTGTCTTTCCCACAAGCTATAAAGATTGTCGTGATGGTGCAGGTGATTGCCCTTTTGTTACGAAGGCAAGTCGGAAAGGTGAGAAACAACACTCTTTTTCTCTGAATTAGAAATTTCTACCCTGGCTGAAAAATGAAAGTTCGTCCTTATTGGAAAATTTTAGTGGGGGCACCCACCTATGAAAATTATCAGAAAGAGTTTTGATGATCTAAAATTACACACACACACATACCACACACACACACACACCCCTATATATATGTGTATATATACCTATAGGTGTATATATATATATATAACCTATAGGTATATATACATATATATAGGTGTGTGTGTGTGTGTGTGATATGTGTACATAACTATATATATATATATATATATATATATATATATATAT
>JXCR01140813.1:90130-115508 GCA_002079205.1 Phalaenopsis hybrid cultivar
ATATATGTATATATACATATATGTATATATACATATATGTATATATACATATATGTATATATATATACAGATATGTATATATATATATATATATGTATAGGTGTGTGTACTCCTGACAACCTCATATACAAAAACTTAGATTTTGGTGTCGATCTCGACTCCAGGACCGCGCTGGTGGGACCAAATGGTGCCGGTAAGAGCACGTTGCTTAAACTGATGACGGGCGATCTGATTCCGCTAGATGGAATAGTTCGCCGCCACAACCATCTGAGGATCGCCCAGTTTCATCAGCATCTAGCGGAGAAGTTTGATTTGGAGATGTCGGCTCTCCTGTTTTTGATGAGGGAATACCCTGGTAACGAAGAAGAGAAAATGAGGGCAGTAGTTGGTCGATTTGGTCTGACCGGAAAGGCCTAGGTGATGCCTATGAAAAACTTGTCTGACGGCCAGAGGAGCAGAGTGATCTTTGCTTGGCTGGCTTGGAGACAGCCGCACATGTTGCTGCTTGATGAGCCAACCAACCATCTTGACATCGAGACGATTGATTTACTGGCGGAGGCTTTGAATTCGTGGGATGGAGGAATGGTTCTTGTGAGTCATGACTTCAGGTTGATCAATCAGGTGGCTGAGGAGATATGGGTCTGCGAAAACCAGACGGTGAGCCGGTGGGAGGGGGACATTATTGATTTTAAAAATCATCTGAAGAGCAAGGCTGGGTTGAGTGAGTAATTTGGAAGATTAAAAAGGCTGGAATGGCATTTTCAGGTAGTGGCGTTTTATCTTAATCATACTTGTGTTTTGTGCTACTGTTTACTACAATCTTCGTTTATCGGATTTTGCTTGGTATGATGGACTTGTAGGGCCTGATTGAGCATTATCTTCCGATGGCGTGACTAGATTTTTGTATTCTTTATATCCTAGTATTTATTATGGAAAACATGATTACNAAGCTAATCGTGTTTTTGCTTTTTAATGTTAAAACTAGGCCCTTCTTTTAAGGAATAATATTTTGCAGACAATGTAGCATTTTTGACTTATTATTAACATTTTCATATTTTATTTAAGAAGTAATTAGTAGTTTGGTCTTGAAGATTAAATTCGAGGGTATTCATCATCATAGTTGCATGATTTTCATGGGAAGGTTATCAACCACAGACAAGAATACAAAGATGCATATATGACATAACATAGAATTGCTGACACATAATAGCTACAAAAGAAGGGTACGACATGCCATAGACATATTTTTATACTTAATAAATTATTAATATAAAATGTAAAGTTTCTACTATTCTGTACTAAAGGCATCACTTGATGAAATATAATATTATAAAAAATTTAATAATTATAAAAAAAATTAGACACGAGCATTCATTAATTTTTTTTTAATTCACGTTTTTTTTAATCAATATTGCTTCTAGAATCCATGAAAAATTTAAAAATAAATATTAATGCAGTCTTAAAATAATAAAACAAAACAAGATTGCATGAGCATTTTCCAATTAGAGTTATCAATGATGAAAGATTAGTGTTTCCTAGATTTGAGTTCTCTTTAATTATCTTAGAATTATAGTTTTTTCTGGTTATTTATCCGGATCATTTGAATCATGATAAATAGTTAAATTTATTGAAAACATTCTAGTTTTTAAATTTTGGCCATCTAAAATGAATTGATACGCACTTGGTTGCAGTAGAGACATGGCTTTGACACATCTACACTTAGGGCACTTCAAAGGTCAATTGCAAGGGTTTAACATCAAGCTGAGATGCGACTTTGACTTTAAATTTTGATGAGCAAGGGATTTGCTGATGGCTTTGGGCTTTGGGTTCTGAAGATGGCACGGATTGGCTTCAATGAAACCAGTTTGGTGTCTAGTAGAAACAAGGCTTCAGCATCCAGCATCGGTCTCAGTTTTAGAAGGCTAAGAGCTTAAAGATGAAACAATAAAGCCTTCATTGAAGTTATTTGTTTGTGCGAGTTTGCGGCTTTGAAGCAAAACGGGTGGGGAGGGCAGAATAATAGGTGTATATGCGAATTGAAGGTAGTATCGCTGCTATAGGGCAGATATGAGTGATATTTATTTCATTAATTTAGCAACTTTTCTTTCCGCTATTTTGTGATCCGCTGTCTGCTCGTGGCATAACCGTTTTCATTTGTACCCGCCGTGCTAGAGTTTAAATTCTTTCTAAAAAATCTGACACAATTTCTTAAGTGTCATACATGTGTCCGGAGGTGTTGGAGCAGTGCATGTGTTCGACACAAACACCACAGCCTTTTGGAATTGTTCGTGTGTCTTAGGATTGAACTGATTTGTAATGATGGTGGCTTCTGAAAATATCAGAATACACTAGATCTTCATGTAATGAAAGGGCATATTTATCTTTAACTGTGTTTTCATTTGATGATACAATATGAGAGATCCTAATGGTATGCATACCACACTTAGCTGTGAATGTAGGATGTTTAGTTGCCTCCTTTGATGTCCTGCATTCAAGTTTTAGTAAGGAGAATTAACATTTCAAGATAAATATTTTTGCTAGAGATTAAAATTTATTGGATAGAGCCAAATTATATTTTACTAGATTCTTGATGGCCGAACTCAGTTCAGGAGTTAAGGCTTAACGCTATGGTTTTGCATGATTGGATGAGTTTTAAGATCCTAGATACCCTTAGAAAGTTGAAAAAAAGATTCCAGGTTGTGAGAGAAACTAACAAGAAAGAGAGCCAAATTGAATGGTGTGTTTTTTGGATTTCTAGTTGAAGGAGGGTATGTGCTTGATACCTGATGATTTTAGAAGAGAGGACCTCCTTGAGCTCACTGTTGCTATCAAATAAGGTTTCCCATGTCCTTGAAAGAGAATGTGCCCATGATGAAGAGAGAACTAGGAGAGATCTTAGCATTGTTAGGATTGATAGTTAATTGGCATTTGCTTTATGCTATTTTTTGTATTGGTAAATAAAGAAAAGCTACAAAAGTGCCCTTTCATACCAATGAAAGAAGATAAAATATTAACAAACAATTTCATGAAATCATTCTATATATATATTTTTATGACATGAATTTTCTATACTAGTTAATAAGATCTGTATTTTTAAATAAAAAGGATTATAGAAGATACTATTTTTCACTGAATGTTTAGTATGAAAGAACAAAATGTAGATATTCGAGCACCTCTTGAATGCAAGCATGTCCTAGTATCCATTTGATCAAAAGGGGTGGTGGGCAAAGTTTGCATGGGTGGTTGACCTGCACATGTACTCACTTCTTTTTGTGATGCTTTCTCTAATCATATTTTTGTGACTTTCCTTGATATTGTTGGCTTATGTGTTTAGTTAATCTACGTACCATAGGCAAATACTCCCGGCTGTGTAGTCAATTCCTGGCAGTGTAACTACACATGAGTTAGCTAATCCAATATTTATGCATAATATTTATTATTATTTTGTCTTAAATCAAAAGTTATTATTAGAAAATAATATGATGCTTGCATGTCATACTTTAAATATGTTGGATGTCTTATATGAAAATGAAAAAAGATATTAATAATAATGTTATTTGTAAAATTGAAGTTTGATAGTTCAATTGAAGATGCGACTTACGAATATTATGCTAGAAGGTAATGCCATGCGGACTTCAACGTTTTATTAAAATGCAAATTGGCTAGCTATGCTATGTGCGATCAATTTCGTGCTATTAAAATCATTAATAACTGAGTTGATAATGGTGAACATAAGTGCTAAGATTTTTGCATGACGAAAATCCTAATTTTTATTGAGAAAGGATTAGATTAGAAGAATGATGTTAGAAACACTATTGAGGATAAGATAAGGAAAAATAAAGTTGTGGTTTGTCCATATATAATGTTATAAAAAGGTATCCATTTAAAGAATTAATAAAATTAATGTTTTATGGTTTAGTACTCAACATGAATGAATCATGATTGAAGATTGAAAACCTCTACTATTAAATAGCTGGATAATGATAATTATGATTATCACCCTTCAGCTGACTCCCGTTAAGGTCAATCAATGGTGTAATAAAGGTGGATGACTCAGTCAGACTCAATTTTCACTAACACTTGTCTTCACATGCACAAATCAACATCAAGCGGGTGGAGGATTGATTTCATTAAATCATCACGAGCATTTACTTGAAATTGATTCCTTAATCATCAATTTATATTTCCATGCAGGGAAGCATGCATAAATATAAAATATAGGTACCCTAAAAGTCATCCAAAATTTTTATATTCATTAGTTATACATAAAAGCAAGTTAACTGGCTAATTGCCTGCCTACTCTTTACCTTTTCTTGAAAATTAGCAACATATTATAGGGTAAGTTATAGGTTTAGTGAGATAATCAACACTAAATAAAATTCAATAGACATGAATGAAACTTGTATGCTAGTTAATGACTAGTACGAGTGATAATAGTAAAAGATAAACATGTTTTAGTTAAGTACAACGAACATGGAGTAAATACAATATAAGAAGCAATGGTCAATAACATTCGATTGTAGCTTACAATGATTTCATTCACTTCGTTGTGCACGGATTTATATGTTTTTACTTGTACTTTCATTCTTATTTTTTATTTTTATAATTTAACTCATTTCATTTCTTTGGGTCATCACCCAACTTATCGGTTACAATAACCGTTGATAAAGGTTGGTCATCCTATCATAACTTATTAATAGCTCCCCAGATATCAAATGTTCAACTTCAATCTCAATATCAAGAGTTGAGAATTCAATATTTTTCCTATCTTTTCATGTACAGACAATTAGTAAAGCAGTTTACTTATCATAATATATGTAACATTTTCTTGACCACTTCAACCGGAATAGTCATTTTCATATGTAATTATTGCTAATTTGAATGTACCTGCAATTAAATCATTTATTTTGTATGCATATGAACACAATGATATCGGTAATATCAAAAGTTTATATTTGAGTTTTCCTTTCTATGAAATATGCACTTATCTAATAGATAAATACACTGCAAACAATCACAAGTAATGATTTTATGAAATATTTGCTTCTTAATTTAGCACTTAATTAACTCATTTTGTTAACGAAACAATCTCATGATAAGATTCACCAAGCTCGTCATGAGCTTGTCGTCTAGCATAGACCATCTAGAAATCATCTTTTCTTATAAATTTTAAGGAAATCTTTAAATTAAATTCAATTTAAGACATTTTTAATTTCAATAAGCATTTACCTCAAATTGGTTTCTTCTCATACACACTATTCTTCCAAATCTCCCTTCAACGCTTTTCTAAATTTACAATCCAAAATTTGTGCCCAAATAATTTGGCTAAATATAAATTTCACAAAACTGAAAAAAGTAACTGGTATTCTCAAGTAAGATGAAATTAATGCAAACTTTTATAAATTCACTTAGAAATAGATTTCTTACCTCCAAACCTCAATTTTTCTCTTGAAATATTCTCTCATATCCTTCCTCTCCTTTCCCGTTTTCCTCCTTGTTTTCCATGCTGCAGCTGTTACCCAAGAGTACAGTTCTTAACTTCAATGATCTGCTTCTCACAGAATCGCCCAATCGCAATCCCTTTTTCCGCAATAGTACTCTAGTAAGTGGTGGGGATGAGAATAGAGAAAATGGGGATATATATATATATATATATATATATATATATATATATATATATATATATATATATATATATNAGTTCTAAATCAAATTAAATTAACTTAATTTGGTTGAAAAAGGGGAGCGGCTATAGTATCGATTATTGTTTTACAATAATTAATTAATTTAATTAAGATATTTAATTAAAATTATTAATTTATTGATTTATATTTTCTTAAAAAATTAAATATATTAATATTTTATATACACTATTGAGTTTCAAAATGATTGATTCAAAATATAGAATTTTATAAGATAGTTTGAATTGATTTTAAGAGATGCTAAAAATGGGATGTATTTTAAAATAATTAAAAGTTACCTGATTTAATCCAAATTGGGTATCAAAATGAGGATATGGTTGTTCATGAAGCATATGCGTAGAAAACTTGGTCAATCCTCCTTGTGTTCGAACAGAAGTAACATTTCTAGTATACATGTTTTTAATGCTTGAATATAAGACATATCAGCACCTTTGTTTTTCTAAAACACTCCAAAGTACTTCTCTTGAAAACTTATCGTAAGTTTTTTATAAATCATTTCAAATCTTATGTTGATCCTCCTTACTCTCTGTGCTTCTCAATCAAACCTCTCGATAAATGTATAACTTCCATTGAAGACTTGCTCGACATAAATATAAACTGATTATGAGAAATCCTTGCATCACATTTTAACATATATTCAATTACTCTCTCCCATAATTTTAGTGTATGACACATTAATTTAGTTCCTCTATAGTTTTTGTGTTTCCACTTTATTCTTAAAAAAGGAGAACAAAATACTCTTTCTTCACTTTTCAGGCGTCTTTTTTAGTTTTTAAAATAATATTAAAAATTTTAGTAAGTCAAGAAATTGCCAAATCTCTTAAAGATTTTCACACTTCTATTGGGATACAATTTGATCCTACTGATTTTTAACCCTTGATTTTCCTTTAAACCCGTCAACTTTCTTTTTACTAATGCAACAGTAAAAATAAAATTTTATTATTATTAATGATATTAAGATCTCTAAAGTCGGTTATGTTGAATATCTTCATCTAAGATTAGGTTGTTTGTGCTTACGCATTAAAGGCTTAAAATGCATCTATAGGATCTATGTATTACATTAATGTCGAAAGATAAAGATGGAAATGGAATATTTTTAAGATATATGGATACATATTCTACAAGAAATGGTATGTATATAATACACTTAACTCTTGATGTAATACTAGATTGAGTTGTGATTGAGAATTTATAAAGACAAATGTGTGAATTTTCAAATCTTGCATGCTTGCTTGTTTAGTTTATAAAGATTTTTATGAGTTCTTACGAAAGTACTTAGATTGAATGCCTCCTCTCACCTGAAAAAAAAATAAAAATTTGTTGTAGACGTTGACGCCTATGCACATATACATCTCCAAATATCCTGTCATTTTATGCTATTTATTCAAAAGCCTTCATGTTTAAAGTTGCATCAAATTGGAAATAGTATTTCCTTTGCTTCTTTTATCAGTTCTCACATTTAATTAGTTTCTTTCAGGGACCAGTACAAGTGAAGCCANCCAAAAGTAGACACCCAACCCACACGGTACAACTCACACAAAATCCCAAAAAAAGAGAAGGTACATATAAGATAAAAAAACAAAGCAACCAAGGAGCGGAAAAAATTTACGGACGACTCAATTTAGTCCTGCTTCTGCCTCTAGTTCTTGAAAGGGAGTCAGCTAACAAATTGGTGAGGTGTGTACCATTACCCGAAGTAACCAAAGTATCATCAATTGGATTCCTGAGCTTAAGTGGGTCTTCATTTTCTTCTTCCTCCTTGATGTGTAAACCTGTCAGTCTTCATTTAAAGATTGATCATTCGTATGAGGTGGTCGAACTGTAGTAGAATGATTGTCAACCGTTGTAACCATAATAGGTTCTAGTATATGTGACGTATGAGCTGTCGCCTCTGCACTCGATACTTCCGGAAGATGGGGAGCTGCAAGGTTCTCCTGATTATCAGTTTGAACACTATCCTTTGTATGTAAGGATCATTCAATATTGTTTTCATTAAGGTTTGAATGTGTAGATTGCCCAGCAGAGCCATCCGACATCACATCAATCACAAAAACATAAACAAAATTAACAGGAAGGGGATCCTCAGGGGCAATTAAATCAGACCCCAAATCCTGTTTTGTGGTAATTTCCTCCACAGGTTGAGCAGATGTGTCCAGAGTAGTGGGGTTAGACCAATCCTTATTCATTTGAGCTTTAGATTTCAAATTAGGATGGAGCCTATGACATTTATCAAAGGTATGCCCAAACATCTTACAGTGGGTACAATAAAACAGTCTATGTTCCATGACAATTTGTTGCCAATATCCATTATGTGTTGTGCTCAGCCAGACTTCAGTAATATCAGGTAAAGTAATATCCCTTTTCATAAGTATTCTGGCCACAGAAGACCTGGTTAGATTGAAGGCGGGTAGATCTAGCTTCATATGGTCCCCAAGTATGGCCCCAATAGAGTGGAGAACCTGATGATTAAAAAAGTGCAGCTTGAGACCAGATAGACTAAACCATACCGGTACAGTGAGAGATTCATGATTTGGGTAAAAATTAAGAGATCACTTGAGTAACTTCATTGACTTGCCTGCAATATTATTATATTTTTTGGAGAATATCCGAACGTTGTCTTCAACCACGGTTAACTGAATCAACGCATGTCTCCCATCAAAGCATTGTCATCGCCTCTGTTTCGTCGTCTCTCTGCTTCCGTATCCTCGCATATTCTGCTTCGTCGGCTCGCGTCTGCGTCGTTTCTTACTGCGCTTTCGTCTGTTTCCTATGTTTTGCTTGTTTCGACGCTGACAGTGTTTGCAGCTTCTGCGATTCTATCAGAACGTCGTAGCAGGTGACGTCGACAGCTTCAGTCTCCGCACCTTTCCCTCTCCCTGTTTCCGCGATTATATCGGGAGGTCGTAGCAGGTGGATCTACATGCTCTGATGGCGCTCCCTCCTTCGGTTGAACTTGACAAAACGTCCTTTGCGCACGTGGTGGGTAGTCTTCAGGTGGAGTTTGCGGTTGTGTTTCCCACAAGCTATGAGGATTGTCGTGATGGTGCAGGTGATTGCCCTTTTGTTATGAAGACAAGTCGGAAAGGTGAGAAACAACACTCTTCTTTTCGCTCTGCTAGGATTTCTGTTTATGGCGAACCCTAGCTCGAAACAGACATCTGTTTTCACTAGCTCGTTTCGATACTTTTCGTCTTCGTCTTCGGCTCTGGCTGGCGGAGGAGTTCGCGTTGTCGAGCTTGCTCGCTTGCTACATCGTCTGTGTCGTTTGCTGCGCCGTCGTGTCGTCGAGCCTGCTGCGCCGTCTGCTGCATCGTCGAGCCTTTCTGCTCTCGTCTATCGTGTCTTCTGCGACGCTTCGCGCGGCAGGTTCGTCAAGGCCGCTCGACTGCTCCGCCACAGTTTCTACAGTTTTTGCTCGACTGATTGATTGCTCGCGTACCGGTTGCTCCATTTGCTGCAGTGCTTGTATGAAGTACGCTAATGGCATCAGGATTTTTTTATGCTGTCACCGTCGCCAGTGATAATCCCACAAAACCCTCCTATGCTATAGTGGTTCACAAGCGCAGCTCCCCTTTCCACCTCATTGATAGTCTGGTAGTATCGCAGATATACCACGATTCTGTTGCAAGAAATGACGATTGCAATCTCATAAAAAAAGTAGAGAAAAAATTGGGCTAACCAGTATTATTCTTCTCTGATGCTAAAATTTCAACTCGTGCAGGAAAATACAAATTTACTAGTTGGAAAGTTCCAATTATGTTGCTCTACGATGAAGATCATCAAGAAGGTTTTTGAAGGTGTCAAACTTGCCGGGGATTGACAGGTGAGTCATTTCGATGAAATGCATGTTATGATACAGTTGAGCATAAAAGAAGATTACACGAGAATTTTCTCAAAAAAAATCATCACAATCGACAGTAAACATATGAAATATTTCAAATGGACCTCTAATTTTGATCCCAGTCAAGAACCCTTAATTGCACCTATCTGGTTTTCATTACCTGAACTCAAACTTCAATTTTTTTATCTACCTATCTTATATGCATTTGAGATTATCATTGGAAAATCTTTGCAGGTAGATTTACCTATAGTTCATTTCTCAAGGTCCTCTATTGCAAGAATTTATATTGAAAGAGATATTACACTATCAAATGTAGAAAAAGTCTGACTTGGATCTGCTCACAATGGATATTGACAAAAAATCATTATGAAACAAAAACCTTACTATTGCAAGCACTGCAAGATGTTTGGACACCCGCAGGAGAAATGTTTCATATTGTACCCAAAGATGAAAACCAATAGTTAAAAGCAATAACACACTATTAGTGCACCACATGTGCCCGAACGCGCTCCCAACAAACCTGATGATAGCCAACCTGAGGAGGGAATCACCACAAAATAAGAGTTGATGTCTGCCCCTGGGATTCCTTCTCCTGACCATACTACAACGGATAATGTTCAAACCGAAAATCAAGATAGTCCTGTAGCTCCCATTCAGGAAGCATAGGTGCAAATGTAACAATTTACACTTCACATACACTGGAACCTATCGCGGTGGCATCGACTGACTTTTCTTCTACTGCGGTTCTAACATCAAATCAAACTAAGGATCGCATGAGCCAGTTTTCATATGAAGAATGACAGGTTTACACTTCTCGGCGGAAGAAGAAGGTTGGAGGAAACTTAATGGGTGATACTTTAGTTACTCTTGGCAATGACACGACTCTTCAAAGTTTGTTATCTGACCTAAAACTAGAAGAAGAGACATGACTAAACTGACTCGTCCCTAGCTACTTGTTTTCTGCATGTTTTAAATTTGTTTTACTTTTTATTGAATCTATTTGTATCTTTTTGTTGGGATATTACTGTACTTGTATTGTATGGGTAAGGTGCCTCTTTTGTGCTCCCTCATACAACCTTTATGTATCCTTTCTATTTCAATAAAATCAGATCTTGAGCTTTTCAAATACATACATATATATATCTATGTATGTATGCATATATATATATGTATATATATATATGTATCTATATATATATATATGTATCTACATACATATATATATGTATCTACATACATATATATATATGTATCTACATACATATATATATATATATATGTATCTACATACATATATATATATGCATACATACATATATATATATGCATACATACATAGATATATATATGTATGTATTTGTGTATGTATTTGTGTGTATTTGTGTGTATATATGTGCGTGCGCGCACGTGCGTGTGTGTGCACCACGCTTCTAAATCAAATTAAATTAACTTAATTAGGTTGAAAAAGGGGAGCAACTATAGTATCGAATATTGTTTTACAATAATCAATTAATTTAATTAAGAGATTTAATTAAAATTATTAATTTATTGATTTATATTTTCATAAAAAATTAAATATATTAATATTTTATATATGCTATTGAGTATCAAAATGATTGATTCAAAATATAGAATTTTATAAGATAGTTCGAATTGATTTTAAGAGATGCTAAAAATGGATGTATTTTAAAATAGTTAAAAGTTTCATTTAATCCAAATTGGGTATCAAAATGAGGATATAGTTGTTCATGAAGCATATGCATAGGAAAATACTTGGTCAATCCTCCTTGTGTTCGAACACAAGTAACATTTTTAGTATACATGTTTTTAATGACTTGAATATAAGACATATCAACACCTTTCTTTTTCTAAAACACTCCAAAGTACTTCTCTTGAAAACTTATCGTAAGTTTTTTATAAATCATTACAAATCTTATGTTGATCCTCCTTACTCTCTGTGCTTCTCAATCAAACCTCTCAATAAATGTATAACTTCTATTGAAGACTTGCTCGACATAAATATAAACTGATTATGAGAAATCCTTGCATCACATTTTAACATATATTCAATTACTCTCTCCCATAATTTTAGTGAATGACACAGTAATTTAATTCTTCTATAATTTGCACGTTCTTGTGTTTCCACTTTATTCTTAAAAAAGGAGAACAAAATACTCTTTCTTCACTTTTCAGACATCTTTTTTAGTTTTTTAAATAATATTAAAAATTTTAGTAAGCCAAGAAATCGCCAAATCTCTTAAAGATTTTCACACTTCTATTGGGATACCATTTGATTCTACTGATTTTTAACCCTTGATTTTCTTTGAAGCCTCGTCAACTTTCTTTTTACTAATGTGACGGTAAAAATAAAATTTTATTATTATTAACGATATTAAGATCTCTAAAGTCGGTTATGTTGAATATCTTCATCTAAGATTAGGTGGTTTGTGCTTACACATTAAAGGCTTAAAATGCATCTATAGGATCTATGTACTACATTAATGTCGAAAGATAAAGATGGAAATGGAATATTTTTAAGATATATGGATACATATTCTACAAGAAATGGTATGTATATAATACACTTAACTCTTGATGTAATACTAGATTGAGTTGTGATTGAGAATTTATAAAGACAAATGTGTGAATTTTCAAATCTTGCATGCTTGCTAGTTTAGTTTATAAAGATTTTTATTAGTTCTTACGAAAGTCCTTAGATTTAATGTCTCCTCTCCCATGAAAAAAAATAAAAATTTGTTGTAGACGTTGACGTCTATGCACATATACATCTCCAGATATCATGTCATTTTATGCTGTTTATTCAAAAGCCTTCATGTTTAAAGTTGCATCAAATTGGAAATAATATTTCCTTTGCTTCTTTTATCAGTTCTCACATTTAATTAGTTTCTTTCAGGGACCAGTACAAGTGAAGCCATTGTGATGCAGATCATTTCAGGACTAAATGAGACGGTTGATTTAGTTCTTGATTATCTTCAAGATGCAAAGGTTTGTGCCTATCCATTTTGCCACTGTTCGGAGAAATTTATTAGTTGTAATTTCAATTCAACCGACTTGTCTCCTTTTTTCTTATTTTGAGTTTCATGCTTGTTTGGTACTTATTAATCATGGATGCAGACACAATTGCTGGTATACTTACGGTATAAAATATTTTCTTCAGTATACCTCATATTTTAGTAAAATTGAACACAACAAGCAAGAATTCGATCATTTTTTCTGTAAAATTACGGCTATTTTTAAGTTAGCTGGATAGCCTTGAACTGTTTTTTTTTTTGGTTAGTGCTGCTGATAGCGGCTATAAGATTCCAACTCCTGAAATTTGCTGCTGGATTTGCAATGCAGGCGTAATTAAGATAGAATGCAATATTTTAAAACTCAAATTGACATGTTTTTTGCAAGCATTCTAATTACAATTTTCATGCAAAGAACTACCTAAAAAATATCAAGCACAACACAAATACCTTTCAACTCAAATACGACACTTTAAAAAATGTGCAAGCCCATCAAAAGATGAAGCTCTCATGCATTTGCCCTGATAAAAGCATCATTGTTTAAGCTTAAGATAAAATTTTTTAGCACGCTAAAACAATCAAATATGTTCGTTTGTGTTGACCTTTGTGCCTTATGAAGCACAAACACGGGGACATGGACACGACACGACATGATATGGGGACACGACATAATTGAAAAAAATAGGACATGACACATTTTTATATTTAATTAATTATTAATATAAAAAATATATTTCTTTCATTATTCTTGATAATAAATGTCACTGCACAAATTATGCAAGAATAAAGTTTACCTTCATAAATTTAATTTATATTATAAAACCTCATGCTTATGAAAATTAATTTTTAAAATCATATATAATATGTTTCAAATGAATTCATTCAAGTTTAAATCCAACTTATCTACTAAAATTTAAAAATACTATGATTATAAAGAAGAAATTACTAATATTTCAACTTCAACGAATATTGAATGCACCTTCGATGCTCGATTTCGACGAATGTTAGAGAGAGCCTCAACATAACAAGAGATTGAGTGGCATCGACTGTGAGATATAATTAAAGCTTTACATATATTTATATTTTTCTAATTCATGTGCCCTATTTTCTCAAAATTGTATTAAGCTAACGTCCGTTGCGGCGTTGAGGTGTGCCTTGGAAGCGTTCGAGTCTGAAAAAAATTCAAACATATATTTTATAGTGTTGGAGAAATGTTAGGACATGTCAGACAACTGTCGGTGACCAATATGTGCCAGACACGGGTACAACACATTTTTAGAAGTGTCAATGCTGCATAGTCCGTGCCTAATTCTTATAATGGCTTGGCCAAACAGGGTAATGATTGTAATAACTGTACTAGAATAAGATAAAATAAAGTAAATTTTAGGTCGGTTCGACGGGTATAACCATCTCAATAGTTTTAGAGATGAATAAGTTCTCTCTTTTCTAATCTATTGGGTGGAGCAAAAGACTAGCTTGAAAGGACTTAGAGAGGTGAGGGAAAAAGAAGGAAGAAGAAAGAAAGAGACGATTTAGCGCGTGCATGAGAAGTGGTGCTCGCCTTTGGGAAGGAAGCATTGGCGACATTTATCCTAGCTTGTTGTGGGATGAAGGAAGAGGAAGAAGGGAGGCGCACCACTTACAGGTGGCTGGATCACTTCAAGTGTGAAGGAAAGGAAGACAAAAAAAAAGAGACACTATGTGCGAGAGGAGAGGGCGGATCGACCGGCTCTTATATGAAGAAGAGAGCGGCTTTGTGGAGATGAATAGGGAAGCCGAGTAGAGGACGAGGTTGTTCTCGTGCGGGAGTCATCTCGTTCTAGACATCAGGCTAAACCAATTATATGGGGAGCGGGTCGCGTGCACGCGGGATATGGGAAGCCTAGTTGAAGGAAATATGGTTGCAAGCATTTTGTACAAAGGAAAGAGGAGGAACGAAGAGTTTTCGTGAGGGAAGTGGTCTTCGTGAATAAGGCAACCGAGCCAAGCCAAAGGAAGCGATAGTGGAAGAAATTTGGATTATAAATAGTGAAGTGGAGGTGATATTCAAAGAAAGTAAGTGGAAGAATAGACATTTACAAAAGTCTCCTAAAAGGTTAAGGTGAGTAATTTTTACTTTATTTGCGTTAATTTAATTTTTCTCGCTCTTTTAAAATGTTTCATTTGTTACACATATTAAAAACATTCTTATAACCGAATGAAGAAAAATGAAAATGATCTAATTGTTTTACGGTTTCATTTTTTTTTTCTTTCGCACTGCATTAAATAAAAAATTAAATGAATTGAATTGTTGAAAAAAATGAGATATAAGTTAAATGAAAGATTAAATAATTTATGGGCTCCAGTAGAAATTAGGGTTAGTGCTATATCATCTTAAATGTGTTTTGGTTGATAGAGAATAATTGGATCGACAACATCAGTTTCAAATCAGAATCAGGCATGGTAGAATGTTCAACTCATGGTGTATGCGCTATTGCAACAAGAAGTAAAGGATTCACTTAAAATTATCACATGCATTGTTTTACATTGAAAAGATTAAATTGATTGAAATTTTAATATGGAATATAGTATTTTTTTATTCTATTTTATAATATCATAATCATAAATTTATGCTAAATTATTCATTATTAGATATTCATGCATCTTTATTTTATTATAAGTATTATATCTCTTAGAATAGACGAATATAAATCTTTTTTTTTTCTACAGGGGGGCATTTTACTCATTCATTACAGAATATTTAGTTAAGTGATGGGTTTGTATACTTCAAAGATGTTCATTGTGCTATCAATTAAATTATCAAATGGAAATTATGTGAATGCTAGCCAAATGTGAGGTAAATTTAAGAATTCGTGGATAATATTTTAAAGCCTAGGTGATTGTATATATTTGACTAAATATGTTGTAATATTTCGTATGGATTTATCATCTGACCATTTCATTAGGATGCAATCCTAGGTATGGAACTTTTATTCAAAACATCGTATAGAATGACACTTAGAAAATTACAGGAATTGTTGAAGAAATGATTTATCAGACCTGTACATTACCTTTAAGGGCTCCAATATTACTTGTAAAGAAAAAAAGGACAGAAGTTTTAAGATGTCTATTGACTTCAAAAAATTTAATAAGCACTTTTAAGAATGAATTATCCACCGTTGAAAATTGACGTCTTATTTAATCAATTGAAAGAGGCTTTTATATTTTCAAAATCCATATTCAATTAAGTTATCATTAGTTGAGGATTAAAGAGACATGTCCAGGATATCATTCAGATATAGATATGAATATAATGAATTTGTGGTGATTGCATTTGAATTTTCACATGTTCCATCAATCTTTATGGATTTAATGAGTTGGATTTTTAAGTCATTTTGGATATATTCGTGATAGTATCCATAAATGATATCATTGTTTATTCAACTGGTGAGGTTATCATTCTTATCATCTTTATGCAGTTTTGCAAGTTTTATAAGATAATAAGTTTTATGCAAAATTGTTTAAATGTAAACTTTAAGTAATGAATGTCACATTTTTGGGCATGTGATGAGTGGAGAGAGTATATTAGTAGATCGAAATAATATTAAGAGAATTACAAATTGTGAAGGTCGAGTGGAGTTGTAGAAGTTAATGGCTTAATTTCTAGGCATTGCAGGTTACTATAGCATATTTACTATAGGGTTTAGATTGTTATGCCATCATCTTGTTTAACTGTCAATAATAAAATCTGAGTGGACTGATCATTGTGGTGATGCATTCCAGAAGCTAAAACTTTACTTAATGATTGTTCCAAATTTGATTATTCGCTCATGATGAAATGAATTTCAATTTTATAGTGATGCATCGTTTTAAGGATTGGGATATGTTCTTATACAACATGAAAAAACTATTGTTTATTCTTCTAGAAATTAAAAAAAAATCATGAAAAAAAATTATCTCACTTATGAGTTGGTATCAATTAGCTTGCATCATTATGTGGATTATGATGTGTTCTTATGAAACATAAAAAATTCAATTTTTTTGCTTGTAGGCAATGAAAGGATCATGAAAGAAATTATCCTACCCATGATTTAGAGCAGCGAACAATTTTGTTTGTATTTGAGACTTGGATCCATTATTTCTATTTTTGCAGATGTGAAGTTGTTATTGATCATAGAATTTGAAATGCATATATTTACTCAAAATGAAATGAATTTTAGACGGAAAATATTCATCGAGGAAAGACAAATACTGTTGTAGGTACAGTAAGCATCAAATAGTTCAAATTAGCTGATTACTCAACAAAAATAATTAAGTAAAGACAAAAGACTAAAATTATCAATGATTAGCTTAAAATGTCGGGAATGATGTTCAATTGAATCATTTGACAGTTCAGACTATCTTAAATGAAAATACTAGTTCATTGGCTAGGGATATTACCATGTAGAAAATCATAAATCAAATAAATACAAGCAGTCCAGTGGCATGCATGATAGATGAATCGTTGAAGTAAAAGTGTGAGATATATCTTGCAGATGTTGATCATTTGAGAAAGGAGAATAAACCCATCTATCAGACTATAAAATATATTCAGGAAACAATAAAATATATCAGGAGCTTAGAACAATATTTTTGTGGTCAGGTTTGAATAGAAGTGCAGCATAATTTGTGGCCAAATGTCTTAAATGTCAGCTAGTTAAAGCAGAATATCAAAGGTCTAATGGTTTGTTACAACCATTGCAAATGCTAGGGTGAAAATGGGACAAGATGGTGATTGATGTTGTGATTAGTTTGCCTTGAGTAAAACAAGGACTTGATACTGTATGGGTTATTATGGATAGATTGACTAAGTTCGCACATCTCTTTCCAATTAGGTTGACATGTATTAAAAAATTAGTAAAGTTTTATGTGTACGAGATTGTATGATTATAAGGTATAAAATTTTATTTTTAGATAATGTTGATAGATTTACATCCAAATCATGGAATAAAATTCAATAGGCTTTGGACACAAGATCGACTTTTAGTGTTGCATTTCACTAATAAATAGAAGGACAATCAGTGAGAAAAATTCAAACTTTGCTGATTTACTCCATTTATTTATTCTTGATTTTAGTAAGAGGATGAGAGTCATGTACATCATAAATTGAATTTGTGTATAACAACAGTTTTTTGTTAAGCATCAGAATGACTCCATATGAAGCTCTTTATGAAAAAAAATGCGAGACACTGTTGTGGTGGGCTAAAATTAGGGAAATTCATTTGCACAAATTTCGTGGATGATGTTATTTAGAAGTTCCGACTGATTAGAGATAGATTAAATGTTGCTCAAGATAAAGAACAAAAATGCTATGATGTTAATGCAAGCATCTTAGCCTAGTGGTTTAAATCTTGGTCTTCCAACTAAAAGGTCCTAGATTCAAGGCCTTGAATATGCAGTATGTGTTGATTTACGTATGTGTGGGGAAAAGAATAAAAATGATATGATGATAGACACAAGCCAATGAAATTTGATTTTGTGAACTTTGTTTTTATCAAGGTTAACTCAATAAAAGGTGTGCAATAATTTTGAAAGATAGAAAAACTGAGTCCACAATACATAAGGCTATATGAAATTATCGACAAAATGGGGATGGTGGTTTACACATTTATTGTACCAACACCGATGTAGGGAGTATACAATGTATTCCATTTCTCTACTCTTCAAAATTTTTTTATTGATAAATTCAATGAATTTATGGTAGATGTAATTAATATGCAACTTGATTTGACCTTTAGAGACGAATTCAATAAATTTGTTATCGTTAATAGACATAGAAAGCATAAAAAAACTCATAACAAAATAACCGACCATAGAGTAGATCAGTGCGTAAATAAACGGTGGAGGGTAGATATTTTTCAGCTAGGCTAAGTTTAGGTTGGTCAAGTCCACAAACATTCATCATTATCATTCGACTTCGACACCATTACTAAGTTGGCGATCCTTTTGGGTTGTTGTACTTCTCGAATGTAGCCGATGTCCATGTCGAACTACTTCTGCTGAGGTTAACTACACTATGTGCATCTTCTGCTTCGTTGCCCAAGCTCTAGGGTTGACGTTTAATCTGTGGCTTGTTACGTCAATATCTACCTCTAACATTTCTTCAATTTAGGTCATTTATGAGCCTTAAGTTGAACATTGCACTTAGTTTGGAAACTTTACGTGATTTTCCTTGACGAAGAAAACTTGCTCAACTACTTCGTTGGTTCTTAAATTACTTTCTCATTGTGTATTGAGATTCAGGATCTCCCTTTGCATGCTCCTCACCATGCACAGATAGTGTGGGGCTCATCCAAGTCTCCCATAATAGTAATTATTTATTTAATCTTCTGTGAATTTTATGGTGATGTGATGCATGAAGAGAACTGACTTGATGGTATCGAGCAACCGATGACCAAATATGGTGTTTTATGTTGTTGTGGAGTTGACCATAAGTGTGAATTGTGTCTTTCTTGGCTCATGTGGGCAAGACTAGGATCTTTAGTTCCTCCTAACAAAAGAATCCATATAATGGTCTTGAGGTAGATGATAATTGTGAAGTACAAATTTTTTTTTGTCAAACACAGATTTAAATAAAATTTTGATAGAACTCTCTATATCAATAAGAATACTATCAATTTGTGCTAATTGGGGGTTAATGTGGTGATCACTAATGTGTTGTTGTAGTGGTTCTCATTGGTTGACAGATCTTCAATGAAAATGATGGGTGTTAGTAGAGAACTCCTTTTCGAGATGAGATCCCTAGGCACATCTCTCCTGAAGAGAGTCTTGTGAGACTTGTTTGCTGAGATACCTCTACTTTGTCCCCACCAAGTATGATTCATAAAATCTTTGTTATATGAATTGTCTGGGCCTGAGCTAGCTCGTTGCGAGTTTCTTTGATTGGTTCTTTCAATTTTGGGTCACTACTCTCGACGCCACGAACTCTTTTTGTTCCTAACCTTGATCAGCTCCTTGATCAAACTTCATAGATAGCGACACTCTTCAGTTTCATGATTGTGGTCATGATGATAGACACAATACCTTTGTGGGTCACATAAATGTCCTCTTGCTTTTATTGGCATGGGTTTACGAAAGTGCTCTTTGTGTTGAATGACCTCCACCATCTCGGGCAAGGAGACTTGCAGAGGAGTCTATTGTACAATTGATGAGTAGGTGGTGATGACCTCTCAAGATGAAGATTAATCCACCTTTCTTAAAACTGAACTCGTCTCCATTGAATGAATAAACCTCTCTTGAGCATGTGTCCTTTTTTTGTAAGGATGTGGCCAGTGATACTCAAAATTTGGTCTCATGACAGGTTACGTAGAGCGAGATACTCTTCCGTTAAGTTGGTAGAAGCTTTTTTTCTACGGATGTTTTTGTGTGCTCTGCTTATGTAGTAGTAGGAAATGAGTTTCTTCAGCTGAGATGTGATTTTTGGCGAGTTCCAATAGCTTGACTAAGGTGTGTGGATGTTGCAGACTAAGAGCATAGCAAAAAGGTCCCACCCTTAGCCCTTAAGCTAATGCGGTGTGGGCAATCCCTAGCTCTAAATCTCGCCTCTCCAATATTTTCCTCTTGAAGCGGGTCATGAAAGATTGCAGGTTTTCTTCTAGCTCGTGGCGAATTCACAATAGTGCTTGCGAACTCTTCTAGGGTTTTGAGCATTATCCAATTGTGCTAAAAACTTGTGTTTGAAGTTTGCATAGAAGGTTATCACTCATAACAACAAACTATTGAATCACCTTAGTCTCGAATCTTTCGGAGTCATAATGAATAAGAAACACTTCAGGGCATCATTTACTCTTTATAAGCAAACAACAAATTCAAAAGAAGCGATGTGATATGATGGATTTGATCGCCCTTGATAAGACTCCAAGGAAGGATCTTGAAGAACTCGAGCACTTCAGCCTCAATAAACTCCCTAGAAAAGCATTCTCCAACTGATTAGATTGAGGAGCTTTGACCTTCTCTCATAGTTAGATAGGGCTGAGCCCACGTTGTCTGAATAGTATGAATTGTCCTCCTTCATTAGAGTGGGTAAAGGAGTTCCTCTAACATTGCCGTCGAATTCCTTTCTTCGTCGCATTGAGCTACTGGTTGAGTTGGTATGGTGCTCGATGTTCTATTGCTTGAACCAAGGTTTCATTGGTCATGTTCGTCATTTTTTCTTTCAACTCATTAATTTGTTGGGTGATGAATTTCCTAGTATAGTCCATGTTGTTGGTGACTTCTCTGTGGCTTAGTTCTACTCTGTGTAGTTTTACTTGTATGTGATATGATCTACGCTTTCCACACTTTTAAAAATGTTGAATCCTAATTTATTCGTGGATTCACGCCTTAATGGAAGAGCTAGGAGTAATGAAAAACTAATGAAAAACGATGTTATTTCTCCATATTACTATTCAAAGGACTGTCTATTTTACATTAATTTTTCCCCTCTATATAAGAGTATTTTCTCCTATAATATTGACACGTGATGATTATAGTCGGATATCTAGGTATCTTTGGTTGCTTATACTTGTTGTATTCTCTATTGGGCGCATATACAATTCTATCTAAGGAATATTATGTTATACCAACACCTAAGGGGAATTTAGTCTTTTATTAGTTATTATTGTGAAGTATAAAGAGCTACTATGTTTATGGTTAGATTTATGATGAGATTGTTGTTTGAGTCTTAAGGTTAGGGTTTGAGAGAGATCGCCTACCCCTCGGATTGTTGGTGTTGAATTAGGGTTGGGGAGAGATCACTTAACTTGTGAATTGCAAGTGCTTTTCTTTTATGCATTTTAGTTGTGTTGTTTGGAGTTCTTGAAATAAAAGATTTTGTTTGCCCTAATTTTTATGAAAAAGTCTTCGGGTTCATATCAAATTAGTATCCGAGCAATCGATTCTAGGAATCAACGACAAAATCATGGTGTACGTAATTTTGGCTTTACCGAATATCACAATACAGTTGCGATCGACCTAGCTGGGAAGCAAATACGGAATCACGCATGCATGGGCAAAACTCGTGATACATTGAGATTTCGAGTGAGCGGGAAAGCAAATGATGGGTTTGCAGTGTGATACAGTCGCAATCAAGCTAGCTTGGATGCAATTCTAGAATCATGGGAAGCAAATGATGGAATCGCAACCAATGACTAGATCAAGTTTTGCGATACAGTCGTGAATAGATGAGGGCTTGACGAAGGAAACAATTGTGATTCATAGGAGCAAATAAGTGGATTGCGACCATACATGACTGATATAATCGCAATGCATGCGATCTGGTAAGCCCATGGCGAGATTTCATAATATAGGAAGTCTGCCTTTGTGATTGAAAACCGTCCAAGGGTTAATGTTAGCAAAAAAAATAGAGGGTTTGGAGGAGAAATTAGAGTGAGAAGTGAGACAAATCATATTGGAAATGAAGGAGCATTTCTCATCCATTTTAAGATGACTCTTGTTTATGAAGGGGAAGATGGAGAGGCAATTCACTGCCCTTGAAGAAATGATGAAGAACGTAGAATTTCACACAAAATTACTTGTCGCAGAATCGACAGACAATGTCAGGTACAAATGTGACTGACAACGCTTGACATAAATGATGTGACATTCAAAAGGCTTAAACAAATAGAAGTAAACAAAATCAAGCAAAGGAGTCAGGAGCATATTTAAGTGGCAACATTTGAAGTGAATTTCATGGCATTTAGAGATTTTGAACGAGCAACAGCAGGTAGTACATGACATCGTGCGATTAGGGGCTGGAGAAGATTGATTTGAAGGAATTTAGCCTGGAACAAGAAACGACGGTGGGTAAGACACTGTTAAAGGGTGCATGTAACAACACTAGTCCCTTTTTCTGCGACAGCCATCTTGGTGGAAGACGATTTAAGAGTAATTATCGGAACAAGTTAGGTGTAGAAGAGTAGAGGAGTTTATAAAGGATTGGTTTTGAAATTGCAGAATATTCAATAGGGAGACAAGATAGGGGTACTTCGTAGTATCCTTAGTATGTGCAAAACCTTGGTGTCAGCGAATCTGTCAAAGGTGGCAACTATAATGGAGTGACCATTACCTAAGACCTTGAAAGAGATTGAGAGGATTTTTGGGGCTTCAAGGATATTATTGGGAATTCATGAAGGTTTGTAATTTGATTGTGTGATCGTTGATGAAGAAACTGAAGAATGATAACTTTTAGTGGGAGAATGTGGAAACCTAGACATTTGATAAATTAAAAAAGGCCCTGACGAGTGCACTTGTTCGGGCATTATTTGATTTCATCTAACCTTCATTTTTAGAGACAAATGCTTTAGGCTTTGGATTAGGTGCAGTCCTCATGCAGTGTCAACGATCCATCGCTTATTCGATAAAGTGTCGATGACAAGAGCCAAACTCAAGTTAGTTTACGAGTTGGAGCCATAAGATTTGATCCAACAACTGTTTTATTTTTTTCCCACTTCAAGGACAATGCCTTTTGGAAGGGGAGTAATATTACACCGGTGCCCAATGCCAATTTAGTCTTATATTAGTTATTATTGTGGGGTATAAATAAGACTAATATGTTTATGTTTAGGGTTATGATGAGATTGTTGTCTTGAGTTTTATAGTTAGGGTTTGAGAGAGATTGTTTTTCTATCGAGTTGTAGGTGCTAGGGTTAGCGTTTATGAGAGATCGCCTACCTCTTTAATTGTAGGTGCTTATCTTTTATGCATTTTAGTTGTGTTGCTTGGAGTTCTTGAAATAAAATATTTTGTTTGCCCTAATTTATGTTGAAAACTTTTCTTGTTCGTAGCACAATATCTCTTGTCAGTGCCTCATTTCACATCGTGTCATCTGCACACTTCGTCTTATCACATCTTTCGACTTATTCGGCCTATTGGTTTAGATTTTGCTCTGAGAGCTGTTCACCTCTGGAGTGGATAAGTTTATGTTATGTTGGATGAGTAAGGATTGCAGGGAAACCTTTGGCGAGATCTTGAGATCATAGGATTGATTACAATCCCTTTTTCCTTGCAAGAAGAATAACCGTCAGTTGGTCAACTTAGATTCAACCACTCGTACTTAACTACTTGTCTTTGATAGATTGTACTCAGTTGTTCGTCTACCCAGGTCTTTGATGGTTTGGGCCGAAAGACCCATTTAACTTGTATGAACCCTTACTGGCCCAACATTGCTACTATTTTGTCATAACTAAAAGTTTTAAGTTTGTCATTTAAAATGTCTATAAAACAAATACTTGACATCCCCTAATAAAAATAGTTGTATCATCGAAATTTCTTGGAACCAAACTGCCCTAAATTACCTCAATATTAGTGACTATGTTATTCAATTTGTCTTATTGTCATGTAATGTATAACCAAATGCCTCTTATGATAAATTACATAACAGCACATCATAAAAAATGTTGAACCAAACAACCCGGTCTTCCCTGTTCATGAACTTGATTACAGTACCTTACCTTCAACTATATACACCATTAGGTCTTGTCTTGAGTGCATGTTCTTAAAATTAAGTCAAAATTGGGAGAGACATTGACATATTATTTCTTTTCCTTTTAGGATCATTGCTATAGGAAAGGGAATGACCTTTTGGCTTCTGTAAGAATTGTTGGAAGGTGCGTTGATGTTCCATTGCTTTTTTATATTGATTTAGCAACACATGCTTTCATAACTTCTATTTTTTTAATTGTTTCCTTAGTTCAAAGAGTATCTTTGATTTGCTTAAAGTTGAACAAATTTTACACAAATTGTTGGTTTTTTATTATAATAAAGCCCAATTGAATATTTTTTGTCAAATTGATGGGGAGCTCATTCATTAGGAAAATATTGCAAGCATCCACATTTATTTGAAGATTCTGACCATTTATTGGAAAATTAATTACCTTTCGAAATTATGTTGCTATTTGTATTGCATGCAATTTTAATTTTACAAGAAATGATGTTCTATTGAAACTCTTAGTTTGCTATTGTTAAAATTATTTTTTTGAGTACAACAAGACATTATCATTTTGCGATAAGTGCACAATGCATAGCAATTGCTAAGCATTGTTATATGAAAAGAACTAAAAAACAAAATTCAATGATAACACCAAAAGAAGCACAAGGGCAATTAAAATTGTCTAACNTAAACGTAGAAAAGTGAAAAACATAGAGGAGCAAATTTTCTGATGAAATTTGGCCCCAAATAGAGCCCAAGGTCGATTCTCCAAGAGGTGCCTCCAAAAATACTTCAAAAAATCATCCAAATATATCGAAACTTCTAGAAACGAGGTTTGCACCTCTTTTGGTGTCGTTGGCGCTGGTTTGGCGCCGTCGGCGATGAGTAAAAATCTCTAGCGTTAAATTGTTCTGCGCCATCGGTGCTGACCTCGGCGCTGCTGGTGCTGAGCATTTCTTCAAAAACTTAATTTTGACTCTAAATTTCATTCTTTTTGCTTTCATTTTGCTTTAAGCCTTAAAAATCAACAACCTGCAAGAAAACATCAAAATACCTTCCATTAAAGTGCAATATCACCAAAATTGAGTATAAAATATGGGTGTAAAAATACATATATTTTTGGTGTATCATTCATCTTTATCAATTCTATTGTGGGAATCCTCTGAGATCGTCAAGGTGGCTCCCTCATCTCCACATATGTAGGATACCATGTCTGACTTGGTTACGTACATAAGCAATAAAATATATGACTCAATATCCAAGTAAACTGGTTGCTAATGTCTCGTGTCGGTGGCTATGAACTCCTTAAAAGAACTGTAATGGTCTAAGAGGAGAACATTGCATGTCGGGCATTCCACAAATGCTCCTCCAGTTGATGCAT
>JXCR01140813.1:117002-133781 GCA_002079205.1 Phalaenopsis hybrid cultivar
ACCTTCATTAGTTGTAAACAGTGCGTTGCCAATCAGACTAGGTTTTCTATTGCCCAAACTCCCATTAAATATCTTGGTGTGCTGCTTATCAGGGGTAGAGTCACGCAGACTTAGTTTGATGAAGTCCTTCTCAAAATTTACTCTTATCTCAATGATTGGTCTCATTCCTTTCTCCGCAATGAGGGCTGAATTACACTTCTAAAAAGTAGCCTCACAACCTTTCCTAGCTACATCCTCCTAAAAACATATATGAAGGAGAGTACACAGGTTCAACTTGAAAGGGCATTTAATAGATTCCTGTTGTTTGGTCAAGGAAATCAACTTCACTGGGATTCTTGGCAAAAGGCTGCTAAACCCACACTTGCAGGCGGTCTTGGCTTCAAAGGGCTTCACCAGCTATGTCAGATCAATCTCTGTAAACTCTGGATTAATTTTAGAGCTCAGAACTCTCTATAGGCTAAATACATGATGGGAAAATACTGTAAATCTCAACAACCAACTACTGTTATCAGGAGAAATGAGAATTCTAGAGTTTGGACAAACATGCTCAAAGTAAGACAAAGTGCTGAGGATATGTTTCTCTGGGATCTGGGGGAGGGCAAAGTTAATTTTTGGTTAGATCAGTGGTATCATAGGGAGTGACTGGGCCCCCCTCCAACAAACTTAAATCCACATTTAACTGTTGCTAATTGCTGGGATGGGGACCAATGGTCCTCCCAATTATTACAGAATCTCCTCCAAGAACCTCATGCATCCTTAGTCTCTACTATTCAATTCAGCAGATCCAAACCTGATAAAATCATTTGGCAGACGTACACAAACCAATCTCTTTCTAAAGTTATCTATGCTAAGCTTTATAATTGGGATAAGGTGCCTTGGGTAAAGTCATATGGAACAAATTCATTTCCCCTTCCATGTCTTTTTTCTGTTGGAGAATGTTCCATAACTTNATAGATTTACAGAAAAGCTAGGATCACTATAGGCCAATCTGTCTAACCTTAGTGATCAGTAAGATAATCAGTAAAATAATTCTCACTACAATTCAACCTCATATAAATAAAATTATCAAGCCCAATCAAACTGCTTTCATTAAAGGAAGATTCATATATGATAACATTCTTCTTACACAAGAGATGTTTCTTGACCTTGATAAATCTTGCAGGGGTGGCAATCTCATTTACAAGTTGGATATCAAAAAAGCTTATGATACTTCTGATTGAGATTTCATTCTCAGTGTACTGGTTGCTAGGGGCTTCCATCTTGATTTCTGCAATCTCATTCACAGATGACTTATGAATAATAAACATTCTATCCTAATAAATGAGCAAGCTTGGGGCGCCTTAAGCAAGGGGACCCCCTCTCACCTACCATTTTTATTCTTACACTGGATTACTTATCCAGAATGTTAGATAAGGCCCATCTAAATAGGCTTATTCCAAGTTCCATCATAACTCAAACATGGCCATCTCCCACCTGCTTTATGTTGATGACATCATGGTTTTTTCAAGTGCCCACAAAAGTGCAGTTAGAAAAGTGCACACTTGTTTGCAAAAGTTTCAATCAAACTCTGGAATGTATTTCAACCCTACCAAATGCCAACTGTTCTTTAACAAGAAGACCTCCATTAGTTGTAAACAGTGCGTTGCCAATCAGACTAGGTTTTCTATTGCCCAAACTCCCATTAAATATCTTGGTGTGCTGCTTATCAGGGGTAGAGTCACGCAGACTTAGTTTGATGAAGTCCTTCTCAAAATTTACTCTTATCTCAATGATTGGTCTCATTCCTTTCTTCCCAATGAGGGCTGAATTATACTTCTAAAAAGTAGCCTCACAACCTTTCCTAGCTACATCCTCCTAAAAACCTATATGAAGAAGAGTACACAGGTTCAACTTGAAAGAGCATTCAATAGATTCCTGTTGTTTGGTCAATGAAATCAACTTCACTGGGATTCTTGGCAAAAGGCTGCTAAACCCACACTTGCAGGCGGTCTTGGCTTCAAAGGGCTTCACCAACTGTGCCAGATCAATCTCTGTAAACTCTAGATTAATTTTAGAGCTCAGAACTCTCTATAGGCTAAATACATGATGGGAAAATACTGTAAATCTCAACAACCAACTACTGTTATCAGGAGAAATGACAAATCTAGAGTTTGGACAAACATGCTCAAAGTAAGACAAAGTGCTGAGGATATGTTTCTCCGCGATCTGGGGGAGGGCAAAGTTAATTTTTGGTTAGATCAGTGGTGTCATAGGGAGTGACTGGGACCCCCTCCAACAAACTTAAATCCACATTTAACTGTTGCTAATTGCTGGGATGGGGACCAATGGTCCTCCCAATTATTACAGAATCTCCTCCAAGAACCTCATGCATCCTTAGTCTCTACTATTCAATTCAGCAGATCCAAACCTGATAAAATCATTTGGCAGACGTACAGAAACCAATCTCTTTCTAAAGCTATCTATGCTAAGCTTTATAATTGGGATAAGGTGCCTTGGGGTAAAGTCATATGGAACAAATTCATTTCCCCTTCCATGTCTTTTTTCTGTTGGAGAATGTTCCATAACTTTATACCAATTGATGATTTCCTCAAACTTAAAGGCCTAAGGGAACCATCAAGATGCTATCTGTGTCTAGAAAAGGAAGAGGAGGTGGACCATATTTTCTTCAAGTGTACCTATGCTTAGAAGGTCTGATCAGAATTATTTAATAAGCTAAACCTGCATGTCTCTGACCCCCTATCTTATATTAAGAACCTGTTGGCAAAATTGGAAGAAGGATAAGCTTGCTCTATCCCTTTCCTAGTGGCATGGTTACTTTGGATGGCTAGGAACAATGGTAAATTTGATGAAAATCCCACTCAGATATCCAAGGTGGTAAGGAACTGTCTTGCCTACTTATACAAAATGATCAATTTTAAGAACTTCCCCAACATCTGTGGTTGTCTATTTCCATTGGAAAGGTTCCCTCCTTTGATTTATAAATTTTTCTAGTAGTAAATAATTTAGCTTTGATAATATTTTAAACTTTTGAAATTAGTGACGGTAATTTCGTTTGATTTCTGTTAATTTCCTAGTTAATTTATCATTTTAAATTTAAACCTTCCCCATGGGATCGATATTTGGGACTTAAACAGAAAGTCTTATATTACTCAATAATGATACGTATACTTGCATACAATCCCAACTTTAAGTTCTTAATGTTATTATTCATAAAATACCACATCAAGCTTTTGACGCCGTTGCAAAGCGGAGTTAATTTTATAAACTTTACACAACTATATTTTCCAGGATCTGTGAGCGAGGAAAGATCAACACGATTGTTCATCGGACTAGGCCAACCATCAAGATCGACATAGAAGATAGTTCTAATGAAGAAAGTTCTCAGGAAGAAAAGATGATGATAAAACAAAAGAAACCACAATATGAAATTTCCTTAGAAGAAGTGGAGAAATTTGAATATGAGTTGATGTATGATCGTATCAACTATTATGTGAATGTTATGACCCTTAGTCCAATCCACCCTCAAAAGTTTGAGAGTTTAAAGGTCAAAGAAGTCCGTAGCAATGGCTCAAAACTGATCAAGTTTTATTGTGCTTCCCCTTCCACTAGTTCTGAAAATTATGTAAATTTATAAGAGGATTCTAATGAATTAATGGAATTACCTCTTGGTTACTTTTCTCCTTGTGTATAAAAATTAATTCAATAGAGATAAGTGCCAAAGTAATAGCTAAAAGATAAGCCACAACTTTTTGAGAAATTATGGAATGTTAAAAGTGAAACTCCTAATTTGAANAACAACCCATGTAAATAATATTTTTTCTAAGAGAGAAGGCTCGTGTTCATATTCTTAGGGTAACTTGATTAGAATATGGGAAGAATCAATAAGTCCAACATTGTAACCCCAACCAAATGCAGATGAACCATGAGCTCGCAAATAATCTCCATGTTAGCTTTATATTGGGAAAAATAGGTCAACAAAGAGGGGGGAGAAAGGCAATATCAACTTGCAGGTTTTCTCATCTAATAAAATGAGTATTGGTTTATCTTAGAATGTGGTAGATGGCTTGTGATTAAGAGTTGAAGTGTTGAAACTGAGTGCAGAACAAGAATTATTGGACAAAGGGCCATGACCATTTACCCCTTAAAAGCCTCAGTAAAATAACATGGAGCAAAAGGCAAAAAGCAAAAGAGGTATCTGGAAGGCAACGGTCCTAATTATTGTCAGCCATGAGAAAAGCATCACAATTCAAGCGAACTAAAGGAACAACTGGTGAAATATGGAAGGGATACTGAAGGAAGAATTTGGGCTAGAGGGAGTGAGAATCCATGATTCATAGCATGAGACATAATTGTGAAATTTATTAAGGGTGGTGACACTGTTCTAGGCTCCTAGAAGGTGTTTGAGATATGAATTTAGTAGGGGGTCGACGATATTTTGAAGGGGATAGGAGGCATTTGGTGATTGTTTGGTTTGAAAATAGTGGAGAAGCACAAACAACAAGGTATGAGCAATGAGAAGTTTATAATACCTATTCTTGAACAAGCTAAAGACACACCACTTATAAAATGAAGATGATGAAATACACCATAAAGTAAAAATCAGAGATTATAATATTCAAATTATATGAAACAAACCTAAAGTTTGCTAATTAGAAAATAACAACATATAAATTATTCCCTCTCAAAGAAACCCTAGTTCTAATTAAAAATAACATAAAAGTTAGGTCCATAAAGGCATGGTGATGGCTGATTGGTGGGAGAATCCTATTACCTCAATTACGAGATAAGAAATCACACCTCCAATGCATTCCTTGTAATTGGGATGTCACAATACGCGGAATCAAGGAACTCGCTGAACTAGGATTGTAAAATCCAATGCATGACGCTTCAACGTCATTGTTTTCGACTAGGAGAGGCTCATTCTTCTTATTTCTAAACAATCAGATTCCAAATTTTGATGTTCCTTCCCACTAATATCTAAGAAGATTTTCAAACCTACGGTTCAACACTTTTATCTTGCCATCATCTATCTATAGATGTGTTTTTGAATTGAACTAAAACATAATACCCAACTTACCCTATGGTCTTCTAGAAATATCTAGAAAATTTCTCATTGTTGTTTGAAGTGATGATATATTGGACATCACTCATTAGTGGTAGCCTAGAAGGTAGACTATAGGCATAAAGTTCCAAAACCCTCTTAGCAGCGGCTGCCCTATGTCAAGTATCAATTCTTCCATGTCACGTTTTTCTAGCATCATCAAAGTCAGTCCCACTGGTCCCTTTTTTACGGATTATAGAATTGTTATAGCGCACTATAGTTGTTGTCTTTGTTTGAGTAACCATCACTATTAACTCTTTTAACAACAAAAGTAAAATATGTTTCTCTCGATAAATGAGTAATTGTTTTTGTGCCATCATGAAGTGTACCCCTGCAATGCTGTCATGGTCGGCCTAAAAGAATATGACATGCATCTGTGTGCACAATATCACACAAAACCTAATTTTGTCACTCGTCTCTAGTTGAATTTTCTGTTTGTCTGTACTATTTTTGTTAATCTTCTTCAATCAAGTTAGAGAATATGATTAAGAATGCTAGCCAATAATGAAGCTCATCTTGCCCATCATTTATGTACTTATTACAGTTTCATAGCTATCTTCATCAATAATGAGACTGCATTTGCATCTCTTTCCCTTCATGGTGCAATGAGTAAGAAAGATGCTGTGGTGGAGCTATTGTTGTTCTCTCATAAGCTTAGCTTGAAGGAACCTTTGAATCATTAGCATTTCTTCCTCTTTAGCTGCAATTATCAAGTTGATACTACTCCCTTACATCTTCATTCTGTCTTGTGTTATTGTTCATTTATTCAATGGTTCTTCTGGCAGTGAAAGAGATCAACTTTTTATATGGGCAATCAGACACAATGTGCCTAAAATCATGGTTTTTAAAGTACTTTTTGTCTGGGATAGATTTGAGAGTGCTAGTGGTCTCCATCTTTTCTCCGCTATGAATTATTTTCTTCATTTTGGGTGCTATAATGGGTGTGATCTTGTTGTTTGATCCCGGGGTTGAATTTTGTCTATAAACTGTGGTGATCATCGGGTGATGTTGCTTCTCCACTATACATCGCGTAGGGACCAATACGACTACATCTACACGACACTATTTATTTATGACCTCAATACTTAAATGCCTCACCGTTGTCTGCTCCTCGGATTCCATCAACTCCAATTTTTGCAAGAGCTGATGATTGATTTTGTTGTATACTCCTCCACAGAAGAATCCCTTAAGCACAAATTGTAGGGTTTTATGAATGTATCCTATAGGTAATGCAGGAGAATATATTTGGGTTGTATTTCTCTTTTAATCTTAGACCATGCGATGTTCTTACTCTTCTCTTTCTACATTAGATTCTCCAGCCTCAAAAAAATATTCTTATTTAATTTAATAGCCGCTAGTTTCACCCTTCTATCAGGTGGAAAATTTTTGTCTTCAATGTTTTGTTCAACTATTGGGAGCCACTCGATAAAGTCGTCCTATATATAAGATTGTCAAAATCCAGAAAGTCAATCATCACTTTAAAATTTTCTTTTATCTTCTTATTTTGCATGTCGAATCTTTGGTGTAACAGTTATTCATCATTGGTAACTAGATAAGAGCAGCTTACCTTCGAGTGCTCCAGTATTATTTATGAAGAAGAAGGATGAGAGCTTCAGGATGTGTATTGACTACATGGAGTTTAATAAACTCACAGTTTAAAACAAATATCTACTCTCGGGGATTGACAACTTGCTTGATTATTGTGGGGAGGCTTTTTAGAAAACTTGCTTAATATTTGTTTCAGTTTTGACCCTTTTTTCAGGTTTTGATGATCTTTTAGATTTTCAGCAATGCATCTTTGAGGGATTTAGACTGTGTACTCATGCAACTTGATAGAGTCATTGCATATGCATCATAACAATTGAAAATTCATGAAAGGAACTGCCTCACATGATTTGGAGCTTGTTGCAGTTGTATTTATACTCAAGATATGGAGACATTATCAATACGGAGTTAGATGTGAAGTATTTACTGATCGTTAGAGTTTGAAAAGTATATCCTTACTCAGAGTGAATTGAACCCGAGGCAAAGGAGAATTGAAATTTATTAAAGATTATGATTCAGACATTTAATATCATCCAGGGAAAGTGAATATGGTTGCGGATGAGTGAAGTCGGAAAGCTTTAGGTAGTTTGACTTATTTATTTGCTTAGGAGGAGCAGTTACTTGAAGTTCTAAAGAAGTTGAAGCTATATATAGTTGATTGTGGTGATGATAGTATGGTTTAGCCATATTAGTTGACGGTGCAATCAACCTTGAAGGGAAGACTTGAAGATTCTTTAGCCAAAGATAGGTGTTCATAAAATACTGAAACAGGTTAAGACAGGTTGTTTTGAGAGGTATCTGCTAGATCAGGGTGGTTTACTGGCTATACTGTTCACCCAAGGAGCAATAAGATGCATTAGACTCTTAAAGATGCATTTCAGTGGCCAGGATTGAAGAAGAATGTGACAAAATTTACGGCTGAGCGTCATTCATTTCAGTTAGTGAAGGCAAAGCATCAACATCCTGGAGGTTAGTTGGAACTATACTGATTCCAAAGTTGAAATCAGTGGAGATTATGATGGATTTTGTGGTTGGGTTGCCTAGATCACATCAGGGTCATGATGCTATATGGGTAATCATCGATGAATTGACTAAGTCTGTCTATTTCTTGCATATTAGACTGTCGGTCAAATTTTTTATTTGAAAATTTAATTTAAATATAAAGTATATGGTTTATATTATGAAAGCTGTGTTTTAATTTTTTAGAAAATGAGAACGAATAATTATCATTGGTCAAATAATTTGCATAATGGTGTCTGATACCCTGAATACTACACATTCCAAGAGATAAGTGTAGACCCCGACAATAGACCCAATTCTGCAAACTAAGAGATTTGTGACATCCATTTGGTCTACTAATTTTTTATATGTGACCGACAAATTTTCCTATTTAATACAAAGATTAAATAGGTTTTATTTTACCTTGGTTCTAAGTTCTCTATAGAGGCAAACCCTTATAGTTAATTACATCCCAAATGACGGGAGTCACTTGAGAAAACTCTCGATAATGATCAGTGGTTCTAGTCTTCAATAATTCAATATTTAAGTTTTCACGGTAAGACATGAAAAAATAAGTGGAATTGACTCAAATAGGAACAGTTATTTCAGGAGTCCAAAGGAAGTAAATGGTAGAGAACGTCACAAATCCTTAGAAGAAACCTCAGTGACTTCCCAAACTATCCTTCTGTGTGGCTATGTTTTAGAGAATATATTATTTGAATGTTTAATCCTGTCAATTTTATTATTTGAGACTTACACTTGCATAATAACTGATTATGCAAATAACCTGCAGAGATTTACATCGTTCTGGACGACAACCTCGGATCCTAAGGCAAGTTAGAACTTACGCTGCACAACATGGTTGTGCAGGGCTTAAAAAAGGGTGAGGATTTATGTCGCGCTAGGTGAGCTACCTCGATATCCTATGAGTTGTTTAAACTAAGAAAGTTTAGTTGGTGTAGACTTGTTTTGCTGTTGTAGAATGCTGACCGCCTCCGCTTGTAGTCTGCTCCAAGCTCCTTGTTGTGCTGCCCACGAAGTTGCTCCAAACTCTTCGTTAAAGTGGGTTTAAGTTTTCTAATGTGTCAAGTCATATGTCAAATCAAATTTTTTCTAAGGTTATGATCATTTAAATATTATGGGGTTGTTAAAGTTGATTAGAGCGACACCGGTTAGGATCCTACGGTTCCCTCATTCCAGTATCACTATTTTATTGTGAATTTACTTTGTTTAAACGAATTGTGAAATCTATTTAAACCGGGAATAACTCGTTAGCAACCGTGGGTTACGTCCTCCGAGGGACTCCCGTAAATTCGAAAGAACGTGTTATGTTGTTTTTTTGTGATGTTTTGAAAATATTGTTTAATTTTGAAAAATCAATTTGTTTTGAAAGTGAAATTGTATTCAGTACTTGCATAATGTGTTAGAGCAAGCATAAATTGCAATGAAGAAACAACAACAAATAAAATGTAACTGCGTGCGTGGCGTATCTGCTGTTGCTATGCCTGTTGCATGTCTAACTTACAAAGCACAATATAATTTGCATGGAATTTAAATAAATTGCAGCGAAAAGAAGAAAACAGTAAGCAGTAGAACAAGTGGTAATAACAGCTAGGAACTTCAAACAGGTGATGCTAAGGTTTCCTACAACTCCTGACTGCAACTAGCAAGCCAGTATGGTGATCCTACGACCTCTTACGGCCCCGAGAAATAACTAACAAGTGTGTACGGTGATCCTACGATTCCGGACGGCAGCTAGGAACTAGTACGCTGATCCTACGACCTCCTACGGCTTAGAGCAACAACTACCAAGTGCGTACAGTGATTTTTACGACTCCGGATAGCATCTAGGAACTTCGAACAACACCTGTATGGCTTCCTATGAATCTAAACATTAATGGGCAGCACCTATGCCGCTTCCTACGAACCCAAACAGCGGTGGGCAACACCTAGATGACTTCCTACAAAGCCAAATAGCGGTGGGCTGCACCTAGATGACTTTCTACGAACCAAAACAACGGTGGACAACTCCTAGGTGCCTTCTTACGAATCCAAATTGTGGTGGACAGCACCTAGATGGCTTTCTACGAACCCAAACAGTGATGGACAACACCTAGATGGCTTCTTACGAACCCAAACAGTGGTGGACAACTCGTAGGTGGCTTCCTACGAACCCAACTACGAACCCAAATAGTGGTGGACATCACCTAGGCTTCCTACGAACCTAAACAGTTGTTGGTAGCATCTAGATGACTTCCTACGAAGATGGCTTCTACGACACCAGGTAGCGGCTTTGGAGCTTTGGACAGCACCTTACAGTGCCCCTATACTCCAAACAGTGGCTTTGGAGTCTTGAACAACAGCCTACAACGCTTCTATACTCCAAACGGTGGTTTTGAAGCTTTGGACAGCAGCCTACAGCGCTTCTACGACACCGGGCTGCGGCTTTGAAGCATTAGACAACACCCTACAATGCCCATATACTCCAAAGAGTGGTTTTGGAGCTCTGGACAACATCTTACATCTCTTCCATACTCCAAACAGTGGCTTTGAAGCCTTTGGACAACACTTACAGAACTTCCACGACACCGGGCAGCGGCTTTGAAGCTTTGGGTAGTGGTCCTATAGCTGCCTACGATCCAAGACAGGCGCACTTGAAGGCTCCAAAATCAGTGGAAAGTGCAACCCTTACATACTTCTCCAAATAGTATATGTATTGAGCTAAGATTGTGAAGGTGCTGACAAGCTTTAATGCTTCCCATGAGCTATCTAACAACGGGATTTATGAAGACAAAACTCATCAAAACAATGATACATAGTGCTCAAAATCAACTCTTATGGCTCGTCCAAAATCAGTGTTCTTGAGAGCTCTAAAACACCCTATGCAACCCCAAAACCCTGGTCGAACAAGCCACCCAACAGTCCCAAAGCTACGCTCAAAATAACCATAAAACAGTCCCAAAATCATTTTTTTAAAAGCTCCAAGACTGCAACCAAATAAGCCATGAAAATCATCCAAGAATGCTATATAAATAATGCCCCCAAATCCCTCACCAAAACTATGTAAAAGTGCANGTAGTGTCACTTTGGATGAGATATGAAAGATTTGGGTGTGGTATAAATGAAATAAAGCAGATTTTAGGATGTTAGATATGCAAATATATAAGAATTGGGTCGTATGTGCGCAAATGCCCCTTTTAAAATTTACCTGTATCCAAAAACCAACCATAATAGAGCAGCAATTTGAAGAACTGATCCAAAGGAGACAATTACTGTGACAGAGAAGAGACTAGAAGTATACCAACCGGCCAACAGAGAACTCTGCAACAGTCAAGAGGAAACAAACAGTGAGAAAACATTTATGAAAATTATGATATGAAGCTAAGAACAAGATAAAGATTTACATATAATACCACTCAATTCCTGTGCAATACATATCTAACACCTAAACTTTAATTTTTAATATATGACACCTTACCTATGCATGAAAAGATGTAATGTTACATTTAAAAGTCAAAATAGTTTTGTTTTTGATATGATATGAAAGATTTGGATGATATAAATATAAAAGGTAAAGTTTAAGTGTTAGATATGTAAATATATAAAAATTGGGAGGTATGTATGTAGATGCCACCCCTAAAAAGATTCTAACATCAGCAAAAGAAAACTACACAAGGAAAAACCTATATAGAATGACAAATTACACGCGACAACACGGCATATACTAAGATTGATTAGAAAAGAAAGAACCACCGATTATTTGCAAGAGGCTAGAATGGTTTCATACTATGTAAAAGGCCAATTTAATCTCAGACTATTTAAATAAGAACCAAAATGGACTTCAAGCAGAATGGGTGTAAACGAACCGAGATTGATCGAGCCTAGTGTTTGTTCGTGTTTGGCTAGGTGCATGCTTATAACATGTTTATGTTTGACTTGATTCAAATTTGTGTTTTCATTTCAGCTCGTGTTTAACTCAAAATTAGCTCAAATTATTTAACAATTAATAAAATTTAATATTTTTTTAAATACAACATAAATTAATATAAAAAATATTAGCATAGTAATATTTACCTATTATTTAATTAATTCAATTCAAAACGAGTCAAATATGATCGAACAAAAGTTCGTTCGTTTTCGCCTCATTTATAAATCGAGTTAAAAAAAATTGCTTATATGTTTCTCATGTGCTTAACGAACGAATTGGATACAAGCTATTTACCGAGATGAACACAAGCTTTCTGCGATTGACAAGCTTTTTGACAGCCCTACCTCTCGAGACTGTTTTAGTCCCCATTCAAAGAGTCTATTACTATTTTTAGTCCCTATTTAAAGAGTCCGGAGCAAAATTGATCTTTACATAATCTGGACCCCATTTTGGCCCCTTGCAAATGGTCAAGGGATCAATAAAATAACATCTAATTAAATTTCTCACAATGTAACTCCCAAACGGTATCATAAATCACAATAGAATCCAATTCTTAAAAGATTAAGCAATATAAAAACAAAGCTTCCGCCTCAAACTGAAAACTATTACAGAAGCTTTCCATGAACACATGTTCGGAACGATGTGCCAACAGGAGAACAAATACTCCTATAAAAATGTTTGTCTAACGAAGGCAAAGATCACAACAAAACAGACTGCAACGATAAAAGTAACTACTAAAACAAAGTTAAGCAAAATTTCACGTACAATTGCGTCTGCTGTGCCATACACCGCCATTGCACCACCTATGCCCGACACCCCGAGAGCCGGTTCTACTATTTTCTTTGTAAATTCAGCCCTACCAATCACACAACTTAATTAACACCAAGAAAATAAAAAAGGGCATTTACATACATGGCACACAATTCTTATGTATTTACATGTTTACATATATACCACTCAAATTTTTAGTATCACATAAAAAATAACACTATTACCATTTTTTAAAAGTGAAATACACTTTTTCATGCATAGATTTATAGCGCCAAAGAGTTATGTACATAAATATGAAAATTTAGGCGTGAGATATGTAAATACATAAGAATTGTGCGCTACAAAAAAAAACATATCAAGCAGTTGAATCAGTCTCAGCAATGCATAACAACATAAAAAACGCTTTACCATACGAAAGCTTGTTGCAACCCTGAGTATGCAAGAAGAGGAATGATTAGCAGAACTCGCATCTCAAGTAAAGGAACTGTAATAGACTTCAGTAAAGTCACGATAGAGGCGTGTGATGGAAGAACTTCTTCTTTTTCGTCTCTTTTCGATAAGAAACACATCAATATAGCACCCAAGAGCATGCAGCCAAGAAAAACAGTAAAAAGTAAGCCTGTTCCAGTAAAACCACCACCTTCCTACAATCATGTAGTCAAGTCAACAATATGCACGAAAAATATAATGCGCGAGAAGAACAACATTACAATAACTGTTTCTGTTAAATTGAAGGGGAATTTACATATAAGCTACTCAATTCCTATGTATTTACACAACGAACACAAAGACTTTGTTTTGTTACATTTATATCACCCAAATCTTATGTATCACATAAAAAATATCATCATTTTAATTTTTAAAAAGTGATATATACCGTTTCGTGCATAGGTAAGGTGATCTGTATGTAAAAATTGAAGTTTAGGTGTTAAATATGTAAATACATGAGAGTTGAGTAGAATGACAGTAAATCTTCCAAAATTTAAATGAGAATTGATAAAGCATTCCTTGATGAAAAAGCTCCATCACATTGGCTAGAGGAGATTTCAATGGATCCGGTTGCAATATCCAAAAGACAATCTATTTATCTTTGTGCTAGTAAAAGCGTCAAAATGGTTTTAGAGGGTTATTTTAGTCTCGAAGTCTATAAAAATGTCAATTTAGTCCCCCACACTCTTTTGAAGAGGGTCCAAATAGTCCATATTGCAGAGTATTTCAACAAATATTTGTTGACCTCATTTTTCGTGAGGTCTAGTACTTCTCGTAGGAGTTAGGATCTAGCCTTAGGGGTCTTCCTGCGACTATCTTAGAACCTTAGAAGTGGGACCCGCCTCATTTTAGTTCGACCTACTTCCGTCCCCTTTTGGAGTTTCGCGTGTGTGATATCGACTTCTAGCACTTAGAAGGATGAAACCGACATGAGGAAACCCAAAAGGGATTCCTAAAGGACATTTCCGAACCTTAGGGTGGCCTTTTGCACAATTCGCACTCCCGCGCGCACAAGGTTCGCAATTCGGAGAGTCGACGTGTCCGACCGCCACAATTCGCATCGCTTGCACTATTATTTGTCGAAGGCTCGAATAAATCTTTTGAAAAGATCGATCGCGGATCGAAATTTTGTGAAATTTGAATTTTAGCGCGTTTTCGACTCGATTGTCGACAACGTCGNTTGAGACCCGCCTCATTTTAGTTCGACCTACTTTCGTCCCCTTTTGGAGTTTCGCGTGTGTGGTATCGACTTCTAGCACTTAGAAGGATGAAACCGACATGAAGTTTCGCGTGTGTGGTATCGACTTCTAGCACTTAGAAGGATGAAACCGGAATTCCTATAGGACCTTTCTGAGCCTTAGAGTGACCTTCTGCACAATTCGCACTCCCGCGCGCACGAAGTTTCGCAATTCGGAGAGTCGACGCGTCCGACCACCACAATTCGCGTCGCTTGCACTGTTATTTGTCGAAGGCTCGAATAAATCTTTTGAGACGATCGATCGCGGATCGAAATTTTGTGAAATTTGAATTTTAGCTCGTTTTCGACTCGATTGTCGACGACGTCGTCTGAGCTACCCCGGATGACAAAACGGACTGCACCGGTGCGTCCGGAACGTCGATTTTGCCCAGGGAGGACACCAATTTGGTTACGTCGCCGCGCGCGAGTAAATCGGGTTTTATTTAATATATATATATATATATATTTATATATATATATTAATTAACTTTTTTACCCCTTTCCTCTTTCCTCTTTAATCCCTAACTCCTCACACACGCACCCGAGCTCTGCTTCTTCTTCCTCTCCCGTTCGCGTGTCTGGCTCTTTCCCTTTCTCGGTCTCGAGCCGAGCGAGCTCCTCCTTCACGCAAGGGAAAGTTGACTTCGCCTCCGTCCTTCCCTGACTTTCTTTTGCCTGCGGCCTTCCTTCCCGAAACCGCGCCAGTCGCTCTGAGCTGTGGTTTTCTTTTTCTTGGTCATTTGGCTCTGGGAGGCTTGCTCCCTGGTACACTGGAATGTCATTTCTTCTCCTCTTCCCGATGCTTCCCTCGCTGCCTTTAGTCTCGCCGCTCGGTCCGAGAGACTTCGGTGGCTTCGCCTTCTGTGAGCAGGGAGCGTCCCTTTTCTCTTCTTGGCCCGATTCGAGTGTCGTGGACCGTTGGGTGTGATCTCTTTTCTCTTCTCCCCTCTTCTCTGCGTATAAGGATAGCTTCCTTTGATTTTGAGGTTGTTGAAAAAAGATTTTCTTAGAGGAGAGGAATAGATATTTTCGGCTGTGAGGAGATTAGAGAGGGAATTTCTCTGGGAGAGCATTTCTTTGAGGTGGTTTCTTGCGTTGTTGTGCTTTACATTTGCATTGAGAAGGTACCTCTTCTTCCCTTTCTTTCCTGTGCCCAGGTTTCCTGAGTTTTTTTCTTTCCTCTGTCGAGCCTCCTCTTGCTCGGTTAAACGGAGGATACGGCATGCTAATTCATTTTTGCTTGGATATTTTTTTTAGATGTTCACTTCAAGTGCATTTGGAAATGAAAATGTGAGCATGTGTTAAAATTAGACTTGGTTACTTGCTTAAACTAGGGAGGCTTTGGCATATTATGGCTTACTCTCACTTAAAATGAAAGTTGGGAAGTGTACTTTACTGTTTTACGCATGTTTGGAGGTTCGGCTTCGGCTTCCTGTTGCTTTCCCTGGTTCGAAATGTATGCTACAAGGGAATTTATTTAATTTAAGAAATGTTGTAGCTTGTTTTGAGGGCTTGACTTAGCTCCTCGTGATGCCTCACTCCTGTTCAAATGTCTGTTGAAATCATATTTAGATATGCAGGTTGTTTCTTAGCTTTGGATGGCTCGGTTTTACCTACAGGTGGTTGGAACTTTAATTTCTATTAAAATATGAATTTATATCAATGCTTGGGTCTGTTTCTAATCTTGTGTAGCCCGGTTTTGGCTTCTGGTTTTTGTTTGAGCTCGGTTTTGGCTCCTGTTTTTTGTTTGAGCTCGGTTTGTCTTTAGTTGAAGGCTGGCTTTGGCTTTGTTTCTTGTTGGGCTCGGTTTGGCTCTGGTTTAAGGCTGGCTTTGGCTTTGTCTTTAGTTGAAGGCTGGCTTTGGCTTTGTTTCTTGTTGGGCTCGGTTTGGCTCTGGTTTGGGGCTGGCTTTGTCTTTAGTTGAAGGCTGGCTTTGGCTTTGTTTCTTGTTGGGCTCGGTTTGGCTCTGGTTTGGGGCTGGCTTTGGCTTTGTCTCTGGTTGGGGGCTGGCTTTGGCTTTGTCTCTAGTTGAGGGCTGGCTTTGGCTTTGTTTCTAGTTGAGGGCTGGCTTTGGCTTTGTTTCTAGTTGAGGGCTGGCTTTGGCTTTGTTTCTGGTTGAGCTGGGTTTGGCTCTAGATGGGAAGATGTGTTGGTTTTGTTTGGCCTTGCTGGACTTGGTTTAGCTCTAGTGTGGGCTTTGTTTGCTTATTCTAGCTCTACTAGACTTGGTTTAGCTCTAGTTGTTGGTCTTGATTTGCTTTGTTTGGCCTTTGCTGGACTTGGATTGGCTCTAAGGTAGGGGCTGTGTTTGCTTGTTTTAGCCTTGTTGTGCTCGGTTTTTTTTTTGCTTTGTTTCCTGTTGGGCTCGATTTGGCTTTGATTGAGGGCTGTGTTGCTTTGTTCAGTCTTTACCCGAGGAATGGTGGGGAGGTGGCTTTGTTGGCTTTGGTTCCTACTCCTACCCGAGAGACCCATTGAAATTTCCTGAGTTTAGTTTGTCCCCTCTTGTTGAGTTTGAATCATTGGAATGATTATAGGGGAAATGACTTTGTTGGCTTTGGTTCCTACTCCTTACCCGTGAGGTCTATTGCAGGTCTTTGGGTGTGATTTGGCTTTCTCTGCTAGGCTTGGATTGTCTTGAGAGTTGTGGATGAATCAAGTTTGCCATCCCAAAAATTATAATTATTTCAGTTATCCTTTCAGTTTGTC
>JXCR01140813.1:147543-202222 GCA_002079205.1 Phalaenopsis hybrid cultivar
GAGGGCTGTGTTGCTTTGTTCAGCCTTTACCCGAGGAATGGTTGGGAGGTGGCTTTGCTGGCTTTGGTTCCTACTCCTTACCCGTGAGGTCTATTGCAGGTCTTTGGGTGTCGTTTGGCTTTCCCTGCTAGGCTTGGATTGTCTTGAGATTTGTGGATGAATCAAGTTTGTCATCCCAAAAATTTATAATTATTTCAGTTATCCTTTCAGTTTGTCAGGGAAGCATAGTTGCCTTCGGTGGTCCTTTGGTTGGCTTTGGCCGTGACCCCCTTTGTGCTTTGGATGGCCTCTGGCCGTGGGCTTTTGTGGTTGTTCTTTGCTGCCTTAAACCGCGAGTTTTATTAGTTCTTTTGGGCCTCTTTGTTGCCTTAACTATAAGCCTTATTTGTTGTCTTATAGTACTGCCTTTGATTATGGAGTTTGGTAGCCATTCCTTGCTCTAGCCGTGAGCCCCTCCTATCCCCATCGCTGGCTGTGGCCGAGAGCCTTGTGGGCTGTTTCCCCTTCTCTGTTGACCCTGGCCGTGAGTGTTTATCTGGTNGAGCTCGGTTCGGCTCTAGTTGAGGGTTGGATTTGGCTTTGGTTCCTGGTTGAGCTTGGTTTGGCTCTAGAGGGGGAGCTGTGTTGGTTTTGTTTAGCCTCGCTGGGCTCGGTTTGGCTCTAGTGTGGGCTGTGTTGGCTCGTTTTACCATTGTTGGGCTCGGTTTGACTCTAGTGTGGGCTGTGTTGGCTCGTTTTACCTTTGTTGGGCTTGGTTTGGCTCTGGTGGGGGCTGTGTTTACTNCGATTTTGGTTTTGTTTCTTGCTGGGCTCGGTTTGGCTCTAGTGTGGGCTGTGTTGGCTCGTTCTACCTTTGCTGGGCTTGGTTTGGCTCTGGTGGGGGTTGTGTTTACTTGTTTTAGCCTTGTTGAGCTTGGTTTTGGCTTTGTTTCTTGCTGGGCTTGGTTTGGCTCTGGTGGGGGCTGTGTTTACTTGTTTTAGCCTTGATGAGCTCGGTTTTGGNGGAGAGCATTTGGTTGATTTGATTAATCCTGCGTTCTTGGGGTTTGGAGAATCAGCGCGAAGGGATATTTTATGTCTGTTAGGAAACACCCCGGGCCCTACATTTCCAGGTCTTTTCGATAGAAGTTTTTGAGAACTGATCCAGTCTCATTTTCGTTGTTTTAGATGGACCAGTGTCTCCTCTCTCACCCCATTTTTGTTCTTTTATTTCCTTGCTTCTTGGTTCGGTTTTCGATGCTTATGTTCGATGCATAAGTGTCCACGTATAGCCTTTTGCTATACGTGAAACCATCAAGCAATGTCGCAAGTAGTCGTTTTGGGGCGTACGGTGNGTAAAATTTTTTTCCCTTAAAAATAACATTTTTTGTAAGATAAAATTTAATGGTCGTCTAAATTTTATTTGTAAATTTTGTTATACGCAATGTGGAAGACTTGACTTTGTAAATAATAAATAAATGTGGATCAACTAATAAAACTTCACGTTTCTTACTAAGATATATAATTTCTTTTAATTATTTATCGTTTCAAAAAACCATCTAAGAGCACTCTCTCTAATCATGTTCGTCACTGGAGCTACACAACCCTTTAATGGATGCATTGATTTATTTCACATTTTGTCACTAATGTCAAGCCACTCATCTACCTAAGCATTCTCATATGAGTAACACTTAGCTTAGTTTTATGCTTCTCTTTTATAAGCCAACATTCTGCGCCATAAAGCACTGTAGGTCTCACCACCATCTTATAAAGTTTTCCTTTCAGTTTAAGCGATACTTTTCTATCACATAATAGACCCGATGCATTCTTCGCTTCAATCAATCAACTTGAATTCTACTAATAACAACCCCATCTATATCACCATCACTTTGAACAATTGACCTAAAATATCTAAAAAGTTCACTCATTTTAATAATTTGATCACACATTGTTACAATTCTGCCACTATATCTACTACAACTAAAATTACATTCCATGTATTCAGTTTTAGATCTACTCAAACTAAAGCCTTTAAACTCTAATGTAGACCTTCATAATTCAAGTTTTTCCTAAACTTTTTCACAAGTCTTCTCTACAAGAAAATTATCATCAGTGAAAGTATACACCGATGTACATCCGCCTGTAAATGTCTTGTAAGAGCATCCATAACCAAAGCAAAAAGATATGGGCTTAAAACCGATCCTAATGTAATCCAATTGAAATCGAAAACTGTTTGGTCAATCCTTCTTCTGTTCGAACACAAGTAACGACTCTAGCGTACATATATTTAATAACTTGAATATAAGTCATATCAACACCATTCTTTCATAGAACTTTCCAAAGAACTTCTCATGGAGCTTTATTGTAATCTTTTTCTAAATAAATAATAAAAAAACCATATGTAAATCCTCCTTACTCTCTCTNCCTCCGGCGGCGGCGTCCAGCTCAACAACGGCCAAACATGGGTCATCAACGTCCCCGCCGGCACCACCGGCGGCCGCGTATGGGCCCGCACCGGCTGCTCCTTCGATGCATCCGGTAACGGTCAATGTCAAACCGGCGACTGCGGCGGCAAGCTGGCCTGCACCGCCTACGGCTCGCCACCGAACACCTTGGCTGAGTTCTCCCTCAACCAATACGCCAATCTGGACTTCTTCGACATATCCAACGTCGACGGCTTCAACGTGGGGCTTGAATTTAGCCCAGATCCGGTGGGGAGCGGGTCTTGCCGCACGATCCGGTGCGCCGCGGAAATTGTCGGGCAGTGCCCGGCGGAGCTAAAGGCGCCCGGAGGATGCAATAACCCCTGCACCGTGTTCAAGACGGATGAGTATTGCTGCAACTCTGAAAGCTGCCAGCCGACGGACTATTCTAAGTTCTTCAAGAACCTCTGCCCCGACGCTTATAGTTATCCCAAGGATGATCAGACGAGCACTTTCACTTGCCCCGCCGGCGGCAACTATAGAGTCACCTTCTGCCCTAACTGATTTCGGACGTCCAAACGACAATCCGGTGTGGTCACACTGCGGTGCATCGTAATCGTTGTCCGGACGTACACTTAGGGCACCTAATAGTTTTCCCTAAATAAGTGCCCATGCATGTTTCATGGGCTATCATCCACTATCATGATAGTTTCATGAAACATATATAGTTTATTATTTATAATAAGGATACCTTAAATGCTTTTCTCAGCGAGTGTTATAGGAAGAATGATTTAAGAGCCTTTTGTCATTATAAGGACATNCCGGCCCGACCGGACGTGCAGACGACAATCTGGATGTTGCCACACATACAAATGATTGTAGGACTTATATTTGCCGCACCTAATATTTTCTCTTAAATAAGTGTGCATGGTGGGCTATCATTTACTATCATGATAGTTTCATGAAACATATATAGTTTACAGGAAGAATGATTTAAGAGGCTTTTTGTGATTGTAAGGCCAAGTTCGGAATAAGGTGATGTATTAGGATTATTGATGAAGGAAGGAAATTTAAGGAAATAAAACGGACACATGATAATATGAGACTGGAATACGTGCATTAATATCAGTTAACTCATAAGCTGTGTAAGACTCAACTGAATAACTAACTCGTGAGCCGGGCACAATGAGCTAACAAGACAAGCTCAAACAAGCCACGACTCAACTCGCTGGCTCGTTCAAAAAATATTAAGACAATTTTATATTCAAAAAATACTAAACTCAAGACTTATTATAAAATTATTTAAAATATTTTAAAAATAATATTTTGCATTTTATATCGAATGCTTTTTATTATATATCTTCCAATATTATAAATCTTTGTAGCCTTGTAGTCAATTAGATTTTTTTTTAAATACTACTTATATATATATAAACTTGNGAAGCGGACGACGGGATTTTGATTCCGGCGACCGACAGCTTCTTACGGGCGACCCCCCAAACTTTCTTCAAACTTTCTTTTAGTGCCGACAATATTAAAAGAGCCCGAGGATTAATTTGACACTTTTATAGACTCTGGAAATAGTTAAGAGGACTATTTTGGCACTTTCCACTCTTGTGCTACATAGAATATAACCGTTGTTGCTCACATGAACTAGTTGCTCCGGGAAAAAAGGGTTCTCCAAGGCAAAGTCTTGTAGGGAAAATGCACATATGGAATAGAAATTTTCTTATGATTTTGTCCCACGAATCAAAATTATGGCATTCCCATTTCTTTTAACAACACATTATCAAAATTTAATTGTTTGTTAAGGATCGTGATAGCAAAGATAAACTAAATCAAACAAAAGAAATCACCGGTCCCTGCCAATCAAGATATTTGATATATAAGCCTTGAACTTAATGTAAGACTCATACTTATTTTGAATGTACTTGTGTCCATAATTCAGTTTCCCTTGAAGCTAATTCATTATATGTGCGCTGGTTACTGATTTGATTATCCAGGAAAAAAAATCAAAACCGCTCATAAACTAGTTCCATTTATTCCCCCTCCAATCTAAAAATTTTATGATATTAAAGAAAACAATAGTGGATAAGAAGATTGTTCACAACATAACTTTTATAAAATTACTTTGCTAACTTCCTGTATCTTTTCCAAAGATAGGTTTATTGTCAAAGGGACTAGATATCAGACCACCTACTAGTTCTAAAGACCAACTTTCTATTCAAAATGTCCTTGAGTTGCTCCAAATCAATCTTTCTCTACAAAACAGAATATTAATAATTTAATGTTCTCCATCTTTGGCACCTAATAAAAGGTTCATTTTAACTTGTACTGTTAGTACCTATAGGCAAAAGGAAGAGAAAGTTTAATTTAGGACAATAAAAGCTGAAATTGATTCTAAATGCATTCCTTAGCTAAATGGTGGAAGAAAACGATTCCCACAATAGCACTCATATAGTCCAACCAAGTAAATTGATGACAAAGTTTTACAAACTTTGTATAAACTAAAATATTGACCAAGGCCTTATGTGATCAAATCAGTCATTCTAGATCACCATGCATAGTTTTTCAAAATATCCATAAATTCGAACAGCGTGTATTCCAACTAATTGAAATGATTGTGGGCAATAGAAAGGAAAAAAAGAAAATCATCCTTGGACAAATTAACCAAAAGTAAAATTGGCACACATGCATTCCAGACTCCTGAGTGAGAGGTAGCAATATATAAAAAAGGGGATTTTTACATACATAACACTTGAAATATTAGAAATTACCTACCTCACACACAAATTAATTTGTTTAAATATATCACACCTAAATTCCCTTTAATAACCAAAAAGAACACTCCGCCTCCTCCATTCATCCTTTTCTATTACCGCTAAAAAAATTCACGAGGAGCACTAGTCGACAGAGTCATCTCTTTCGAAGCCAATCTATTCCTTGCGAAAACACCTACCTTCAGCCCCAAGCTAGCCTCCCCTTTGGTCTGAGTGTTTCATCCCTCTTTGACACGACACAGTTCTTCATCAGGTAAGTGCAGGACTTTAGAGGTCAAAATTGCATTTGAGACAGTGGAAAAGAAAAATTTGGGAATATAATGAGTTTTTTTCAGATTGGTTGTAACTTTTCTTCTTTTTTTTCCTTCTTCCCGTGACTCAATTGGAAGTTTTTCACATTAACTTTGCCAAGTTCTGCTCGCTATGGCTGCTCCTTGAGAAGGGCATTTTTTCGAACACTTTGAGTTCATTGAGCAGAATACAGTCTCATATGATTGTCTTCATTGGTTAAACCTGCCGGGAAACAATACTGAGCACTGTTCTAGATGAAGTCTCGCCTGCGAATTGCACAGTAATCCACCTAAAAACTGAAAGATAAGACACCATTTGCTCTAGTGAAGTCCGCTCCCTGAGAAGGCAATGGAGGAGAACAGAGCACTGTTTCTATGTCTATTAGATGATTTTTGGTGCTACATATATAAATATAAATATTTAGGTGTGATATATACAAAATATATGTGTTTTGAGTGTTTTGTGTGTAAATCTCCCTATAAAAAATGTCACCCTTATTAATATTATAAGATTAAAGTCTTTTGTGATTGGGGAATGCAACTTCCATCAAGTCAACAGAACAACAACTACAACAAGAAGCCTTTATCCTACTGAGTGGGGTCAACTAAATGAATCCCTTTTCTTCATTGTGTCCTATTGAGTGTCATATTTTGGTTTCAGTTTAATAAATTAACATCATTTTTTATACAACATGCTCAAGTCTTTTTAGATCTACCTCTTCCTCTCTTAACATAAGTCTAATTTAAAACACCTACTATCCTAACCGGATCATCGAATCATTCACATTTAATATGACCAAACCATCTAAGATAACTCTCTCTAATCTTGTCTACCACTGGAGACAATATTAGGCAACAAAAGCTATTCAAAAAAGATTTCAAGAACTACATACAGATTGACAAGCTATTATACTAGTAGAAACATAGAGGTACAACACAAGAAAACTAACATAATAAATCAAGGGTGATTTAGAATGGATTGGGATATTGCAACTTACATTTCCATCTTGTAAAAGAAGTAGTGAAATCAAATTGCCAATAACCTGTAAAATAAAAGTTAGCTTTGTCAATGGCTTATTTCCATAACAAACGAGAGTATACATGAAGTCCGTACAATATAATAGAAGTATGCCACAAGTGAGGAGCCTAAGTGAGGAGCCTAAGCGACCTAATGATTCACAAAATGTCTCGAAATTGATATTTGCAACATTAACCCTACGTTGGAGAGAGAGAGATGGTTGTTTCCATTTTCTCACAACAATCACAAGCTCAAAATGGAGGTAACCTAACCATTATTCAAGGCTTGCACTCTAACATCATAAAAAGAAGGTGCATTGACATGCATATCACCCAAATCGTATGTTTTTATATATCCAGAAGTTTGACTTTTACATTTATACCACCCAAATCTTTCACTTCACATTAAAAATATCGTCATTTTAACATTTAAAAAGTGATATACATATTTTCATGCATAGGTAAGGTGACATGTATGTTAAAATTGAAGTTTAGGTGTAAGATACATAAATTAATTGGAATTGAGGGTTATAAATGTAAATCTACCAAAAAAAATCAACAACCAGAGTTTAAAAAAAATAAGAAAATAGCATGCCTGCGTGCTAGCAAAAAAACCCCAAAATTCTCCATTGAAGCCACCAATAACAGTGCCCTCATGCAAGTTCCAATCTTTTGCATGGCTGCGCGCTGCCGAAGTAAGATATGTACCCTATCAGATCCACTTTATCAAACCTTTGAGGTTGTCGAGTAAACCATGAAGAATATTAGCAACATGAGAAAGAAATCATCTTCATTAAATTACCTGTCCAACCCATATTATAGATGCTGTGAAACCAAGATATAATGAAGCCGGCACCATCGTATACCTACAAAAACAAACCTCAATAAAAGTTAATGAACAAATACTACAATAAAAAATCAAAGGAAGATCCACATACATACCACTCATTTTTTATATATTTACATAACTAAAACCTAAACTTCAATGCATACATACCATCATACGTATGCATGAAGCTGTGTATTTCACTTTTTTCAAGTTAAAATGGTGATATTTTCGATGTGATATGAGAGAATAGGGTGGTATAAANAATCTGGCAACAAAACTCCCAAGTAAGATCTCTTGCTCACAATTTTTTTTTTGGGAAGATTTACATGCATACCACTTTATTCTTATGCATTTACATATCTAACACATGAAGGTTTGATAGTTACATTTATACCACTTTGATGTTATAAATCTATGCATGTAAATATGTATTTCACTTTTAAAAAGTTAGTAATAATAATATTTTTTGTGTAGTGTTCAACATTTGAGTGGTTGGCATGTAAATGTAAAAGTTTAGGAGTTATATATGTAAATTTATAAAAATTGTGTGATATATATGTTAATCCCCCATGTTATTTGGAAGATTTAAATACATTACTCTTCATTTCTATGCATGAAAACATGTAATTCGCTTTTAAAAGGTTAATAATATTGATATCTTTTTATGTAATGTTAAATGATGTGAGTGGTACGCATGTAAATGTAAAAGTTTACGAGTTAAATAGGTAAATATATATAAATTGAGTGATATGTATGTAAATTACCCCATGTTCTTTGGAAGATTTACCTAAATGACACTTAATTTCTATGTATTTACATATGTAACACCCAAACTCCAAATTGTAGATACATACCACCTTACCTAAGCATGAAAATGCATATTTCACTTTTTTGAAGTTAAAATAATGGTTTTTTTAATGTGATGTGAAAGATTTGTTGAAATATAAACTTGATTTTTAGTTCTTGGGGCTTAGTTGTTTAAATAAAGCCCAATAAGAGCCTAATTTCTAGAAGCATATTCTATAAAAGTCTCGTCTAGAAGCTTATTCTAGAGTAATCCATAGAGTTGTTTAGAGTATGGAATTACAAAGAGAATTCTAGAGAGTCATTTGTAATAATTAGATTAGAATTGTAGTGATACAATCCTAGTAATTAATTAAGAAGGTGTCGCTAGTATAAATAGGGGTGGAGCCTTTGAGTTTGCATAAAACTAAGAAAATGTGATAAATATAAGTGTAGTTTCTTCCATAAATTTTTAACCTTTGTCAAATCCTAAAAAATTCTCCATTACAATAAAATTGTATCAGAGCCTAAATGTTCCTTTATAGAGCAATGACAAACGGTGACATGGTTTCCTTCCAAGTCCGGATGCTTAAGGAAAGCATCTACGACAATTGAAGTATCAAAATGAAGGCACTCTTTGGAGCGCATCACATTTGGGAGGTTGTGAAGAAAGGCTACGATGAGCCAAGCGACGAGTCCGCTCTATCCACAGCACAAAAGGATAGCTTGAGAGACTTGCGAAAGAGAGACAAGAAGACTCTCTTCCTCATCTATCAAGCTTTAGATGAAGATGATTTTGATAAGATCTCAAATGCTACTTCGACCAAGCTAGCATGAGAGAAGCTCGATGCCTCGTATAAGGGAGAAGAGAAAGTTATAAAGGTACAACTTCAAACTTTAAGAAGTCAATTTGATGTTTTGCATATGAAAGAAGACAAGTTGATCTCCGATTACTTTTCTAAAGTCATTATCATTTACAATCAACTAAAAAGAAATGGTGAGAAGTTAGAATATGTGGCAATCATGAAAAAGAATCTTCGATCGTTAGATTCAAAACATGATTACTAAGGTGTCAATGTCTAAGAATAGAATATTTTTGCTCAAGATTCAAAACGATATTGTCAAATGTCTCAAAATCTGTTATAAAGATGTTTTTTGGCTCTAACATCTTTGATTTGGGCATCTAAACTTCGGAGGATTTTAATTGCTTTCAAAGAAAGAGATGGTGAGAAAATTACCTTGCATCAACTACCCAAATCAATTATGTGAAGGATGTTTACTCGGAAAACACTTCAGGAAAAACTTTCCAAGCGAGTCAATTTCAAGAGCCAAAAAGCCTCTTGAGCTCATACATACTAATGTTTGCAGTCCGATAAGGCCAAGCTCACTCGACAAGAGCAACTATTTTCTTCTCTTCATAGATGATTTTTCACGAAAACATAAGTGTATTTCTTAAAACAAAAATCAAAGATTTTTGGAATATTCAAGAAGCTTAAGGCAGATGTAGAGAAAGAAAGTGTTCTCAAGATCAAAGTTATGCGATCTGATCGAGGAGAATTTACTTCAAAAGAATTTCAAAAATTTTATGAAGCCAACGGAATACGTTGACTTATAACTGCTGCAAGATACCCCCAACATAATGGAGTAGCGGAAATAAAGAATATGACCATTCTTGACATGGCAAAGAGCATGTTAAAAAGCAAGAGATTGTCGAAGGAGTTTTGGCAGAAGCGGTTGCATGTGTTGTTTATTTGGGTAACCGATCACCAGACACCACAAGAAGCATGGAGTGGAAGGAAACCCGACATCTCTCATCTACAAGGTTTTGGATGCATAACTCATGTACACATACCTGACGAGAAAAAAAGTAAGCTGAATGACAAAAGCGAAAAGTTCATTTTCATTGGTTACGACATCAACTCGAAATGTTACAAGCTATACAATTCAAATACAGGGAAAACAATCATTAGCAGAAATGTCATATTTAATGAAGGATGAGAATGAAACTTGGGACTACATTATGAGAATTACAATTTTTTCCCATACTTTCAAGAAGAAGACGCAGAGCAGTCAAGGATCAAGCAAGCAAGAGAAGAATCTACTACTTCACAAACAACATTGACTACAAGTACACAAAGTGGTTCATCGTCGTTAACTTCAAGAGAAAATTCAAGTGAAGAGTACCACGCTTCAGAAGATTATTAGATCTTTATGAGGTAACTAATAATCAAGATAATCTTACTCTCTTTTGTCGCTTTGCCGACTGTGAGCCTATGAATTTCCAAGAATCCATATAAAGCAAGAAGTGGAAAGATGCAATAGATGAAGAAATTAATGCAATCAAGAAGAACGACATATGGGAGCTAGTTTCACTTCCTAAAGGACATAAGATACTTGATGTGAAGCTGATGTGCAAAGCAAAGAAGAATTCCAAAGAAGAAATTGAATGATACAAGACAAGATTGGCTGCAAAAAGCGACAGTCAAAGACATCGACTATGATGAGTTATTTGCCTTTGTTGCCCGATTAGAAACTAGTAGACTAATCATCTCTTTGATAACTCAAAATAAGTAGAGAATACATCAAATGGATGTAAAATTTGTCTTCTTCAATGAAATACTTGAAGAAAAAGTCTACATTCAGTAGCGTCGAGGATATGAAGTTAAGGGACAACAAGATAAGGTTTTAAAGCTAAAAAATGCTCTCTACGGGCTAAAGCAAGCGACAAGAGCATAAAATAGCCAAATAGATAAGTATCTGCAAGAGAAATGCTTCATAAAGTGTCCTTATGAACATGCTCTTTACATCAAGAATGAGAATGAAAATGTCTTGATTGTTTGTTTATATGTTGATGACTTGATTTTCACCGGAAATAATCTAAACATGTTTGAAAACTTCAAAGAAGCGATGACAAAGAAGTTTGAAATGACAAATATTGAACTCATGATATACTACCTTAGGATTGAAGACAAGCAAAAGGAAGATGAGATTTTCATCTCTCAAGAAAGTTATGCAAGGGAGATATTGAAGAAGTTCAAGATGGATAATAGCCGACCTATAAATACCCCTGTAGAATGTGGAGTCGAGCTATCAAATTATGATAAGGGAAAGAGAATTGATCCAACGGTTTTCAAGAGCTTGGTTGGAAGTTTGTGCTACTTGACATGCACTATTTTTATGTTGTTGGATTTTTCAGTCGCTACATGAAAACTCCGATTGCTACCCACCTGAAGACCGTTAAAAGAATCATGTGTTATATCAAAGTTACACTAAATTTTGTCTTAATTTATTCATCATCTAACAATTTCAAGCTTGTATGATATAATAACAGTGATTGAGCTGAAGATATGGATGATAGGAAGAACACTATAAGGTTCATGTTCTTCGTAGGATACACTCTTTTCAGTTGGATGTCAAAGAAACAACCAATTGTCACTCTTTCTACTTGTGAAACAGAGTACGTGGTTGCAACCTCATGTCTTTGTCATGCAATTTGACTTCGAAACCTATTAAACGAGTTAAGTTTATCACAAGAAGAGACGATCAAGATTTGTAGCAAAGAATTCACTTTTCCACGATAAAAGCAAGCACATTGATACACGTTATCACTACATTAGATAATACAACGAAAGAAAGGAGATACAAGAGCTTTCTTTGATCCCATCCAGCGAACCACCACAGAAGCAAAAATAGAGAAGAACGTGAAAGATAGATAGAGTATCCCCATGGAGATTGTTCCCAAACCTTGCTCCTAAAGAGAGACCATCAACAAATCATAAAATATCCAAAAAATTAAATTCNGTGTGAAAAAGTAAAATTTTGGTGTTAGATATGTAAATGCATAAGAAATGAGTGGCATGCATGTAAATGCCCCATAAAATGTGAACAACTACGAGAAGTTTCAGTGAAGTATCAATTCAGAGAACTTATAAAAGCAAACCCCCATGATGTGAAATATAATCTAGAAGGGAAATGTCCTGATTGAATGTCTTATAAATGATTATAAACAACAAACAAAATATGAAGAATGGAAAGGCATCTTAAAGACAGATTGAGATGCATGAGGTAATAAAGAGAAAAAAAAAAGAAAGAAAAAAACTCATGAAGTTAATAATAGAAAATAGCATACCACACAATTCTCATGTATTTACCTATCTAACACCTAAACATTCATATTTGCATGCATACAACTTAAATCTTTAACTTCACGTCAAGAATATCATCATCACTATCTTTTTAAAAGTGAAATACATATTTTCATGCATAGATTTATGACACCAAAGTGTTATGAGGGTAAATATCGAACTTTGAGTGTTAAATATGTAAATACATAAGAAATGTGTGGTATGAATGTAAATTTTCCTAGAAAATAATATTAAGCTCAAAGAGCAGAAAAACTAGCCAAAATATGATGAGCGAAAAGGCTCATCTCTATTGCCACATGAATAGTGTGTGCCAAAAAATAGTTTGCATGGATCTTGAGGTAATTTGAAGTCTACTCCCGTCGAATTGGTTACCCTCGTCCAACTTTTCTTTTAACGAAGAACTTTTCACTAAGACGAGAGACTTTTCGCCCAGACGGAGGACTCAGATGAAGGATTCCCCCCCAGAGGGCTCAGAAGAATGACATTTGCCCTCAATGGAGGCCTCAGAAGGACTTTTTAACAGAGCACAACAATATAAAAGACTAAAATATCCTATATTGTTCTTTTTAAATAGGAGTAATATTGTAATTTATTCTTTGGTGATCTTGTCATCTATAAATAGGATGGTCCTTTCATGTAAAATGGGCTTTCCCCTCACTTCTAAGGTCTATTTTAATGGAATAAATGGGTCAACAAGCCCGGAACACCCCGATTCTCCTCGAGAGGGGCAAGTCTCTCTCTCTCTCTCTCTCTCTCTCTCTCTCTCTCTCTCGCTCTCTTTCATCAGTCCAACGCTCTATTCCTTGGGCATGGTCACCGGACAAATATGAACTCAACAAATAAAATTCTCTAGTAATGACAGTATAAGACCACACTGAAATCCAGTCAGACCCAAAAATGCAAGAGATCCGCGGATTAATGAAGTTTTGGATTTAAGCTCCGAAATTTTGCCTAATTCAGCTCAAATCCGGATTTACTAAATCCATGGGAGGGCGGATTCAATGGATTTACGATTTAATGATTCACTAAATCCTACTAACGCTCAATCCTACTTGCAGCCAAACATCCCCTGATTTTCAGAATTTGAAAATGATAAAATCTTCTTTGATTGATCGTAGCTAGAACCCAACATTGACTTTAAGCACCACAAAACCCAGTAAAATGCGCTCAAATATACTGATTTCAATTGATGCACAAACAATATTACTGAAAATCAAAACCACAATTTTACAGAACGCATGTTTTGTAATTTCAATCAAACAAATGAACAACATACCATGAAGCTTTAAGATTAGAAGCTATGAAAAGCAAGTATCCAGTAGTTCCCAAAACAAGAGCTTTCTTTGTTCCCATCCAGCGAACCACAACAGAAGCAAAAACAGAGAAGAACGTGAAAGATAAATAGAGTATCCCCATCGAGATTGTTCCCAAACCTTGCTCCTAAAGAGAGACCATCAACAAATCATAAAATATCCAAAAAATTAAATTCAGAAATCTCATAAGAAGAAATCGCCGACGGGAAGAAAAGTAGCGAGAAAATCACCGTATTAACAGTGCTCTGAAGATTCTGAGCTGCGCCATAAGCGGAGAAGATGAACAAGAAGGCAAAGCTCAGGATATGGGTATCTATGGCATGGTTCTTTGGTTGCCTGGCGTCGGAGGAAGAGCAGTCGGCCACAACAACAAGAGGGGCTGCCTCTTCGCGGCCATCAGAATCCATGGAAGAACTCCAGAGGGAAAGAATCACCAAAGAAGCTCGTCAGAAATCATCGGTTTGAAGAGTTCCTCACGCAACTGACAGCAGCAGATGCAGAAACTCCGTGGATCACGAATGAATACACCATGAAAAGGAAACAGCGATCGGCGCAGAGTTGAATTGTAGCTTTTTTCTTATCAATTGATCTCTGTACTTAGCATACAATGTAGAGATATTACATATCTATTTTTTATTTTAATGAGCTATGTACAAATTATTATATATATATATATATATATATANACTCCAGAGGCAAAGAATCACCAAAGAAGCTCGTCAGAAATCATCGGTTTGAAGAGTTCCTCACGCATCTGACAGCAGCAGATGCAGAAACTCCGTGGATGACGAATGAATGCACCATGAAAATGAAACAGCGATCGGCGCAGAGTTGAATTGTAGCTATTTTCTTATAAATTGATCTCTGTACTTGTCATACAATACAATGTAGAGATATTACTAGGGCTGTTAATTTGGCTCGCTGTTCGCAAATAAATCGTGTTCGGCTCGTTTGAGATATTATTAAAGCCTAACGAGAGTCTAACGAGCCGAACAAAACCCAATGAGCCGAGTAGAGATATCACAAATGAATGGACCATGAAAAGGAAACAAAGAGCCGAGTAGAGATATTACTAAAGCGAACAAATTTTTAAGCCCGAAATGTAAATGAGCCGAACATGAACAACTGTTTGTTCGCTCGTGTTTGACTCGAATTGGCTCGAAAATAAATAAATAAATAAATAATAAATATTATATACAAAACAAATATTCATATTTTTATATATTATAAATTAGAATTAAGTAAATTTTTTTTAAAAAAACTAGCATTTGTTATAAAATTAAATTCTATTATAATATATAACAAATTATTATAATAATAAATTAATATTACTTATTAAATATTATATATTTATATAATAATATAATATAAGTTATATAATTATAATGTATTATATATCTAATATTCTAAAAAACCCTAACCGACCTCCTTAATCTCCATTCGCTTCTCGAAACTTCTCAGGTTCGGCTGCCTCTCCCGTTTAGGGTTCTACTCTTCTCGTCTTCTCTCCCGACCACTTAGGGTTTGTCGTCCCTGTTCTTCTACTAATATCTACTCCTATTCTCCTCTGATAGTCAGTGTTGGCTCGATTGCTCGGTGTTCTTGCGTGGATTGCCAATATTATTGCTTCGTTCATTGTTTGCTTGTTTGGTTACCTAGGTGTTATCTCTGAGTATATTTTCTCTAATGTTTCCTATTTATTTTCGGGTTCNCACAGTGCTCTGAAGATTCTGAGTTGCGCCATAAGCGGAGAAAATGAACAGGAAGGCAAAGCTCAAGATATGGGTATCTATGGCATGGTTCTTTGGTTGCGTGGCGTCGGAGGAAGAGCAGTCGACCACAACAACAAGAGGGGCTGTCTCTTCGCGTCCATCAGAATCCATGGAAGAACTCCAGAGGGAAAGAATCACCAAATCATCGGTTTAAAGAGTTCCTCACGCATCTGACAGCAGCAGATGCAGAAACTCCGTGGATCACGAATGGAATGAATGCACCATGAAAAGGAAACAGCGATCGGCGCAGAGTAGCTATTTTCTTATAAATTGATCTCTGTACTTAGCATACAATGTAGAGATATTTCATATCTATTTTTTATTTTAATGAGCTATGTACAAATTATTATTATTATTATTATATATATATATATANCTAATCTTATTTGCTTTTGACTCAGTATGGTCGATTCGATCGGATAGGCTCAGTTGGTTCAGCCAATTGATTAAACTTGCTTAGCTTCGGGTTGGAAGGACTAACTCGGTCGGCTGAGCTTTGTTGATCGGTTAATTTAGTATGGTTTTCAAACATTAATTTTTTTAGGAGGAGCTCATTTCAGCAGGGTAAGAGACTAGTCTATCAGTTGGTGAGTAAATTATTTTAATCCAATATGTAGCTCATTCATTGATGAGAAGAACATTAGAGATAATACTGAGGTTCAATTGCATAAACAGTTTTTGATCCCTAATGAAGAGCCTCAGGGGTGTCGTAGGACGGTTGATGATATTCGAAAACCAGAATTTTTCATTGAGTTTGATCTACTAGTAGACAGGTCAAAGCCTTAAGTTGGCTTTCTTGTAGTTAGTTTGGATGTTTATCTGTTTTACTTTAGTTTGATTGGTTCATACTCGATTGTTTAGTCATTCTTTTTTGTTCATCTCCTGACTCAGTTTGCTTTCGACCTTGACTTGGATGGCAACATCGGATCGGATAAGTGAGTCTCTTGGTTTTCTGTTGGTGGACCCTTCTCTGTCGTACTTCCTCCCTTCTGGACAGTTGGTTCTCATTGGATCCACGTTGACATATTTTTTATGNACTTGATACATTATTCAAGTTTTTTCTGAATTATTTTTCAAGTCTTATCCACAAGAGTGATATCATCAGCGAAAAGCATAAACCAAGGCACATCCTCCTGTAAATGTCCAGTAAGAGCATCCATAACTAAAGCAAAGACGTATAGACTTAAAGACAATACCTGATTTAATCCTGAAATAGGAAAATACTTTGTCAATCCTCCTTTTGTTGGGACACAAGTAACAGGTATATTATACATATCTTTAATGACTTGAATATAAGTCAAATCAACACTTATCCTTTTAGAAACATTCATTCAATATTCAGTAAAATTAACTAATTAGTTAAATTTTATTTAACTAATTAAATATTTATCTTTAATTTAATTTTCCTTAGTTAGCTATGAACTAATGACATTAACAAAGGGCTTTCTCGAGCTTATCAATCCAAAATGGTGATACATTAAGAAAGCTTTTAATTGCATGGAAGCAGGTGGCATCACAACTTGCTGATTTTACATAAACCAAACTGCAGCACTGGGAAAAAAACAAGCAAAAGAGAAGAGAAACTGTATTTTTTTATTACTAGTCCTGGCTGAAAAGTATATGATAGCCAAAACACAACATAGAAAAATTCTAAATTATGATTTGAATCAATAATCATGCCATTAATTAAATAAAAAAGTCCATCTTTTTTCTGCATTTTCTATAAAATTAAATTATCAGTAAGGTTAAAAAAACTGATTTATGCAATCTTGTTTATATCCAAATGGCCTCAAATCGAATAAATTCATCACCCCAGCTCCGATAAAAAAAATTTTAAAAATAAAATTTACGCCAAAGATAAAAGCAAGTAAAGATTTAAAAAAAGATATTTCTAAGCTAAAAAAATCATGGTGATGAGAAAACAAAAAGGATGGAAATAAATGAATAAATTAGTAAATACAAATTATAAGAAGATGAATGCAAGCTAAAAAAGGCATCGCCCTTCGGGTTTGATCATCAAATTATTAGAGAATACATATGCATGACAACGCAATAACTCATGAGATTTTCCCCCCATTCACTCCCACACTTGGGCCCAAAATCCTTGCCATACAGTCTCGGGTGAAGCTAGCTGGGAAGGCAACGACGGGAGGAAGAAACCTCCTTAAATCGTGCTCCCAAACAACCCCTAAGAGAGAAAGCAGGTAGATCTCTTACCATGACTCCGGCTGCTGCGGTAGATGAAGAACAGGATCAAACCCTAATTGCGCCGCCACACTCTGCAAAATGCGAAAGGCGAACTTCGGCATACAAAGGGTTTATAAGAACCTAAACGACGGCATCAAGACGAAAATGCCCTTCGTCAAATCATTGGGAAATATATGCATGCAACTCATATAATTTATATATTTGTATATTTAATATATAAATTATAATATTTATTTATTTATTTATTATTTTCATAAATTTATGAGCTTTTATAAAATTTACACTGCAGTTATTTTCTTTTAAAGTAATTTAATTTGGCTCACTAACACTAGAAAAACATGTCATTAAAAGAAATATAACGTGGATTCTCCCGATGAAAATCTATATAGTTTCACGAATTCCACATACCGAAGGCCACCCAGCTGATTGATAGGCAATCGAACAGACCGAATGGCCGTTGGTGGACCGAAGGGTCTCCCATGCCAGCAGGAGGCAAACATCAATTCCAATCACATTAAAAGAAATGACCAGACAAAAGTCTAACGCTTCTAACAATTTGACAAGTAGCAATGCGAAACTCTCTCAACAGCTCCTACAAAATCCACCAAAAAAATTGCCAAAGAATAATATTCAAGCAAGTTGATTGGTCGCCTAAAAGCCGATAAACCACCCCACTCAATGACCGATCGACTTCCCATGACAAAAGTTGACCAGTGCCCAAACGAAAACCGACTAAAACCAACTCTGTCGATCGATCCATGGATCTACCGACCACAAAGTCCATATATACAAAAAGATATGAATACCTTGCATAATCACTCTACAACCTCATTGTATCTTTTTAATGGTTCTTGCTATGATTTAGATTCCTAGGACACACAGCACTTCAAATATATTAAAAAAGTATCGTGTATTTACAAAACACTTAAAATTTGCATTATCTCAATCAATTTCAAGATTTGATTTCTAAATTTTTCAAGTAGAGTATTTTCATCCATAGTGAAATTTTAAGCCGAAGCCAAACTCATCATGTAATTCATCAGCAATGCATTCTAAACTCATTGGATTTGACCGGCTTCCTAATGCACTACACAAGTTGTCGCAGCTCACCAACATCAATTGTCGTCCTTAAAAACAACAATCACCACTCGCCAGCCCCCACCAATAGTAGTTGTTGCTGACCACCGACTATCTATTTAATTACTATTGATTGCCGCTCGCACCGCAGCTCGTTAGCTGCTTGTTGCATGTCGACCACTTGTTGTCAGTCACTAATCGACAAACCGACTATCTATTTAATAGAGTTTTGCATTAGTTTTGTTTTATTACTTAGAAAAAATTCTTAAACAATGTATTTGTTTCAAAATAAAAGCAGCCAATGAATAGTTCTTTTAGCATTTATTCTACAATAAGTTTGATTTGCTTTCAATAGATTTAATTTTGCAAATTAGATTGCTTTAACAATCTCGATATAAAGTGATTTTTATAAGTTCGGCTGATTTTGTTTTAAGAAAATACTTGTTTTGATTATATTCATGAGAAAAATGGTAATTATTTAATTTTTCGAAATCCTTGTTAGCAAACTTATCTTTCTGATTCAGATTTTGAAGAAGAACATATATTAATGAAATACCCTTCCCATTGATGATTAATGTATGATCGACATTTTTCTGATTTTAAGGTGAAAATTGATTTTTCAGCTTTCGATGAACACCTACATATAAAGGACTATCTCGATAAGGAGGAATTGGTCGAGACCTTCAATTTATATGAATATTCCCTCATAATACAGTTTTAGTGTGTCGCGTACAAATTAAAGGGCGGGGTGGTGCCAGTGCCCAGTGACTTCAGCTACTTCAATCTCACAGTTACTCTGAGGATATTTCCTACCGTCAGATTGTGAATAGATGTCGTACTTACAATATCAAAGGTGTGTATAGGGAAACCGTTCAGTGAGCCAACACACACAAGAATTTTACAGGCTTAGTACTCGGAACAATCTAATTGAAACTAATTAACAGCTAGTTTCTCGGTACATTGGAGGACTCCTTGAAGCTTTTCAAGATAAAATGGAGATGAATATGGTTTGGTCACAATCCCAAGCAGTAGATTTCACATTTAAGGTTGAGTTCTTGTTAAGTCGAACACCCTTAGTTTATAAGTAGAAGTTCAATCTAGCTGATCTAGTGATCGAGATCAAACAAGGTGGATCTAATGTCCCTAGAGAGAGCCATTTCAGCCCTAAAGTCTATTTAAAAATACAGAATAGAAGACCCCAAAACTGTTCAGAAACCCAACTAAGAATGACAAGGAATATATGGAAAACTAGGACCTAAGTTTTTTTTATGTTTTCAACCAGGACAAAGATTTAATGGTTTCCCAAATGGCACAGTTACAACTTGCTAATGGAGAATCTAGAGAAGAGTACAATGATGAACCACCTTTTTTCAAGAATGAATGTGAAAATGAGTCAAGTTATGAAGGTGACTTTCTGTCATATGTAATTAAGAAAATTCTATTATCTCCAAAACAAGCAGCTAAAACTCAAGGACATTCAATATTTAGAACTTGTTGCACTATTAATGGCAAAGTGTGTGAGCTAGTCGTTGATAGTGAGTGTACAGAAAATATAATCGTTATGTGGTTAATGCTTTAAACTAAAAAGTTCTAAATAATTGCATCCATGCGAAAAATAGTTTGGTTAAATAATGAATTGATGTTTTGGTGGCTAACACTGGTAAGGTGACATTCTCTATTGGTAAGAAATTTATTTGCGAAGTAGTTTGTGATGTCTTGCTATGGATGTTTGTTATCTCATTTTGGGAAGGCCGTGGCAATTCGATGTTGAAGCTTGGTATAATGGTCCAACAAACACCTACAAGTGGAGAGTCATGCCATTTGGATTATGTAACAAACCAATCATATTCATGAGATTAATGCATAAGTTACATAATACTATAATCATACAATTTTGTGTAACTTATTTTTATAATATTCTTGTGTATAGTTCTTCCAAGACAGTGCGTCTCCATTACTTACTACTGATTTTACTAGCTTGGAGAACTATAGGTTATTCCTTAACTGTTATAAATGTGAATTTACATTGTAAGAGGTATACTTCTTAGAGTTCTTTGTGTGCAAACATGGAATTAAAACAGATCTACACAAGTTGGAGGCCATTTGATCCTAGCTGATGCTAACATATATCACCAAAGTTAACAGCTTCCACTGGCTAGCGAATTTTTATCGCAAACTTTATTCACAATTTTAATATAAAAATGTCCCAAATATCGATTCTCTCAAGCAGAAATCTTTCATGTGGGATGAAGAACAAGAATTCAGCTTCAACACTAAATTGTCTTAGTTCTGCTCTAATTCTAACTATTCCTTATTTTGATAAAACTTTCCAATTTGAAATAGATGCTTCAACAGTGGGAATTGGAGTTCTACTTTCTCAATATGATAAACATATCAAATGCTTTTGTGAGAAACTGAGTAGTAAATGACAAAAGTGGTCAACATACGAACAAAGAGGTTTTTGTTATAATATGTGCCCTTAAATAATGGAAGCATTATTTGATACATCAAGAGTTCATACTCTATAGTGATCACCACTCCCTAAAATTTTTACCAACAAAAAAAATCATAAAAGAATACACATGAGATGGGTCCATGACCTAAAAAAATTCAGTTTTGCATTAAAAAATAAAGTTGGGCAAAGCAATAGAGTTGTAAATGCGTTAATTAGGAGAGCTAGTCTACTTGTTATTCAACCCACCAGAACATAACTAAATTCCTTATCAGAACTGTATTCAGATAATCCAGATTTTATAATTGTATGGTCTCAGTGTATTTCTTGTATAATTTCTACTGACTATTCCTTGAATTGTGGCTTCCTCTTTAAAGGTAACCAATTGTGCATTTCCCGTACTTGAATTTAACAACATGTTCTCCTGCATTTATATTGGGAGTGGTTAGTTCAATCTAGATTCTTTTAGCTAAAATTAAGTCGAGATGTATGTTGTTTTGTAGAGAAATGATCAATTTGCTAATTATATAAGTGAACATCACAAAATACCGATTTGTGCACTCCCTTGCCTATTCAAAACACCATTTGGGAGGAATTAAGATGAGAATTTGTATTGGGTCTTCCGAAGACACATAAGCATTTGACCCCGTCATGGTTCTAATAGGCAACTTTTCAAAATGGTCTCATTTTATTACATGTAAGAAAACTTTTGATGACATTGATATTGCTTAACTATTCTTCGAAGAGATTGTAAGGCTTCATGTTGTTATTCACAGCTTAATTACAGAGCGGGACTTTGAACTTTTTAGTTGTTTTTGGTTTGAATTGTGGAAACATCTTCACACCGAGCTCAAGTTTAGTTTGGCTTATCATCCACAAACAAATGATCAAATAAGGGTAGAGAATCACATTGTAGGGAATATGATTAGATGCATTGTTGATGACAAAGCTAAGCAATGGAATGATGTCCTGGGTTAAGCTGAATTTGCTTTCAATACCATGGTGAATAAAATTGCAAGTAGATTACCCTTCAGCATTATAAGTNAAACACCATTTGGGAGGACTTAAGATGAGAATTTGTATTGGGTCTTCCGAAGACAGATAAGAATTTGACCCCGTCATGGTTCTGATATGCAAGTTTTCAAAATGGTCTCATTTTATTACATGTAAGAAAACTTTTGATGACATTAATGTTGTTAAACTATTCTTCGAAGAAATTGCAGGGCTTCATGGTGTTATTCACAGCTTAACTACAGAGTGGGACATTGAACTCTTTAGTTGTTTTTGGTGTGAACTGTGGAAACATCTTCATACCGAGCTCAACTTTAGTTTGGTTTATCATCCACAAACAAATGGTCAAATAAAGGTAGTGAATCACACTATAGGGAATATGATTAGATGCATTACTGATGACAAAGCTAAGCAATGGAATGATGTCCTGCGTTAAGCTGAATTTGCTTTCAATACCATGGTGAATAAAATTGCAAGTAGATTACCCTTCAACATTATAAATACCTAGGAAACAAATCAAACCGTTAATGTGGCTTTTCTCTTAACTTCTTCTCAACCACAAGCCACCCAACTTGTCGGGTAATTAATTTGATCAAATGCTACAGAAAGTTAAAGATATAATAGATTGAAGCAATCTCAAATACAAAAAACAAGTTGACAGGCATTAAAAATAGATGGATTTTTAAAATGATGAATTGGTTATAATAAGTGTGTAAAGAAAGATTTCTGATTGGTACTTATTCAAAATTGAACCCAGAAAGATAGAACATTTCTCAATNATTATAAGTACCTAAGAAAAAAATCAATCCGTTATCCGTTAATGTGGCTCTTCTCTCAACTTCTTCTCAACCACAAGCTACCCAACTTGTCGGGGAATTAATTTTATCAAATGCTACAAAAAGTTAAAGATATAATAAAATGAAGCAATCTCAAATACAAACAACAAGTTGACAGGCATTAAAAATAGATAATTTTTTAAAATGGTGAATTGGTTATAATACAAGTGTGTAAAGAAGATTTCTGGTTCGTACTTATTCAAAATTGAACCCAGAAAGATAGAACATTTCTCAATTAAAACTAGAATCAATGACAATGCTTATGTGATGTCTCTTCTACCCGATCTAAACATTTCAGCCACGTTCAATGTGGCTGATCTTTACTAATATCACCAGCTTGATGATGGAATTGCACCCGTCAACCAACTCCAGTCGAGTTCTTCTAGATCAGAAGGGGACAAATGCAACCACTTACAAAATAACACAATGTGATTCACATGAGCTCAGATTTCTTAAATACTTTTATCTTATTAGCTCATTAATATGCTAATTAAAGTTTATTTTCATGTTTAACAATATATATATATATATATATATATATATATANAACCTATCCAAGACACAATACCTAGGGAAGATCAAGACAATCATCGACAACATATCAACTGCTGGTGGACAACTCAAAGAAGTTGTCATACTTTATACACTCAACGGATTTCCGACAAATTACCAAGCCTTCAAACAACTACCCACACTTAATTATAATTTATGGATCTACAAAAAATTTTATCACTATTATGCAACAAAGAAATCAATCAACCAATTGACTCAAGGTCGATCAAAATCCCAATCCTCAACTAGCAATCACGGCAACTTACCAAGCCACCGCAAGTTGCCACATCTGGTAGCAAAATGTGGCTTTCAACTAGTTTTTAGAAAATACAATTTTGTCAAACAGAAAAAATGCAATGCGACACCACACTGTCAACGCACCGCCACCCTAAACACCCCCTAAATTCAATAGCTACTTCAACAAATTTGGTATTCAACATAATTATACATGCCCTTACACTCATAAACAAAATGGCATCTCACTGACATTGTTTGAACTTTGTGAAATGAAGCTTTCCTTCATACAACCATATGATCTGATACTATACTCATTACTTGCTATTTCTTCTAAAATATAAATCCTTATATGAGATCTTATATAACAAACAAACAAACTATCATCATTTAAAAATATTTGGCCAACAATGTTTTCCTTGGATCAAGCATAAACTTCAAACATAAACTTCATCCTCTTTCTAGAGAATGTGTGTTTATGGCCCTGGCAAAAAGGTTACAAATGTCTAGACATTCAAACAATATATCTCTAAACATGCGCTATTTAATGAGGATGTATTTCTATATAAAAAAAACTATGCATTTTTCATCATAACAAGCAAATTTCATAATACCTCTACCTCCACTTCTTATTCCATCTACTGAAGTTCACTCTATCACATTATTTTCTCATATGATCAACCCTCCTGCACCCAAGTTCTTCACTTCACGGAATCCTCACTTCACAGAATCCTTCTCCATATTCTATTTAACCCACTAAACTACCATTTTCTCATAATCCCGACCAAATACCCCTCCTTTATTTATTCCTCCAAAATACCACATGCTTACTAGAACTAAAACATGTACCTTTAAAGCCAAGAAAATTCTTAATCTTACCCATCAAACCACTATTGATCTTACAACTTACTTTATGGTTGTAAAACATGAACACTGGAGACAAGTTATGTCATCTGAATTTCAAGCTTTAAAAGCTCAAGGGACATGGAAATTGTACCTCCCACATCAAAGCACAACATTCTTAGCTGCAGTTGGACATTCAAGGCTAAGCATAATTCATATGGGACAGTTTCAAGTTACAAGCCACACTTATTGCCAAGGAGTTCAAACAACAAGAAGGCAAAGTTTACCTAGAAACCTTCAGTCCTGTGGCTAAAAAATCAACTATGCACATCTTCCTAACTATAACAGTCACTTTTAACTTGCATATTCTTTACTTAGATGTCTTCAATGCCTTCTTACATGGAGACCTACATGAGAATGTATATATGCAACAATCTCCAAGTTTCACAGACCAAATTCATCCATCTTATATATGTAAACTCAAGAAAGCAATCTATCTGCTTAAGAAAGCCCCTAGACAATGGCACACTACACTCACTACATTTCTTAAGCAATTGGATTTCAACATTAGCACAACCGAACATTCCATCTACTGTTATCATAACAACAACATTCATATATATAGTGATATAAGTGGATGATATTTTATTAGATGGCAATGACTCACTCTCCATAGTTTACACAACAAATTCAAGATAAAAACACTAAGATCTATTTTGATATTCCTTGGTATAAATGATGTCTAAACTTCCCAAGGTTTATACCTAAATCAAACCACCTATGCTCAACAAATTCTTCATAATTCTAGAATGACAAGTGCTAAATATGTTCAAAATCTAACCAATTTAAGGAACTCTTCTGAGGAATCTTATCGGACTAGCTTAACTGATCCATCCTTACATCACATACTGATTGGCTCCATGCAGTATCTAAGTCTCATAAGGCCTGATATCACCTATGTTGTCAATCAATCAAGTCAAACCATGCATCACCCAACTAAATACAACTTTTTGGCAGCTAAAATGTCTTATTCGACACTTATAGGGCACCACTGACCTTGTTCTACCAATAATTAGAGGGAATCTTGAACTCGAGACCCTTGTTGATGCAGATTGGGCTGGTGATCCTATCAATTGGAAATGTGCAACTATTTTGTATATTCATCATATCCGCACTTAACCCATGGCCTGCTAAAAAATAAGTTATCATCGTCGATTCTTCAATTGAAGCGAAATATAGAGTCCTAGCCACAATAGTGATAGAGATGGTCTAGCTCATAAGCCTGCTTTAAGAGTTTCACATTCCCTTAAAATCTTCTCACCTCTGCCAAAGCTCTTGCAACAACACATTCTTTCATGCCCTAACAAAGCATATATAAATAGACTCACTACATCAGATATTGCATCAAAAATAACCACATCACTGTTTATCATGTTAATACTCTAGATCAACTAGTTGATCTTCTTACAAAAATCTCTTCCCAACTCCAAGTTCAAGTATCTTCACAAAAAAGTGACAATCTTCAACAAAAAAAAAATATCAGTTTGAAGGGAATGTTAAGTGTTAGCCTTTGTGTACCTAGAACTTCCTTACAGCTGCTTCATATCAGTTCAAGTCTACTATTGTCTGCTTGGTTCAGCTTGTCTTCTCATGTTACTTTTGGATTGTTAGCCATGTAACTCTAATATTGAGTGCCTTGTCTCTTGTCCTCTATCTCTTTTTTTCACATTAATAAAATGAAGAATTTTGTGTTTTATCCTCAAGGAATTTAAGGAGTTTGCAGTAAAGCTTCTTTTTCGTTCCCAGGTAACACCTATTTTTGGTACTCTAGAGAATGACAGTTGGGTAAATTATGATAACTTTTAAAACTAATTATAATTAGATAAATATATAGAGAGAGAGAGAGAGATTACAATGAGATATTTTGTTTTCCAACCGTTTTGAGGGCAAAGAAAAATTATTTATCAAAAATTTCTTAACACCTCCCGATATATGCTGAAAAAAAAATTGTGGATACAGCATCGCTTTTCAATGATGATATAAATGGCGGTTGTAAACCATTGTATCTTATTGAAAAAATAGTCATCATTTATCTATTGGTAAGTCATCATCGCTATCAAAAAATTGTAGAATGAAAACAATTTTGTTGTTTGTTATCATTTTGTTCATGGGTTTATTAGCGGTCGGAAATGTTTGTCGTTTTATCAATATTCTATCAAGAAAGTGTCAATTATTCGTCATTATATTAATTGATAATATATAACCGTCATACAATAGAAGGACAAAAAATTATCGAAAAACTATTGGGAATCCATTGAAGCACATCAAAAAAAATAAAGAACCTTATTTCATTACAGTTTCAACTCCAACAATTATAACACATACAAATTCAATTATATACTTAAATTGGTAAAATTTAAGCCGAGAGTAAATTTATTTAAGGGATTATTTGATTTATTACAAAAAGAGTGCACTACATTTCTTTAGTAGGAGTTTAAAAAATTAAAATATTTTGTTAGATGAATTCCAAATATACAGTAAAATTAAAAGAAATCTGAAATTCATTTGCTCGTTCAATTTTAATGTTTTTACAATTTTTTTGAATTTGGGCGAACTCCACATACATTATTTCGTGTGAAGTCTTGGTTGCCACTGCCAACTCCTGCTACCTAGGGGTGTAAACGAACCGAACACGAACGAACAGAGCTTGTGTTCGTGTTCGGTTCGTTTAAAATTTNTATTCGAGAATTTTAGTGATTGGAGCCACTAACAAATTGCTTTTTGTTGGGACAAAGTAATGGATTATTTTACTTTGGGCATCATGAGCTTGCAGAAATCAATTTTTTGTATCTTAAACTCCCACCTTGTACATTATCATCTTCAAATTAAATATAAAATTCTTGTTATCTTTAGTTTTTTCTTTAAAATCCATCACGATATTGAAGATGCTATCAAAGAAATTATTTTTTATGTGCATGACATTCATATTGTGTCCGATCATTTTTACCTTCCACTAAGGCAGATCCCGAAAATTTGATATTTTTTGTCCAACTATGAGTCACACCAAACCGTTTTGGATGATGTGATGAAAGGTCAAGGTAAATAATAATCTTTGGAATGTCACAAATAATTTGGAGTAAACCTTCCATTGATACACTTGGAGGTGGCGTTGATTTTTCAATTTTGTTTCTTCTAAATGTATTTATGTTCATCCTAATGGGATTTGAACATTTAGAAACATATGGTAGCAGTTAAACCATGAATTCTTCCTGCCATATTGAAGCATAAATGCCTTAGATGAATTCTTGGAATGTGGACGGACTAACTTTCCTACGATGCTCCACCCAAATAACATTTCATATACAAGAAAATCATTTATTGTCCACATTAATGCTAATTTCAACAGAAAATTATGTTTCATGAAAACGTCATATGTCATGTCGCCTCATTTCTAAAGAATTTGTAGCTCATTTATCAAAGGCTTCAAATATATATGTCCTCCCTTTATGGCTACTAAGACTTTGTTATAATCAGTTTCAAGAGGAAGAAAGATATAGTTATGCACATCTTAGGTGGCAGATTGTATGAAAAAACAATTATTGACCAACAAGATTAGGGCAATACGGTTTGACTGTACTAAGTGAAGCCATCATAGCATAAGCTAAGACACACGTCACATGCCTCCGCAACAAACTCAAGATATGAGCGATCAAAATATTTTCACGCCTCCCCATCTATTGAATGACTCAAGCTGATTTCTTCTGATCTGTCAAGAAGCTACATCGTAAGTGGAGCAGTACACATAACACTGCATAGCCTCTAAAGACGTAGATTAAGCAGTAGATAAAAAAGCTGCTTGAGCGGAACTTTTCGCCTCTTACTTTTTTCTACTATGAGTTTTAAATCAAGGAGAATTACAAAATATGCACTGAGTTTAGTCTTATAATATAGCATACATCCGTTTACACGATAATCATTCTTTTTTACTGTTGACATCAATTTTTGAGGTCACGAGTCTAGGATGTCCACCTGCATGACTCGGGATAGTTTACGGCATGTCCGCAACTTTCTGACAGTTCAGACACTCACCCGGAACCTTTCGACGCGTGTTGAGGGGCACGTAGCCAAGGTCATTTTTCTAAGCTATGGCTTTCGCTTAGACGAAGTTCGGTCGACATTTGACACGTCGAACGACTTCAATCAGGTCAACGAATATCATTCGTCGCGTCGCGCTCGAAANGCGCGTGTTGAGGGGCACGTAGCCAAGGTCATTTTTCTAGGCTATGGCTTTCGCTTAGACGAAGGTCGGTCGACATTTGACACGTCGAACGACTTCAATCAGGTCAACGAATATCATTCGTCGCGTCGCGCTCGAAATTGACTCAAATTAATGCGATCGTCAGTGAGGTTGTCCAGATGACCCCATATGACAAAAAAGACCACATGAATGAGTTTGGAACGTCGATTTCAGCTACGGAGGATGTCCACTTCGCTACGGCTCTGCGAACCGACTAAAAATGAGCAAATTATCGTTTTGGGCAAGATTGTCAAAAAAATGGTCCAGATGACCACAGATGACGAAATGGACTGCACCAGTGAGTCTGGAACGTCGATTTTAGTAAAGAAGGATGTACACTTCTTTACGATGACATATACGGGTGAAGAATATGCAAACTATAGTTATAATATTATATATATTATATTATATAAAATAATATATATTATTTTATATTAAATAAAAACTCCCGTATTAAAAAATCGCATCTCTCCCTCTCTCTCTCCCGTGAAATCGCACGCGAACAGCCCAAGCCGCCGCCAACCTCGCGAATACTCCTGCTTCGCTTTCGGACCCCTTCGCCGACCTCCCCTCGCTGGAGAACGAAGTCGCCGGCGTTCTCCAGGCGCAGGATCTCCTTCTCCGCAGCAGATCTCGGCTGTCAGCTGCACGCCGGAGCATCTCCTTCTCGGCCAACCGCACGCCAAGATCTCATCTTCTCGCCGGCGGCGTCCCGCCGACCTACTCCAACACCGGTGTCGAGATACCACCGGTCTGAGCTCTCCCTCGCCGGCCTCCTCTCTCGTTCCGAGCTTCCCCTTCGCCGGTTTCCTTCCTTGACCGCAGCACTCTCCTCGGCCTTTCCTTTCACCGGCAAAGCCTTTTTCCGGCGGGTGAACCTTCTGTCGGAGCCGCACAGCCCGCCTTCATCTCCTCGCAAGCAGAAAAGAGGGTGGAGTTTAAACCTCTCACCTCACATTTTTCTTGCATGCCGTCGACAAGCTACTCCACCTCGTCGTCCCTCACTCCCCGGTGGCTAGAAAGTTGTCGGAGTATCCTACCGTTGATGGACTACGATGGAACAACAGCTTGAAGAGGCAGAGACATCTTTTCCTTTGCAAGGAAAGCTTTCCCTCTTTCACCATCGTCGAGCCACTCCTCTGGAAGGTATACATTTCCGTGGAATTTTCATATGATTCGATATGTATTTTCAAATACTTTGCATACCTCACTAATCATTGCCCTCCTTGGGTCTTTTTGCTGTCATGTGCGCGTTCTACGAGGCACACTAGAGCATGAATTGGACGTCAGCGAGCTTGGAGCAAGCAAAGAAAACACGACTTCTACCGTTACGGTGGTGAGATTTCCTACCTCCTAGCCAGCCTTAGGAATAGTGGAGTCTAGGTGTGTGGGTTCGATCACCCACACGGGGTGCGTGTGCCGGCATGGGTCGGCGCGACGACGTGCCTGCGTGATGGATTGTTGGTTTTCCTAGAGCCAGCCTTTAGGTTAGGACTTCCTGTGCGTGACCAAACACCCCTCGTAGAACCGAGTGTCTCCCCTCTTGTTGTGAGTCTTAACACAAGTCTCGATCGGTCGGAGTCTCTCACTCCCCTTGCTTTGGATTCCCAGCTTTATTTGGAGCAGTTGAGAGGTCGGACTTGGCAAAGCGAGAAAGCTTTGTAGCTGGCTCGCTTTGTAAAGTCTGGAGGAGTTCGCAAAATAGGAAAAACTTCATAGCTATCCTATTTGGCGACGCTGAGGAGAGTTTCNAATTCCCAGCTTTATTTGGAGCAGTTGGGAGGTCGGACTTGGCAAAGCCAGAAAGCTTTGTAGCTGGCTCGCTTTGCAAAGTCTGGAGGAGTTCGCAAAATAGGAAAAACTTCATAGCTATCCTATTTGGCGACGCTGAGGAGAGTTTCCCCCTCGGAGATCTGGGGAGAAATTCCCCACATTTTCTCACAAGAGCAAGAGGCAGCGGCGGCGCACATCCAAGGGTCTAAATCTTAGGTTGCCCAGGTGAGGTCGTTAGTACGAGTGTGGCTCGCTATCATATGTGATCATTTGCACTTGCATGTGCATGTCTTGCATGTTATATATTGTATGTCATACACCNCTGGGGAGAAATTCCCCACATTTTCTCACAAGAGCAAGAGGCAGCGGCGGCGCACATCTAAGGGTCTAAATCTTAGGTTGCCCAGGTGAGGTCGTTAGTACGAGTGTGACTCGCTATCATATGTGATCATTTGCACTTGCATGTGCATGTCTTGCATGTTATATATTGTATGTCATACATCGCACCTACACTTGCACTTCCCACCTTGCAGTTGCACTTACATATTGTATCTCACATTTGCACTTGCGCCAACACCACTTGTGCCTCGATCGGTCGTCCCAGACCGGATCGACACTACTTGCGCCTTGACCGGTCGTCCCGGATTGCTCTACACCACTTGTGCCTCGATCTGTCATCCTGAACCGGTCGATTGATCACTTTGGTTCGACCAACCACCACGGCCCGGCCGACCGACCACTTGCACCACTGCATGTTATGTGTGTACATATGCATGATTGGTTGCATGTGCACCTACTTTTTTGCATATTCGGTTCAATGTCTCCACAACACACCCATTTCTTCGAGCCACTGCCGCCACGANGTTGCATGTTCACCTACTTTTTTGCATATTCGGTTCAATGTCTCCACAACACACCCATTTCTTCGAGCCACTGCCGCCACGACATGCCCGTATCCTCCGGTCACTGCCTCCTCGGCATATCTTTGGACCGCTGCCGCCACGGCATGCTCATCCCTTTCGGTCACTACCGCCTCGACACACCTTCGGGTTGCTGCCTCTACGACACGCCCACCCTTCGGGTCATTGCCGCTACGACACACCCATTTTTTCGGGTCATTGCCTTCACGACATGCCCATCTTCTCCCGAGTCACTGCTCCATGGCACACTCATCACTTCTGTCACATGACTGTCTACACTTGAATTTGCATGTTTGCATAGATAGCGAGTCAGACTAGTTAGGAGAGTGACCCCATGTTGGTCGCGATGTCTTAACGAACATTGCTTGTTGGGTTGATCCTGGTGAGCAATTCGAGTTAAGTCATCGGGATTGACACGACTATGACTGTGCTAAAGATCTAATAGATCTAACTCGTGTCACCACTCTTCGTGACACCCTTTAGATCCTTTGGATCTATCAAAGTCATATTATACCTAAACTTACCTCGCACTTAGATACTAGGTTGACGCACTTTTTGTTAGATGNGCACGCCCACCCTTCGGGTCATTGCCGCTACGGCACACCCATTTTTTCGGGTCATTGCCTTCACGACATGCCCATCTTCTCCTGAGTCACTGCTCCATGGCACACTCATCACTTCAGTCACATGACTGTCTACACTTGAATTTGCATGTTTGCATAGATAACGAGTCAGACTCGTTAGGAGAGTGACCCCGTGTTGGTCGCGATGTCTTAACGAACATTGCTTGTTGGGTTGATCCTGGTGAGCAATTCGAGTTAAGTCATCGGGATTGACACGACTATGACTGTGCTAAAGATCTAATAGATCTAACTCGTGTCACCACTCTTCGTGACACCCTTTAGATCCTTTAGATCTTTAGGACGGGGTCGACATGACGACTCTATCAAAGTCATATTATACCTAAACTTACCTCGCACTTAGATACTAGGTTGACGCACTTTTTGTTAGATGGGAGTGGTAGACTAGGATTTAGGGTGCTAGATAGTCTTTTTGATACCTGGCTATTGCTCTTTGCTGGATTGGTTATCCTAGCCAGGTATTTTTCTTTTGCATTACGATTGTGGTGTGACTGCATGCTGCATATGTGTGGTAGTGTGTTAGAGTGTTCTTCTGCAGGGAGTCATGCCTATTTATATGCACACACACAGGTACCGCTATGAGGGAGCAAATAATGATTTCTAACAATTCACTTGCAGGTGCTATTTAGCTCTCCATTTTAAGGCATGACTCATGATACGTTATTTGCATGTGAGCTTTCTCACTGAAATTTATTTTCATGCAGGATTGAGTTTTTTTCTTTTCTCTATGTACTTTTAGAGTATAGGAGAGTCCTGTAGCAGAAATAAGATACGGGCAAGGGTTCCGAGACGTTTAGCGCGGGAACCACGTGGAGAGGACCAGGAGTAGATGCTCATATATGGTATCTTAATTCTATATTTTATATTGTGTATAGAATTAGGATATGACATGTACATGCGGAGTCCGACCGCCTTTTTCTTTTCTTGGATATGTTGTTGACCCACCGACATCGACCTTTTTTATTATTTTGATTTGGCTTGTTTTGCTTTTTGCATCATATTGCATGTCTACACTTGCATGTGTTCTCCTTGTTTCTTTTTTATGATTTATCTGAGATTTTACAATATAATCTAGACTCATTAAGGACCCTAAAATAGTAATTTTCTACNATTTTGCTTTTTGCATTATATTGCATGTCTACACTTGCATGTGTTCTCTTTGTTTCTTTTTATGATTTATCTGAGATTTTACAATATAATCTAGACTCATTAAGGACCCTAAAATAGTAATTTTCTACAAAATTTTAAATAAAATATTCAAGATAATTAAAATTTATGATTAAAATATTCATGATTTAAAAATTGTAACATTTACTTTCCTACATATATTAATAGGGCCTCCACAATACTTAAGGACTGCTCTGGGTAACTGCATCATTTTTGCATGTCTTGAGGAGGAGTCCCCGTGCTTCTTCAACTTGACTGGCCCATCATATCTCTTTATATGTGGTTGTTGAGTGCGCNATAACATTTACTTTCCTACATATATTAATAGGGCCTCCACAATACTTAAGGACTGCTCTGGATAACTGCATCATTTTTGCATGTCTCGAGGAGGAGTCCCCGTGCTTCTTCAACTTGACTGGCCCATCATATCTCTTTATATGTGGTTGTTGAGTGCGCTTAGGGTGTTAGAAGACTCCCCGACCCAGACGGGGTGTAAGTCATTTTCTTTGGAGTATTTCCAGCTTTGTAGTTGAACCTCCATTTTTTTTTCCTTCCTGAGACATTCTTGCCACTTCGACAGGTATAAGTCCCACCCCTTGGAGCTCTAGCTTTNCTTTTCTTTGGAGTATTTCCAGCTTTGTAGTTGAACCTCCATTTTTTTTTTCCTTCCTGAGACATTCTTGCCACTTCGACAGGTATAAGTCCCACCCCTTGGAGCTCTAGCTTTTAGTCATAGGATAGAGTTTCTTTCCTTTGACCTTGGGCCATTGAGGTTCTCGTGGATGACGCAATTCGCGGATTGCTGACGGGGATCTCAGGACGTGTTGGGTCGACTGTCTTTATGACCAAGTAGACTTGGGTCATAGTAGCTGTGTATGACGGGTCTGTGATACCCCGACCCAATTACCTCTACCTTTTTAGGATCACTCAACCTTTCTTTTGTTGAGCCCCTTTGAGCNAGTTCTCGTGGATGACGCAATTCGCGGATTGCTGACAGGGATCTCAGGACGTGTTGGGTCGAATGTCTTTACGACCAAGTAGACTTGGGTCATAGTAGCTGTGTATGACGGGTCCGTGATACCCCGACCCAATTACCTCTACCTTTTTAGGATCACTCAACCTTTCTTTTGTTGAGCCCCTTTGAGCTTTGTCGCTCCTTTGACTTTGTTGATATCACCTTGATGGACTGATGCCGATGAGCTGCAGCCCATTTAGGATGCGACTATTCGTCCTCTGCCCTTATGGCCCGAACGTGCTTTGACGTCTTGGGATATCCCNATTTGACTTTGTTGATATCACCTTGATGGACTGATGCCGATGAGCTGCGGCCCATTTAGGATGCGACTATTCGTCCTCTGCCCTTATGGCCCGAACGTGCTTTGACGTCTTGGGATATCCCNAATTGGAAGTAATATCTTGTTCCAAGAGGTACACTATATGGAGTGTTCCCATTTGTCTTTTTGTTCTTCCCATCGTTTGTGATTGAAAGGAAACTTCACAATATTTCCTTTCACAATAGAAATTATAAGGAAAAGAAAAAAAGCAAAATGTTAATATAAAATGTATGGAACATAAGTTCCACTATTTATTCCAACAAGACTGTAACATAAGATCAAATATCTTTATATTATCAAGCAAAACAAAGTAAGATAAAAGAAAAAAAAAACTAAAAGAAGAAAATGCAAAACAAATTATTCATTCGCTAATCACTCACATGTATGATATAAAAGATCAACCAAACAAAACCCTGAACTTTAGCCATTCACTCATTACTCATTAGCCTTCTTCAAAGTGTTTGCCACATCGATCACAAATCGATATCTGACATCACCCTTAGCAAGTCGTTCCAACGCAGTGTTCACATAGCTCATTGGTATTAGCTCAACTTCAGCAGTAATATTATGTTCTGCAGCAAAATCTATCATCTCTTGTGTTTCTCTCATCCCCCCAGCTGCAGAACCACTAATCATCTTTCTTCCTATATATTAATACATGAGTTATGTTCAGGGATCACAAATCGATCTTATAAATTTTTAAAATCAAACTTAAATAAGAATTATTAATGTTGCAAAAAAAAAATGATATATTGAAAAATCTTACCCAAAAGAAGAGGAATAGAAGGAACTTGCAGCGGCTCCTTTGATGCTCCAAGCACTACTAATTTACCATGCGCCTTCAAAAGCCCTAATAATGGTTCTATTGGGTGATTTGCAGATACTGTATCAATGATCCCATCCAAACTACCAGTAGCCGCCTGTCAAAAACATGTAAATAAACATAATAACATTTACAAAACCAAAAGAGTGAGACAAATTATATATATGTACCTTGATTTGTTGTTCATTAGTGCTGAGAAGAAATTGATCAGCTCCTAAGAGCTCTATTGCTTCCTTTTGTTTGTGTGGTGAGGTGCTGATGACCATAACTTTCATCTTCATAGCTTTTGCAAACTTAACAGCCATATGGCCGAGACCACCGAGCCCAACAACGCCAACATGAAGCCCCGATTGATCGAGGCCGAAGTAGCGCATTGGGCTATAAACAGTGATGCCGGCACAGAGGAGCGGCGCAGTAGAGTGGAGCGGGAGTCGGTCGGGGATGCGGAAGACATAGCGCTCATGAACGACGATGGTATCAGAGTAGCCGCCGTAGGTGAGCGAGCCATCATAATCGGTGGCATTGTAGGTCATCACCGCTCTATGACAGTAGCTTTCAAGGCTCTCTTTGCATTGCTCGCAGTCGCCGCAACTTCGAACGAAGCAACCGACACCAGCTTTATCTCCAGCCTTAAACTTTTTCACCTTGTCTCCTGCTTCCACCACCTCGCCGATGATCTCATGCCTGGATTTGAACGTTAGATTATAATTCAACATACATTAAATCAATAATAATAATAATAATAAGGAATTGAAGTGTATTTCTGACTGGACTAAAAAACAATGGAAGCAGAGGATACCCTGGAACAAGAGGATAGGTAATGGGGAAGTCTATGTCTTGTTTGGACTGATGGAGATCACCGTGACAGATTCCACAGTAGAGTATTTTTATTCGGACATCGGATTCATCAGTGGCTCTATAGAGGCAAATAATGAGAGATCGATTGATGGCTTATTAAATGAAAAATAATAATCATATGGATAAATTTTATTTGAATCATGTCTGGTTAAGATAACTAAAGAGTTGGTAATATTTGTCATACCTTCTGGTGAAGTTGAAGGGGGAGAGGATGCCGGAATTGTCTCGGGCAGCCCAACCGAGTGCTTTATGATGAGTGCTGGTTTTCTTCTCGGCAGCCATTGCAGCTTGTAAATCTGCTAATTCAGAAACTGCGATTATGGACGTGTAAGGTTGAGTTAAGCTTGCTGCTTTAGTTCCGATCGATCGACATATATCGCCACCCTTATATTTATACTTCTAGCTAGCCTTCAGGTGACGTACTGCATTACATAACCGGACTATCTGAAGTACTAATGGCGAATTGAATGACGTAACTCAACTGCTCTCTCTCTCTATCTCTTGAAGATTCCTATTTTCTATTTTGTTGAAGCACATTTGAATTCTTTTTAGACAACTTTTTAATTGATTAGAATCAAATTCATTAAATTTAATCCGATCAAAGCAAAGTCCATTATTAATAATTTTCTTTATTAAATTGTTCATATTATCAATTGTGTCTGTTAGTGGCATACAAAACGAAAAAATATTGTGTCTGAAGTCCGGACTTAAAGCTACACTCGGACAATGTATGCGATACACCGAATGCTGTAAATACATTGAACCTTTGATAAGTTATTCGTAACTAGCCTCAAGAAGAGGACAATCAATTCATCCGATTAATTTATGGAATAAATTTGAACACTTTTATGAATGCTAGTTTTGTAAATGAACAAGTTTGAACACATGCTGATTCCAGTTGTTTATGTTCTTGAATAATATCATTTAAAGCTCACGATCAAGCTCACGTCAAGAAACTCAATAAAAAAAATATTTAAATTAAATTAAATGAGAACGATTTAATGTTTATACAGAAAATTGGTTAAAACTTAGTTTAAACTTGTGAATACATTAATATTAGATTAAATTAAATTTTAATTTGTGATACATAAAATAAGATAAGTATTTATTTGTTTAGTTGTTCATTTATTTTATCATTTATATATTTATTTTAGTTATTCATTTAATAGCTATTTATTTAAATACTAATTCATTTTGTAAGTTCTACATATTAATATAATTATATATTGTCTCAAGTGTGTATCTATATATATGTGTTACTTTAACCATTATCACTTGAATAAAATGTTGTTCTGGTATTTTCCCTTTCTCTGTTTCAACTTGGCATCGAAGCCGTCTTTGACAACTTCTCAGCGGGCTTCTTCTCCATCACCTTCTTCTTTGCACAAAGATCACCTTCTTCTTTGCACAAAGAACACTTATCGATTCTGAATCGCATTCTATTTCTCTCCCTCTTAGTTTCTTCTATCTTTGACCCTGTGCGCATTCCACTTCTTCTTTCCTTTTGTTAAGAATTATAGTAGGAAGGAATAAGTTATTTCCTTAGATTAAGGAGATATTTCATTTCCTATTTTATATTTATTTCCTTGGATTATGAATTATTTGTTTTCCTATTTTGTGTTATTTTCTATATCTCCTTATAATTAATATCAATTGATTATTAGAGATATTAAATGATATTCTTTTCTTTCATATAATTTCATTTTTATTATTTTTCATATTATAGGATTTTTATAAGAGTTATTTATACCCTCATTCAGAACAATGAAACAATAAGGTATTCCACTGTATTCCGCTTAATTCTGAATTTCAACATAGTATCAGAGCAAAGTTTCGTACTCTAGCCACCGACCCTCCTTTGAAAATTGTTGGACTCCCTTCCTGCCATCCTCTTTGTAGGAAGTGAGGTTTTTCTTCTCCAAATCTCTAATTCCTCGCCGCTTCGTTAGGTTACTGAAGCCATGGAAAGAATCATAAAGATGCCCTCCCGTGAGTTCAATCTCGATGTTGCCTAGGAGTCCGAACTAGAGCTGCTATCCCAATCGTCGTCTCCAGGTTCGCGCATCGACATCAACCTCAACAACATGGTCGTCAAGCCTCTAGCCAGCAATGGCGGAGGAAGCGATCTTGACATCATATGCAACAACACAGACTTAATTCTCCACAAGAAGTTCATCCCCGTGATTCTCCATCATTCAGGCGACACCTTGAGGGCTACTCGTCGCTGCATCACCGGAGGTCTCTTGACGGATTCCACCACTGTGCGCCCCAACCTCGTCAACAGCGTCGTGGCTCTACGATTGGTCTTCGATGATGCGGGTCTCCTCTGGCATTCCATCTACGGTCTCAAAGGTTTCTGAATGATCAAGGGCACATACACCATCCAGGTTCTATTTCACCGCCGCGTCGGCCAAGGGTGGATGATGGTTATTTTGAACCAGATTTTAGACACCCAAGCGTCAGGGGAGCTGCGTTTCTAGCCAACCATTTTTCCTGCAGTATTTTTTTTTCTCTGCCCAAGCGTCAGGGGGAGTTGCGTTTCTAGCCACTCCTTTCTCTTGCAATATTTTTTTTCTTCCCTAGCCCAAGCATCAAGGGGAGCTCTGTTTCCAGCCGCCCTTTCTTCCGCTATTTTCTCTTAGCAGAATATATTGGGTGTGATTTACATGTTTTCTCTGCAGCCAACGACAAACACAATCAACTAAAAGTCAGTTTTCCTGTAGGTTGTCTCTATCATTGCAAAACTCAAAATTCAGTCTAGCCTGAATCCAGCAAATTCAGACAAGTTTGAATCTCTTATCTATGCTAAAACATATGACAAACAAAACTCAAAATTCAGCAAAATTTAAATTTAGCAAATTCAGTCAAGCTTGAATCTCTCTTCTACGCCGAAACACATGACAGACATAACTCAAAATTTAGCCAAGTTTGATTATAGCAAATTTGATAATCCAAACGATCAATTTTTCTTCACTACTCAGCAAGTTAGGAATTATTAACATACAATCCAAACTTGAGGGGGAGCATTAAGAATTATAATAGGAAATAATATATTCATGTAAGAAGTTATGAGGAATAAAGTATTTCCGTAGATTAAGAAAATTTTTTTCTTTCCTATTTTATATTTATTTCCTTGGATTGAGAATTATTTATTTTCCTATTTTATGTTATTTTCTATATCTCTTAATAATTAATATAAATTGATTATCGAAAATATTATGTGATATATTTTTCCTTTCATATCATTTCATTTTTATTATTTTTCCTATTATATGATTCTTGTAAGAATTATTTATACCCCCGTTCATATCAATGAAACAATCAAGTATTCACCGTATTCCGCATAATTCTGAATTTCAACACCTTTCTTGTCATAGATTCCACCAATTCATTCAATCATACCAAGACCTTTCAGCCTTCCTATTCTTCTATCCCACCTTCTCTTAAATTTCTCATGGAAAATATGAAAAACCTTGTCACCACCCAAACGACTACATATCTCTACCCTATTAAGAGTTCTCAAACCCACAAATTATTCGCGTACTAACAAGTTTGAATCGTTTCTTGATGGAACAACAATCTATCTTTCTTCTTCCTCTAACAATGCTTATCATTAGTGAAAACTTATTGATCAAAACTTAGTCGCTGCCCCTTACTCAACCATCCCTTCTATTTTACCCCATGTTCTCAACCTTGAAACTACTACAGGCATTTTGAAAACCTTATCCAAATGCCTTCAATCTTCCAGTATGTTGAGAAAATAAGGGCGAAGAAAAACTAGAACGACACAAATCCAGAAGAACACAGAGATTTAACGAGGNGGTTAGAGATTAAATTTCTATAATATTAGAGAAAATTTTGATCATGTTAATGAAGCGTGATGATTTTAGACTTTAAATGGTGATTGAATGTTAATTATCCAACAATCACCTCTCTTTAAGATGAGAAGAGCAATATTGTACCGAAAAATATAATAACACTGTAAATAAATTTAAAAAAGCTAAGTACATCATGAGAGTGTAAATCTAATCAATAGCAACTCTTTATCAAATATTAGCGCTGATGCTATTGGCAACAAGCAAAGATGGTTGGATTATGACAGTAAAAAAGGTTGTAAAAAACATATAAAAGATGTTTTCTAAATTTCAATATTTTCTAAATTTCTTTTTATATGATAAAAACAATTACAAATTTCAATTGTGAAGCTGCTCAGAAATAATCTGATGTTCAAAAGGCTGCAATGACTATTATTTTTTTTTTTTGAAAAATATAACTGCAGCTAGTGTTGTGAAAAAACGACGGCAATAAAAAAAAATAGAACGAGAAAAATTGAGCGCAGAAAAAACACCAAAGCGACACATAGATTTACGTGGTTCGGCAAATTTGCCTACGTCCACAGAGCTGCAGAGGATTTATTTCTTTGAGAAATTACACCGTCGAGCTCCTCGACGTTTACAAGAAAATCTCTATTTTCTTCTCTCCCTTCCTTTCTCTCTCTATCTTCCTCTCTTTCTCTTAGCTCTCAAGATGACTTGGCTTGGTCTTGCTTGGCTTTGCTTAGCTTGCGTTTCCTTTAAGCCAAAAGAGACTATTTATAGAACCATGAGAGCAGTAGGTGAGAGGGAGGTGAGCGGTAGGTGGGATGTGGTAAGTGAGCGGTAGGTGAGTGTGGTAGGTGAGTGATAGGTGTGATACTTAATTAAAAAGCTAATTAAATTCGGTGGACCGGCTCTCCACATTACCCAACAAAGTGCTATCATCACATCTAACCAGCGGGAAAACACAACTTTTAGCTGCAGCTTTTTGAAAAAGCTGTCAAAATGCATGTTGAAAAAATTAGGGCGAAGAAAAACAGTGACGACACAAATCCAGAAGAACACAGGGATTTAACGAGGTTCGGCAAAGATGCCTACGTCATCGGGAGCAGAGCGGCGAGTTCCTTTCAATATTCAGAANAAGCTAAATTTTGATAGATGTTGACGTTATTGTAATTGCAGGGTGTTGAGAAAATAAGGGCGAAGAAAAACAGTAACGACACAAATCCAGAAGAACACAGAGATTTTAACGAGTTCGACAAAGATGCCTACGTCCTCGGGAGCAGAGCGGCGAGTTCCTTCAATATTCAGAAAAGTTGTTACAGAATAGAGGGATACCTCCTGGGGTTACTAACATGCCTATTTATAACCCCAGGAGTAAACCTAGGCACAAGTATACCTCCTGGGGTTACTAACAGACCTATTTATAACCCCAGGAGTAGACCCTAGGTACAATATGTAATTACANTCGTATAGCCCCAACCCATATAACGTAACTTCGTTCTCCTGCACCTGATCCAAAGCGCTTCGCACGAAACCTGTGCGGCCGAGTTGTCCTTCGTGCGAAGATCTGGAACCAGCGCCTGCGTCGTGCAAGATATGTCGCCCTGCGCCGATGAAAATTTTCTTCCCTTCCCTCGAACCTTAGCTCTGATACCACTTGTTGAGAAAATTAGGGCGAAGAAAAACAGTAATCGACACAAATCCAGAAGAACACANTCCCACACAATCAGACCGGGCTGCCGGTCGGGCCGGTCCACGACGCCCCGGGCAGTAAGTTAATGAGCAATTTTATTATTATAGGAAGAAAGAAAATTTTGATATATGCATCAAAAGATGTATTTTATTTTTAAAAGTTTAATGATACTTTTAAAGTGAAAACAAAATTGAGGGTTAAAAATATTAAAAATAATAATTTAATGGTTAGATTTGCAAATTCATAAGAATCATGAGGTATAGTGTCAGTTCATGGAGCTACTTGAACTGTGATAAGAGATCAGAATAATTGTTACATTATATATATATTTTTTTTATTTCCAGACTTCGAAACAGCTGACAAGTGTCAATTTATTCGTCAATTTCGACAAGACATGAAGGGAGATGGAATCTGCATTACTTATCATATTACATGGATAATGGAAGATAACATGAGGTAAATAGAAAATAATATTATTTTATAAAAAAAATATCTACAAATAATATTCTTAAGAACTGCACACAATATATATATATATATAGAGAGAGAGAGAGAGTAATCAAGTTGACCTTTTGTTTATTATTATTAAATTTTTAAGAGTGAAATGTACATTTTCATCCATAAACTTTAACATCAAAGTATTATAAATTTAAATATTAACTTATGGATGTTGGATATTATATATCAAAAAGGTGCATGTAATGATTTAAATAGATTTAACGGATCATGAGAAGAGTACGACGAAGGCAATCCTACTGCTAGGAGATTGTGACACAAAACTTACCGAACGAGCAAAGTCATGCAAATAAAGTCAACTAAGTTAAAACCAACTAAGCAACGAGGCGGACAAGAAGATGGTCTGCTGATCTGTTAAGAAAATAAGGGCGAAGAAAAAAACAGTAATCGACACAAATCCAGAAGAACACAAAGATTTAACGAGNTAACATCATAATAATTGTTGAGAAAATTAGGGCGAAGAAAAAACAGTAATCGACACAAATCCAGAAGAACACAAAGATTTAACNTTTGATTTCCACGAACCAACATTATGCAGTCCAGGATAAGAGGCTCCTCCGTCGTCTTTTTCGATGATCTTCACCACTCAGCTTCCCACCTCTTTCGACTACGTAAACGACAGCAACTTCCACTGCTTACATATAGTCACCGCTCCTTATCTGACATAGAGAGCTTCTAATATTTCAGACCAGCTGTTCTATCTCCTCCAAACCCTTTGATTTCTTCTCGTACCCCTGCATTGTTGTCGACATCGATGAGCTCTTCGTCCACCGTATAACAAATCAATGAAAGTAGTAAGAGCGGTGAGAGCCCATGCTGCTTTTTCTCATTCTCCGTCCCAAGATAAGGACTCCTTAATTTCTCATACACATTAAGGCTCCATGGTTGCAGGTTGCAGCCGGAATATGGAGGCGAGGATAAGCAGAAACAAAAAGAAGACAAGACGGCGTGTCGTATTTGATGTTTGTTGTTCGGGAAAGATTTTAAGCACTTAAAAATATAGATAGAAAGAAGTAAAATCCTCCCCCACATAAAGCAATAATAGTGAAGAAGCTGCCAACGGTAATCATATGCGTGCCTAACTTTATCATAAGAAATCAATCGGGCATGAATCATAGTTACCTTTGTCCGTTTTGTTTTTTTTTAAATGTATTTGATAAAATTATTATTTATATGTTTTTAAAATAAAAAAATTATTAAAAGAAAAAACTTATAAAACGGTAGAGCCCATATTCGCTCTAGTATTAAACTTTGTGACCTATCACATATACAACGTTCCTTACTCCACCTAGCACGGAACATTAGTTGGGGGCAGGTGACTGCGGGCAGCAATCGGCGGCGGAGAGATAATGGTCGGCCGGCAGCGGACGACTGCAAGAGGTGGCAGCGGGCAACAGTGGGTTAAGCGAAATGTTGTTTTGGTATTTTAAAAGTAGGTAAAAATGTGTTTTTTGTTTAGTATTTTAAAGACAAAATATTCTCTAAAAATTAAAACAAAAAATTGTTAAGCAGACATTATTTTTACATTTATTTCAAAAATAAAAAATAGAAATTGGTCCAAATAGCACCTTAATCAACCAAGTAAAATAATTTAATTAATATCTTTTAGGCAGCAAAATATTTACATGGGGATTGACCGGAGACAAACGAACCTTAATGATGACAATAACAATTAACGGACCGGATAAATCATTACCGCCCAACATGATTCTATCGATACCAACCGGATGATACATGGACCCCACACCAACCCTGAGGCCCAAACGGGCCAAACCCAAATGGGCCCACCGCTCTCCTCGATTTTTAATTCAAGCAGATGTGGGTCCCGTTCAATTTGGACCGTCCCGCCGAATCGAGAACCGCGAATCGTAACGATCGCAGTGCCCGTTCCGTCGCCGTCACCTGGAACGATGGCGTTTCCGTACCGTCACCAACACTGGTTGGCTGCGGAGCTCGCTGTCTTCATTGGGCAAAGAATAGAAAATTGATTGGGCGAAAGAAGGAAATACAATATAAATTAATATTCTATATAAAATATTTAAGAATTATTTTTGATGAGCTAATTTTAATCAAATGACATGATTCTCTTGATATTTTCTTAACAAAAATTATAAGCTAAATTTAAAATTTATTCAGAACTTTAATTTCAGCAAACTTATAGCTTAATTGATCGATTCGACGAGATGATCTCAATGATGCCAAAATTAACTAAATCTGAGTCAAATTCGGCCAATATGAAATCATTAAACCATTTTTTGAGCATTGAGTGGTCAAGTGAAAGGTCATATATATTTCAAATCTAGTAAATTTATAATCAAATTAAGCGTCTTGGTGAGACGAATCTAACAAGTGCAATATCACTCAAGTCTGACATCATTAATGTTCTTATATATATCCTAAAATGTAATCCACTAAAGAGAGTTATTATGAGTCGTCTGATGGATTGATCCTAATTTCTGTCATATCGGCTCTCCCGAAATCTATAAATAGAATATTGTTTTCTTCGTGAAGAGAGACCAAGACTTAGAGCTATGCATAGAACCAAATCGGGTGGAGAAGGAGCCAACTTCGATAGCTGTTTTAGACTGAAGACCCAATGATCATTCTCATAGCAGTTGACCATGAACTGCCACCGCTCGTCAGTCGTCGTCAACTATCGTGGCCACTATATGCTATTATCCATTAGTTGATCGTGGGAAGTGACAACATACTTGAAAATAATTTTGCTGTGCATAATAACAAAGCACATTACGGAGAAGGGCAGTGCCTTCAATAGCATTCATTGACGTACCACAAAGAATGTGCATCAACTTTATGGCCACAACTCTTAGTGGCAACAACTTACCTACCATTGGAGGAGCTCAACAACTCTTTTTTTTTTTTTTTTTTTTTTTTTTTTTTTTTTTTTTTTTTTTNGACCCTTAATTTTGGATTGTGTTCTAGTAGTCTTACTTGACTCAAAATGGATAACACTCGCTTGAAAATTAGAACGTTAAGGTCTCTAGTTTGCATTGTTCGATACTAGGGCTGTAAACGAGCCGAGCTTGAGCGAGCTCAGGCTGGGCTCGTGTTCGAAATCGGCTCGTGAACAGTGTGTTCGTGTTCTACTCGATTTAAATATTTGTATTCGTGTTCGGTTCGAAATTTGCTCGTTAAACTAAAATTGAGAAAGATAGATGTAAAGTGTGGGATTCGAACATGGATCAAATATATACAAAAGAAAACACTAACCAAGTGTTATGATTTAAACTTAGAACTAAATATATATAATATATTGTTATATAAATAATATATGTAATATATTGTTATATAAAAAATTATATAATTTTTTTTCGAGCCGAACACGAGTGAACAAACTATTGTTCGTGTTCGGCTCGTTAGGCTTAACGAACGAGCCGAACACGAGCTGCTCACAAACAACGAGCCAAATTGACAGCCTTATTCGACACAAGGTAGTCTAATCATCAGAATGTCATCAAATATGAATATTATATTTTGACAATTTATTAGTTACTGTTTTTATTTTTTATTATTTTTTCCCCACACATGTTGTGCCCATGAATGTAAATATAGATGATTAGTTTAGTATTTTCTTTTACTCGGTGGTTATGTGGTTCCATTTTGTTGAGAAAATTAGGGCGAAGAAAAATAAGAATCGACACAAATCCAGAAGAACACAGAGATTTAATGAGGTTCGGCAAAGATACCTACTTCCTCGGGAGAAGAGCGGCGAGTTCCTTTCAATAATCAGAAAAGAGGTTACAGAATTCAGGATACCTCCTGGGGTTACTAACAGACCTATTTATAACCCCAGGAGTAAACCTAGGCACAATATGTAATTACAACATTACCCCTGTACCATACCGCGGGGCTTTGCCCCCGCACCCCAATCCAAGTAACTTCCCAATTTGGACAGATTCTTCCGCTCCGCTTCGATCCAGCGTCTGTCCCGATATGGTATATGAGTCATACCATAACACATTTTTATAATAACAACTATATTAGCTTACAAAAAAATTCTTTATATTGTTAATACGAACATTTAAATTGTATCCTTGTTTTTTGTGCTATAAAAATGTACTATCAAGCAAGTCCGCAATGACAAAATTTCAAATTACAGACTGGTAAAGTGCAAAATGGCCAAATTTCACAGATTATCATGATATTTAACGTTAATCTAAAACTAGCTTAAATTAAAATAAAAAGTAATTTAAAGCAATTCAAAGATTGTTTGAAATAATTTAAAAATAAGTTATGAAAACTTAAAAAAAAAACTATTTTTAAACCTTTTAAAAATAATAATTTAGAACAATTTAAGAAAAGAAAATATTTGAAAACAACATACAAATAATTTAAACCTTTGTTTAAATAAAATTAAAACAATTCGAACAAATTTAAAATATTGTAAACCACTTAAATCAAACATTTAAAACTAAAATATCTAAATAACTTAAATAACTGAAGAAAAAGTTAAAATAAAAAATTGAAATATTAACACTTCAATTAAATGACATAACTTTATTACTTAAGTTAAATCAAACAAAATAACTTTAAAACTCAAACTAACTAACTAAAGACAATATTAAAGCACCCAAGCTAAATAACTTGAAACAAATAAGTCACTTGAATTTGATAGCTTAAGATAATTAAAATACTTAAATTAAATAACTTAAGAAAACTAAAACATGTAAACTAAATAACTAAGAAGATTATGATACCAAAAATAGCATAGATATTTAATCTCACCTGAACAAATAACAAATTAAAGGTATTTAAACTTCCAAAACTTTTTAAACTTAAGCAACTTGAAATTTTTTGAAACTTTAAAATAAATTGAATTATATAAGTTTACAAATAACATACAAGATTTTATACCAAGGATCCAATGTAAGGACAAAACTTAATGAAGGACACTAATCTAGAACAAAAATTGTAAACGCTTTTGAACCAAAAAGAACTTTAATTTTCACCATGACTGATAAACCTAAGAATCAAAACAAACCACAAACTAAATACCAAATTTTAAATGAAAAAGCTAAAATCCACCTACTTAAAAATGAGAACCAAACCTAGGTAGATCTGACATAAACCCTAAGTTTGCCGACCAAAAAAAATAATTGAGGGTCACACATATCCTAGATTACTCCAGTCTAGAAGCCTATGTTAGTTTACTAGGTGCCCTTGGCTAGTACTATAGACTACGCCTATAAAATAGCAGTTTTACCCATTAAAACTATGTAGGAGCCTCAGGATAAAGTCTCATGGTTACTGACAAAGACACCACTGACCACCTTTAGCTATGAAAACCCTCAATTTGTCATTTATGTAATGTTAAGTGGAGATTTTTATGTTATAAGATTGGTTCATAGTTGAAGAATACTAACAAACTCATGACAATAGAAAGCCATTGGCATCTTAACCGAGGGTGTTATTCCTAAATTTTAGGGTAGTCCGCCCATTTAGGCCTTTATGAAGCTTTTGTTGGCTATTATTTTCACCTCCAACCAGGAAACTTTCCTACCCAACTTTATCTATTAATTTAGGGACCCTTCCAACTCAAATGACTCAAAAACCAAAATTTTGAATTTAATATAGACCTAAAAAATTAAACTTTTAATCGATCAAATTGATCAAAATTTTCTTAAAATCTCTTGATTACTCTTTGTTTTTAATCCAACGCTCTTCAACCATCATGAAATCTCAATCTTCTGGGTAAACCATCTTCCTCGGGATGGTCAAATCTCTTATCCAAGGTCATTCCATGATACACCATCATTGGATGTAAGTCCTAACTTTTGAGCTTAATTCTTCAAAAATTTTGAATTTGGATATAATTATCAATTTCTTAACATCAACTTTAAGAAGTCCAACCTTGAAATCCGAGTAAGATAGGTTAATATTTTAATCGAGACTTTCTTTAGAGTTCATAACTTTAGAGATATAATTAACTGGGAGGGTTTGCCCTTGTGGGGATATGAGATCTCAAAATAAAATAAACTCTATTTTACACATGTAAAATAAGGGAAAAACTTTATTCACATAGATCCATAATCTTAAAGATTTTCACAATCCAAATGATTCGGTTCATTGTTAAGGTAATATCTTTGTAAATGTCATATATGATCATTTAGATAGACAACTTTAAATATCTATATTGGATACATATCAAACCAAGATGGAAAAAAAAATTCCACCACACATAATCTAATTTATGTGCATGCAGTCAAATCTAACATACCTGATCTCTAAGTCCTTATTATTCAATATTAAGGTACATTTATTATCATTTAAAGTCCTTACTCCATGAACACTCCTCTTATGTTGATTGAATTGATTTGAGTTCTGCATGTATTGTTGAACAAAGTACTCCTTGATTTGGTCTTGAGCTTAGGTAGAGTCTTAAGATGTTAAATTTTAGGTAAAGGATTTGCTTTTTAAGTATAGGAAAGCTTTTGGGAAGCTTGGATTAAAGAGTTTTGGATTGGATGCTTGGGTTCAGGTTTGTCCTTATTCAGGCTAAGGAAAATAGTAGAGAAACTAGGAGTAAATGGGCTTAAGATTAGTGGGAAGATTGGCTATAGATTTGGGCTAGGTATTAGGATAAATTTTGGCAGAGTAACGCTATGGGAAAGTAAGGATTCAATCACTTCAAAATGATGAGGATGATTCAAATTTATAGGCTCGAGTTGGGCTATGTGATCTCAATGGAAGTTGAAGCACCAGTCCTTTGTCCCTTGCTGACGTGACAAGGTAAAAAAGGTCATCTAATGAGATTTAATAACATGTTTGATGTAGCTTATTTGAGAAGCCACAAACTGGTTAAGTGTGCATGAGCCAACCCCCCTCATGGTGGTTAAGGTAGTTAAAGGGGTTGGGGTAGTGGTCAATGGGAGCTAGACAAATGGCTTGGTGGGTTTCACTAATAATTAATGAAGAAGTTGGTTCTTAGGTTGACTTGCACATGGCTTGGCCCTTACTTAGTCTTGGCTTCAATTTGGCTCACTTGGTTCTGTGTTTTTGCTCATAGAATATGGCTTGAGCTTTGATCCTGACTTTTTATATAGATATAAAATGCAATGTATGCGATCATATATTTAATTTTCTTAATAGTTATTCTTAATTTACAATAAAGTCAAAAACTTTGATCCAAAGCAAAAGCCAAGTAAGTTTTCCATTATGAAATAAATAAGAATATAATTAAAATATTTAAATATGGGATACTACGCAAGTATACACATCGTTATCAAGTAATATATGACTTTTTGATTAAGCCCCGAATATCGAACCCACAAGAAAGACTATCAATATGCATTTAAGAAAACTAGAAAGTTTGAAGTCAAAAAATTACTTAGCAAAATATTCTTGCTTTAACTTAAGAAAACTAGAAAGTTTGAAGTCAAAAAATTACTTTTTCTGATACAAAAAAATATATGTATTTCTAGACCCATATTTTATACTCATTTTTTGTGATATAATTGATTTTTATTTATTTTTTACTGTATTTATTTTTATTTTGTGTTTATTACTAACTTTTGTCATTTTTAAGATAATTTAAAATATTGATGGTTTTTTAAAAATTTAAATTTTTATTATTTATTTTTTTACTTATTTTGAAACTTTATTTTTTGAAATTTGGGATGAATTTGGTTTCATTTGATTTTAATCGTGATTTTGTTTATGATTTTAATGAATTTTTTATGGGTTTAGTTTTATTTGGTTTTAAATTTAATTTTATTATTGAATTAGTTTTTATTTCTCTTTTATTAAAGGAAAAATCCCATCTTAGCTCAGAATGAATATCATATCCACATATTCTCTATGAACCAAAGACAATCATCTAAAGAATTATGAAAAGGAATTGTAACGTGCCCAAAGAACAATCAAAACAAAAGACTCAAGACTCTATGGCCATGGAGGAGCATAGGGCAGCTCTAAATCTATAAGGACTCAACTTGACCTTAAATGATTTGACCTCAAAGAACTTAAAAAAGTGTTAAGGATTTTATGTCAAAGACATGAAACTATAAGGAGTGATGCTTTACTTTGAAATTCTAGCTTGGTGTTAGGTTCCATCATAAGTCCTCCTGGAAAACCATTAAGAAAATCCTAAGGCTAGATCCTAAGTTCTATAAATATAATGGAACAAGATAGACCTCGTGTAAAAATGAGATTAACAAGTTGTAACCAACCTAACTTTATATATAATTAGAATAACAATGACTGTGGTAACCCAAGACTTACATGCCATGTTATATTCACTTCTAATCCCCAACTTAGGGAAAAAATTATCTTTGTAAGAAGCTGTGTTGAAAATGGGGAATCAACTACAAAGTCATGTTACAACTATTATGAACATTAAAATATAACTTGGGAAAATAACTTACTCATTAATTCAGAGACCTCAAGAGCGATTACTTAACAATCCAAAGTTGAAACCAATGGACAGTAATATAAAGTATTGCAACGCCATAAGAATTTTGGGTAAGAAGGTGCTTGATGAGTATAGAGTGAAGAAACTTTGAATAGAGGACCTCAGGTCTATTTCTGATAGATTTATAGTAAAATTTACCCCAAATTTAAAAAAATATCTTCACTACGTTGGATAAAACATGAGAGACTACCAATACATATTCGTCGAAGGTTAATTGAATATAAATTGGATCAATAATTCTCTAAATTTTTTGAAATCCTTAAGAAGCTCATTATTAACATTCAATTCACTAAAACATTTGAATAAATGCTCATTTCTAAGAAATCTATGACAGATTTTATTAACAAGAAAGGAAAATTTTTGAATTTTGAAGCTGCCACATTAACTAAAAAATTTAGTGTTATTATTTAAAGAAAACTCACATAAAAATTGAAATATTTCAGTAGTTTTATTATTTCATGCACTATAGAAGACCAATTTATGTTAAAGAAATTTTGTGACATAGGAGCTAGCATAAATCTAATGTCTTTTTCAGTGTTTGAAAGACTAGAACTTTAAAAGCTTCAACCTACAATTGTGACCATTCAATTTGCTATCATTTTTTAACTTTTTCTAGGAGGTTATAGAGAATATTCAATTGAAAATAAATAAAATCAACTTCCATATTTATTTCATTATGTTGGATATGAAGGAAGATGTTGAGATCCCAAATATTTTTAGCTAACAATTTCTTGTAATCGTCAGGTCAAATATTGACTTACAAAAAAATAATAATTAATTATTAGACCACAAAATAAAATATTAACTTTTCAAATTCATAATCTCATTTCACCTCTACTTATATCCCCAACCAATGTTCGAGAATGGAAATAAAAATATTACAAGAAAATTTAAATGATATGCAGGAAAAAAAAGATTTTGTACTTGAAAAAAACATAAATATATGATCATAACATAATTTTTAGGAGATTCTCCAAGGAATTTCAAATATTGGATAATAGACCAAAGATTATTAAACTAGATATTTGATCATGGAGAAAAATCTTAAGACTTAATTTGACATTGTCTAGCTGATGACATAAAACCAAGCGCTGTTTGACAGACAACTCAAGTGTTATTTTGCTGTGAGATTGCATGATTTACTCTACTTTTTTATGCACACTGGTAACTGGGACAGACTAAGGAAGCACTTATTTGGAGCACACAATTTCTCTTTAATTGCTTTGGAGTAAGCTTGTTTATCATTTTGCTTGTTAGATTCTACGGAGATACCCACCTCTTGCATAGTCTTGGAGCTTGATGTTGATTTTTGACTTGCTTATGAAATGGATCTTGAACCTGTACAGACATATTTATATTTATTGATGTTTACATATTCACAAGTATTATTTTTTATAATACATAATATATTTTATTTCATTTTGTTGTATATATATGTTCTATTTTACTGTGCTCATCTCTCTAATATATTGCATTTATATGTATAGTGTTGAAAATAAGTTCGGGGGATGTAAATGAGTTTATATTACCCTTTAAGTTAAAGTAAATATGTAACTTTAGAGTTTATATAAGTTGTAGGGTAAATAAGGGTGACAATTACTTTCAATAATAGTTAGAGAGTTAAATTTCACTAAAAATAAAATTTGAAGGGTGTGAATAGGATTAGAAACCCACTAGAGCTTAATTTCTAATTTTAATATCACTAATTTATGTAATTTTCATAAACTATTAAGTGAGCAATGAATATTTATAAAATTAATATCTCATCATTATAGAACATAGTCACAACTCACTTAAGAGATTTAATTCTTAGTTAGTATTCGTTGAATTATAATTTCTTAGGAAAAAAATGGAAGTAATTAAATATTTGATTTGGGATTGGCTCAGTATTGAAACTTATTAAGGTAAGCTTAATCATATATAATAATCCTCCAGGAAAAAAAAAAACAAAAGAAAAATAAAAAAAATGGTTAATGTCTTAAATGAAAACATTTTTTTAACATGGGAGGATAAGCTTTTTGTTAAGCTCGTTTAAAAATTTAGTGCTGATAAACATATCTAATAAGTCAAAGGATTAAAAGTTTCATTAACTTAACATTGAAAATCTGTATTAAACATAATAATAAGAGTTAGTATTGTTTAAGTGTGCAACTAAATAAATTTCTTGTGTGAATCAGTAATTTCATGGAATTTAGATCTCACATGAGGAATTTAAAAAAGTTATATAGATTTATTATTAGTTAGAGTTAATTAATCAAAGACTTAAGAAGTTGCTATGAGAATTCTATCTATAAGAGAGACATATGCACTTTAAATTAAATAATTACTAAATTATTAAAAATTGTGAGTTTTTTCATATTTAATCTTCTCTAATTTCTATTAAATTGTATTCTTAGATTTTGAAATTATTTGAGGGCAAATAATATGCAACTGTGGGGGAACTTGATGCATGTAAAATCGTGTGAAATATATATATTTTTTATTTTTTATATTATTATTATTATTATTGTTATCACTTGTACCTTATTTATACTTTTTTATGTATTTTTTATGTTATTTGCAAGTTATGGGGTTTAAAAGAAACTCAGTTGCATTTGGAGGTCCCAAAATCCAAACCGGCGTAACAACGCCATTTTATGCATATGTACGACAGTAATAGCTTAGCTATGTCAATAAAGGCATGGGTACATTGTAGATTTTTTCCTCTCTCTCATGCGAAACAGAAAGTAAAAAACCCAGGTGCCACTTTTAGTGGTGCAAAAGCGCCACACCTTATTATATGTGCCACCTATAATAGAAATAGCAATGCAGACATTGAGTGAGGGAGACTTCGACACTTCATAGAAGAATTGTCATCTTCAAACCAACTCATAGAGTTACAGTGCTTTAAGTGGGTGCGGTGGGATTGCATGATGATCCGTGGCTGTAGAAGAAAACAATTTGAATTAAAGAGGATTCTCTCCTCCACAAATGATCCACTCTTGGAGTCACAGGCTAAGCAAGAAGATAATAGATGAAGGGAGTTGTCGGAGAATTATCACAACCTTTAATCACATTATGCGTGCGTCTTATAATTATTATATTCAAAATAGGTGAGGATTCAAAGAAGATGTTATAACTTCGTTTAATCGGGTGAAGAACATTAGTTAGATCATACTAATTTTATTTATTTTGGATTTTATAATGAAACTTGTGGCTCGTGCATTCGTTAGGAGTATGACTTAAATTTCTTTTTCACTTGAATTGGATTCTATGCATATTAGTATTATTTTTATTACTTGATTGTGCCTAATTTAAAATTAGAAAATATATGTAACTATTTAATAATTAATTAATAAAAGAAATTATTTATTAAAATTTATAAAAATATTAATTATTTTAACAAATAAACAATTAAGTATTAATAAACACATGGTAAATCATTATTTAATATAATTAAATTAATACAATTATCATCAATGGNTAAATAGCTGGGAAGCCATGAGGATGGCAGTAAGCAGTTATGCAGGTAAATCTAAACTAAAATATGATGATATACGTGATTTGATTTTGGCTGAGGAGGTGCGCAGGAAAGATTCTGGCGAGACCTCGGGTTCGAGTTCAACACTGATTGTTGATTCTAGAGGGAGATCACGGGACAGGAACTCAAACAGAGGAAGATCAAAATCAAAGTCTGATCAGCAGGCAACCTGCTGGAATTGTGGCAAAGTTGGCCACATAAAAAAGAACTGCAGAAATCTCAAGAAGGAGAATGATGACGCAAATGTTGTAACTGAAGAAATACATGATGCGCTATTGTTGGCGGTTCACAGTTCTGTTGATGACTGGATACTGGATTCAGGGGCTTCCTTCCATACATCTTCC
>JXCR01140813.1:207446-230853 GCA_002079205.1 Phalaenopsis hybrid cultivar
TGGTTTACATTAATTTTAATGAATTGGAGCTTGGCTCCTTTCTTAATATATATATATATATATATATATATATATATATATATATAGCCATAGTGTACAATATGTAATTACAAAATTACCTCTTACAGTATCGCGGCGTTGCCCCCGTACCCCCAACCATCATAACTAAACTCCCCTCGATTGTACAGATACTTTCGCTCCACTTTGCTGGCTCACTCCGTTCCGCTCCAGTATCTGTCCCTTATGTGGTATATGAGTATTACCTCACATATCTTACACACAAAATATATATTATCATTTATTGCTCTTTTAACATGTAAGTGTTTTAATGACTTCATGATTGAGTGATCCTGAAGATGGAAGTTGTTGAACTCTACTCATTGGGATGCTTGATTTTACTATAAACTGACAAATTTGGGATATTCTTTGACATTTCAATTAATAATTAAAAAGTTGAAATCATACTTTAAGTGTTTGATTTGAACTAATTTGGACTCATATCGTTAGACTGGACTTGAGTTTGAATCTAGAATTTAAATTATCTAATACACACTAAAATTTATGTCCGACAATGTAATTTTTTTGGGTGACATATTAGGGCTCAATCCTTTCCTACACTGCAATGGTAAACTACCATCTATTAGAGGAAGGGCTAAAAAAATGATTTTTTCAAAACCCAATATCATCCTTAGGGGGGTTTGGTAGCGCCATATTAATAGGATCTATCTGATGGATTTAGTACATCCAACAAAACACAAAAAAGGGCAAGATTTATGGATTTAAGAAAATTTTCAGATTTTAGAAGTGACTTTTCCTTCGATTCATTACAAATCCAATTTTAATAAATTCAGCAAGAAGGTGGATTTGCTAAGTCCCACCGTTGCTAAATCCTTTCTCTAGCCAAACACCCCCTTAGAATTTATCTTGAAAATACAAGAATATTACTCAAAGTTATCCAATAATATTATATACTATCATAATGCACAATAAGCTATCATAATAATATAATAATTTAATAAAAAAATACACCGCCATGAAATACTCTTTTAACATCATCATTAAAAGAAAAAAAGAGTGTAATTTTTTGTTTTATTTGAAAAACCTATTGAAAAAAAGTTATGCCAAATGATTGCATAGAAAAACAATCAAATATTTAATATGAACAATAGAGTATTGATATCGAGTCTGAATAAACAAAAAAAAATATTATGAGAGGCCGCTGTGAATGCGTCTATATCGCACGACGATCCAACCAGACTATCGATCTCATGCACATACATAATAAAAAGGTAGAGAAAACTTATTTCATATCATGTAAAAAATACTAACATTTTAATTTATAAAAAGTAAAGTATAACATCTCATGTATGGGTAGAGCAACATGTAAGTGAAATCTGAAGTTTAGGTATTATATATATGTAAATACATAATAATTGAGTGGTATATATGTAAATCTTACTAGTTTAAAATAGTTCAAAAAAATAGAGATAAGTTATTTGTTTACAATTTATATTGGTAAAATTTTTATGGTTTAATGGAAGAGTGGAGTGGTATAATTGTAAATTGTAGAATTTAAATAGTGTATATACGTAAATAGATAAGAATTGGGTGGTAAGTATATAAATTTCTCAAAAATTTTAATTAAAATTCAGTACAGGTAGGCTGCGTTCTTTAAAGCTCTCTAGTTTCTTCCCTCTTTTTTAGCAAGGAACCAAAACGAGGGTGGTTTCATGGTTTACCCGCAGAAACGATGAGGTCTGCTCACTCCCAAATGGTTTCGACCCTCTTCCTCGCCCTCCTCTTCAACTCCTTCCTCTCTCCGACGGCGGCAGATGTTGACGCCGACGCTTCCGCCCTCATGGCTTTCCGCAGCGCCGTCGGACGACTGGCGCTCCCCTGGAACACCTCCGTCTCGCCGTGCAAGTGGCCGGGTGTAATCTGCACTAGAGAGCGCGTCACCTCCCTCCACCTCCCTGCCTCCGGTCTTATCGGCCAAATACCCGCAAGAACACTAGGTAATCTTTCAGACCTCCAAACCCTTTCCCTCCGCTTCAATGCTCTCTCCAGTCCCCTCCCATCCGATCTTTCCAGATGTACCCAGCTCCGGAATCTATACCTCCATGGAAACCGCTTCTCCGGCGATATCCCGGAGTTTCTCTCTTCGCTTACTAGCCTCGTACACCTCAACCTCGCCGACAACAGTTTCTCTGGTGAGATTCCGCTGGCGCTCAATAACCTAACGCGCCTCGGAACACTCTACCTTGAGAGAAACCAACTTATTGGCGAGATCCCGGAACTTGATCTTCCCAATCTGGTGCAGTTCAACGTATCCTTCAACCGGCTTAATGGGTCAGTGCCCTCCAAGCTCCGTGGCATGCCGGCGGACGCTTTTTTGGATATGCCGATCTGTGGTGGCCCGCTTACAGCTTGTCCAGGCGGAGCAGGAAGCTCATCCTCAGGTGGAGGCAAGNCTCGATCTTCCCAATCTGGTGCAGTTCAACGTATCCTTCAACCGGCTTAATGGGTCAGTGCCCTTTAAGCTCCGTGGCATGCCGGCGGACGCTTTTTTGGATATGCCGATCTGTGGTGGCCCGCTTACGGCCTGTCCAGGCGGAGCAGGAAGCTCATCCTCAGGTGGAGGCAAGTTCTCCGGCGGCGCCATTACCGGGATTTCCTTTGGCGCATTTGCTGCGTTTTTCATCGTCGTCGCTGTTCTGTTTTTGCTTTGCCGGAGGAAAGGGAAAACCGGTCATGCGAAATCGCTTGAGGTGGAAACTGCTATTGGAAATAAGAAAATGGAGGATGGAGTTCGAGCAAATGGAAAGCCCGCTATGGCTGTCGCCGCTGTTGCGCCGGCGACTTTAGAGTCTCAGAAGCAGCTGGTATTTTTTGGCGATGGGCCTAGGGTTTACGATCTAGGTGATATGCTTAGGGCATCAGCCGAGGTTTTAGGGAAGGGAACCTTTGGAACTACGTACAAGGTGGCGTTGGAGATGGGAATAATAGTGTCTGTGAAACGACTCAGGGATGTTGATATGCCGCAGGAGGAGCTGAAGAGGAAGATAGAGGCCATCGGCGGAATGGACCACCCCAACCTTGTTTCTCTCCGGGCTTATTACTTCAGCAAGGATGAGAAGCTTTTGGTCTATGATTACGTGCCGATGGGAAGCCTTTCTTCCCTCCTCCATGGTTAGCTGCTCTTATTTTTGGTTTTTTATACTGTTTTTTTTTTTTTTTGGGAAATCATTTACAAGTTAATATTTACTTTTGTATCTACCAAATCTTTTTAATTGATCGGTTCTATCACGGCCGTAACCCTCTGTTTCACCGTTCTATCACAGCTATTTTTATCTGCCACAGAAGTAGTTTCACAGTTTGGATAACGCACAGCCGTGAAATTTCATCTTTATAAAGCTTTTAATTTCTCTTGTTGAAATCAGATTTATCATGAATCACGCCCAAAAAAAACGAGTTTTAGAGATTTATTGGAATATAATATTTCGTATTGGGCTTTTTCTCCTCCCTCTATTACATTTACTGTGCACATATCTATAGAGAACCTATGCCTATTTGTAAAATATGGACAATGCCACTTACATAATTCCTCTCGGTTGGATCTTGCTCGTCGGTCTTGGTGGGGCCATCACCAGTGAGTGAGCATTTGACGGGCGCGCTGTCTTCTGATAGCTATCTCTTGGTTCAATTGATTCCAAACTAGTAGACTTTTTGGTCGATCAGTTCCTTCGACCGTTCTGCTGAATAGCCCTTTCCTTCGACCCTTGGTTGCTCGGGTTGACCTGCCTCTTGATTCAGTCAAACTTATTTTTCTTATACATATTCAATTCCCAATTCTCTTACATTAGTTGATTGTGAACTGCAATAAGAACAAGAGAATTAGATTCGGTAGAAAATTAGTCATTATTAAATAACTTCAATAATGAATACTTCTTATACTTTCATGCCCTTAATTGCTTATAAATAGNGCTCAGGGATGTTGATATGCCGCAGGAGGAGCTGAAGAGGAAGATGGAGGCCATCGGCGCAATGGACCACCCCAACCTTGTTCCTCTCCGGGCTTATTACTTCAGCAAGGATGAGAAGCTTTTGGTCTATGATTACATGCCGATGGGAAGCCTTTCTTCCGTCCTCCATGGTAAGCTGCTCTTATTTTTGGTTTTTTATACTGTTTTTTTTTTTTTTTTGGGAAATCATTTACAAGTTAATATTTACTTTTGTATCTACCAATTTTTTTTAATTTATCGGTTCTATCACGGCCGTAACCCTCTGTTTCACCGTTCTATCACAGCTATTTTTATCTGCCACAGAAGTAGTTTCACAGTTTCGATAACGCACAGCCGTGAAATTTCATCTTTATAAAGCTTTTAATTTCTCTTGTTGAACTCAGATTTATCATGAATCACACCAAAAAAAAAAGAGTTTTAGAGATTTATTGGAATATAATATTTCGTATTGGGCTTTTTCTCCTCCCTCTATTACATTTACTGTGCACATATCTATAGAGAACCTATGCCTATTTGTAAAATATGGTCAATGCCCCTTACATAATTCCTCTCGGTTGGATCTTGCTGGTCGGACTTGGATGGGCCATCACCAGTGGGTGAGCAATTGACGGGCACGCTGTCTTCTGATAGCTATCCCTTGGTTCAATTGATTCCAAACTAGTCGACTTTTTGGTCGATCAGTTCCTTCGACCGTTCTGCTGAATTGCCCTTTCCTTCGACCCTTGGCTGCTCGGGTTGACCTGCCTCAGGCTCCTTAATGAAATGAATCTTTTGATACATGTCTGGTGCAGGATCACTTGATTCAGTCAAACTTATTTTTCTTATACATATTTAATTCCCAATTCTCTAGTACATTAGTTGATTGTGAACTGCAATAAAAACAAGAGAATTAGATTCGGTAGATGATTAGTCATTATTAAATAACTTCAATAATGAATACTTCTTATACTTTCATGCCCTTAATTGCTTATAAATAGGGAATTGCGTCTTTCCAATTTTGTCTGCTTTGCATTCTCTTTCCTATGTCAACCATTTTTTTGAAGGTTCGTGATGGGCAAGCTTTCGAGGTCCCAAACCACCTTCCCAAATGAAGTCTTGCTTCATAGATTTTTCTTTGGGGAGAAGGGCAAGAAACGACCCAAAGGCTAACAAAGGAAGAAACTTGCAGTGAAGAAGATAAAATATTCGCCCTTGGGACAAGTCTTCTCTTACGCGGTTCTAGGAAGCACCCAATGAGTGATCGCGAACACTCAGCTGGTAGCCATCGTTATGTAGCTGACCAATACAACCCAATATTTTACTACATTATCACGACCTCTCGTTCCACCAAAGGTCGAGTCCCCATGGCTCTCATAGGTCTTTTGTCATTGCAACGGCTTCATCCCCAAGAGCCTACGTTGTCTGATGTGCTATGAGCTCTCGGTGTGTATGCGGTCTCGATCAGTATGACTTGTTTTTTTTTTCAATTAACGATCCATCATTGCCTTAGGTATGGTAGATGGTGAGGCCCAACCGAGTTTGGGTGAAGCTTTTGCAGCGTCGGTCGAGATCGTAAAATAGGTGACGAGAGAAGGCAATCAGCTCTCCGACAAGGGTAGCTTGCTCGATCGTCCTGAAGATTCCCCACTCCCTCCCGATGTTCACGAGGAAATGATAAACTATATCCGGGCATATCACGAGGGACTGGCTCATCGCTCAAATGAAATTGAGAACTCCTTCATGCGAGAGGCTGGTCAGCGATACTCAGAGGTGGACATCATTTTGGCCCACATGGCGCAGTTGGAGGTCTCAATTATGAAGCAAATGATGTTCGCACTTTAGGGGGAACTCTTGAGTTTGCAAGAGCGCCCCAAATTCTCCAAACCCAACTCAAATCCGATAAACTAGTTTAGTTTGAGTCAAAGGTGAATTTTTGTTTCAAATGTTGACTTAATGATGCGCCTCTAGCGTGTGTTGTTTTTCTGCATGTTTTATGTCAATTTAAATCCACGGTAACAGTGTCAAGAAGTTTACCCATCCCGAAATTACACAGTAATTTAGCTTTTAAAAAATATGACAAAAAACTTGGCCAATTTATATTAAGTAGTTAATGTGAAAAATTAAAATATTTATAAAATATATAAAATAGTTCACACTCTAGTGGTTCTACGTAAGTGCACATATCGCCTCAAGTAATATAAAACTTTCTTTAAAAACTCCAGTATCGATCCCACAACGAAGCGAGGTAAGAAATACCTTAGGCTAATTCTAGTCCACTATTATAAGCAATTCGTTTGGAAGGTTGATTAAAGTGGTTTTAATGTATGCTAATGAAACTAAGTTTAATAAATTAATTTCTAAACTTTAAATTTAAATTTATTAAGACTAAATAAAGTTTGTGACGAAGAGTTCAAATTTAAGAAAATATCTTTTCCACTACAATGAATTTGTGGTTAATGATAGAGATAAATGATTTGAATTTCTATTATGTCAAATAAGACCATTTTTAATTCTCTACCATCGGTAAAGTGTTATAGAAAATTATTGGCTAATCTTAGGTTTAGTCTCTAAATCCGTGGTTAGGCTGAGAGGATACTGACTCTCACTTCAGAGCTTCCAATTCTCTTCCCCTGAAGGCTAACTCTCGCTTTAGTTCTTAAACACTAAGACCAAATTGAGGATTTTAGTCTGTCATCCTAGGATCTCCAATTATTCGCCCTGTAATTTATATATTTTCCTATTTATTTGCACTCAATTCCATGAACGAAACACTCCTTCATTGAATCGAATGCGATTCTCACTTTGTTGTGAAACTCATACTCTATTTCCCAGATTGTATGTTTCAAAATAGATGTTAACATTTCAATTGATCAAATTGAAAAGTAAATTAAGAATGGAGTGAAAAAATTATCACAATTATTTAACATTTAAATGATACATCCAAATTAACTCTCCATTTCACCATATCTCATTACAAGGAGAAAGACAAAGAAGACTACTCAGAATTCATGAGGAATATACGACAAAACACGGATTATATATATATAAACAAGTTTATAAAACAAATAAATGAAAGAACACAACTTATCTTAAAGTCCTCCTCAAGCAAATCCCTTGAAGTTCCCTTGAAGCACTTTCTCTCTTTACAATCAACACTGAATTTTCTCTTAGCAATGTAACGGAGAAGAAACCTCTCACCTTCCCTCTCATCTTACAATTCTTCAAGAAAATCCTCTCTACAAACAAGACTTTACTCTACACGCACACACACGCACACACGCACACATGCAAACGCACACGCACACGCACATGCACACGCACAACCACGAGAGGCGCCAACCCCTCTCTTTTTAAAGAGGCACAAAATCTCTTCTTTTCCCAAGAGCTTCACTTTAAGAGACACATCTCTTCACTCCAAGTGTCTAGATTTATTGAATCACTACAAGAGACACATCTCTTCATTTAAAAACCACTCATTAACTCTAAGAGACACATCCCTTCATTTAAGAGTATTTCCAAGTGTCTAGATGCATTGAATCACTTAGAGTCTTCTAAAACATCAAAAATCGCTAAAAATTCGTCCATAATCGTCTCGGGCGCCGCAGGCGCCGGTTTTGGCGCTTTTGATGCCATTTTTCATCACTTCTCTGGACTCGGGCGCTGCCAACTTTGGTCTGGGCTCTGTCGACGCCGGTCTGCAGCAGCTCCACTGTTTCGATCCGTTTTGCTTCGTTTAAACTCCGTTTTGCTCCGTTTCAGTTGTGTTTCATTCCTAACAAATAGAACTACAAAATAAACATGAAAAAAAATACATTTCTGTAAAGTGTAATTTCATTCAAAAACATGTGAGAAGTGAGAAATATATTAAGTATAGAAAGAATTATAGAAATGTGTCAGGCCAGAATTTTATTTATTGTTCGTTTTAGCTTCAAGTTGCACTGTTTTTGTTTCTTTTTCACCAAAAGTCCATTTCTTGTACCTAAAGTCAAAAACATTCAAAATATCTTTTTTTAAAGTGCAATATAACAAAAAATGAGTATAAAATATAGGTCTTAAAATACATATATTTTTGGTGCATCACTTAGCTAGGGTATGTCTCGGCCGACGTAGCGTTGAATCCATGTATAGGTTATTCTCCACTCCCACCACCCTCCTATCCCCCGAGTCAGTTCTGATTTGTAATAATAAATTCATATTTACTAATTTCCAAATGAAATGATGCTCGCCCTTCAATTTTTGTGCCTCTTTTTATTCTACCTTTTTTTTCTGTTTAATAGTCATTTCCAATTTTGCCCCTCGCACCAGTTGGTATTCGCTCCGGTTCTAGAAAAAGGGGTGTAATGACTATAAAAACACTTTTTCTTTTTTGTGACACCTTCACTTAAATATCCATCTTCGGCTTTCGTTGTGCGAAGAGTTATGCGTCGTCTTCAACTATTTTGGATTCATCTCTGCACAAGTAATGTCAAATTTGATTTCCGCTATAACGACATTTGTGGTCTTTGCACAACATAAGGGGATCTTTTGGTCGATTGAAGTCTTCAAGTATCCATTCTTCTCTCGCCTATACCCGGGGGAACATGTGCAATTTTCATCAGGGGCTCACTTTCAATTACACCACATCGAAAATATGGTGAATGGCTGGAAGTTGAATTTTTTCTTTGCCTTTTCAAAGGGCAACTAACCAATCCCAGCGAATCCACACGCCATCCCTCTTCCGAATGTCAACGTGAAATCTCGCCCGAAGTGCGTGTGGAAGTTGATATGATCAATGGGAAGGGTTTGGACATCCAATAGTACCTTGAGGCTTTCACCATTAATAAAACGCTTGCCCCCAAGCTGTATGATAAGATGGCTGAGGCGGAATGGTAGGATTTTGATGCCATGCAAGTGGAACGAGAGGAACATGATGCAACCTTAGATGCTGAAAAAAAATGAAGGAACAACGGACTGAGGATCTCCTAGGTAATAATTTAGATTAGTTTGTCGTTTGATCATCATTTTCTAAAAGAAGGGGACAGACGAGCTATTCCTTATTGAGAGGCCGACTTATTGAATAGAAATGACTTTTGCCCCTAGTGCTGACAATCAGGGTGAAGGGGAAACATATTTTTGGGTGGAGTTCGGTTGGAGTGGAGTCGAGGTTGAGGCAAGGCCTCGTGATGAGGCATTGAGCGGCCCATTGGAGTTGATGTCACTGGATGCCCATTTTGATCTTGGATCCTCTCTTTGGAGGAGAGGAGTGGTGTTGTTTGGGATCTCACAGAAGTATCACCGTCAGAGCCGAGAGAGGACAAGCCGAGGGAAGAAGGTTTGCTGAGCAGGCTTGTCCGGAGAGCTAGTATCGCCATGAGGGAAAAGGTCTTGCCGAAAGCTTACCTGAAAACATAAGAGTTTAGCCCTTCTTGGGACGTGCTAGCTGAAGTGGATCCCCCTGCACGCTAGGGTGTCCGTTATGCCCGCGTTGACCTTTGTGAGGTCTGAAATTCTCGGACTTTGTCTTTCGCTCGATATGCCTCTACTTTGGGTTTTGTCATCACTTCTGCATCGACGATCGAAGGTTTTTTGAGGTTAAATCCGAATGAGCTGTTACTGGAGAAGACCCACCTATATGCGCTAGCCTAAGAAGCCTCTAACACCTTGGTGGACTACTTTCATCGCAAGTGCGAGACCCATAGAAAATTGTAGAGGAGAGCACAAAATGTTATGGCAGATTTGGAGTCCGCCACGACTGACTGGTGATCATCATTCTATGATGTTCCCAACAAGGAGATTGAGCATTGGTGGATCTGATGGTCAAGGAACTCGTTCCCGAGTTTAAAGNGAATCTCTAATTCTTCGCCCAGTAATATATATATTTCTTTATTTATTTGCACCCAATTCCATAAACGAAACACTCCTTCATTAAATCGAATGCGATTCTCATTTTGTTGTTAAGTCATACTCTATTTCCCGGATAGTATGTTTCAGAACACATGCTAACATTTCAATTGGCCAAATCGAAAAGTAAATTAAGAACAGAGTGAAAAAATCATCATAATTATTTAACATTTAAATGACACGTCTAAATTAACTCTTCATTTCATCACAGGGAGAAAGACAGAAGACTACTCAGAATTCATGAGGAATATACGACAAAACACGGATTATATATATATATAAATAAGTTTACAAAATAAATAAATGAAAGAACACAACTTATCTTAAATTCCTCCTCAAGCAAATCCCTTGAAGTTCCCTTGACGCACTTTCTCTCTTTACAATTAACAATGAATTCTTTCTTGGAAATGTAATAGAGAAGAAACCTCTCACCTTCCCTCTTATCTTACAATTCTTCAAGAAAATCCTCTCTACAAACAAAACTTTACTCTACACTTACACACACGCACACACGCACGCGCGCACACACACGAGAGGCGCCAACCTCTCTCTTTTTAAAGAGGCACAAAATCCCTTCTTTTCCCAAGAGCTTCACTTCAAAAGACACATCTCTTCACTCCAATTGTGTAGATTCATTGAATCACTACAAGAGACACATCTCTTCATTTAAAAACTACTTATTAACTCCAAGAGATACATCCCTTCATTTAAGAACCTTTCCAAGTGTCTAGATGCATTGAATCACTTCATAAGATGTTTGAATCACTTAGGTGCCTTCTAGAGTATCAAAAACCGCCAAAAACCTGTCCATAATCGTCCCGGGCGCCATCGGCGCCGGTTTTGGCGCTTTCGACGTTATTTTTCGTCGCTTCTCTGGACTCGGGCGTCGTCGACTCTAGTCTGGGCTCTGTCTGCGTCGGTCTGCAACAGCTCCACTGTTTTGCTCCGTTTTGCTTCGTTTCAGCTCCGTTTCGCTTCGTTTCAGCTCCGATTCGCCCCGTTTTAGTTGCGTTTCGTACCCAACAGATAGAACTACAAAATAAACATGAAAAAAAAACCTTTCTTTAAAATGTAAGTTCATTCAAAAACATGTGAGAAGTGAGAAATAGATTAAACACATAAAGACATATCAAAATATGTCATACCAGAATTTTTTTTATTGCTCGTTTTAGCTCCAAGTTGTACTGTTTTTGTTTTTTTTTCACCAAAAATCCATTTCTTGTACCTGAAAAAAAATATGCAAAATACCTTCATTTAAAGTGCAATATCACAAAAAATGAGTATTAAATATAAGTCTAAAAATGCATATATTTTTGGTGCATCACTTAGCTAGGGTACGCCTCGGCCGACATAGCGTCGAATCCATGTATAGGTTATTCCCCACTCCCACCCTCCTATCCCCTGAGTCAGTTTTAATTTGTAATAATAAATTCATATTTACTAATTTCCAAATGAAATGATGCCCGCCCGCCCTTCAATTTTTGTGCCTCTTTTTATTCTACATTTTTTTTTTCTTTTTAATACTCATTTCCAATTTTGCCCCTCGCACCAGTTGGTATTCGCTTCGGTTCTATAAAAAGGGGTGTAATGACTATAAAAACAGTTTTTCTTTTTTGTGACACCTTCACTTGAATCCCCATCTTCGACTTTCGTTGTGCGAGGAGTTATGCGTCGTCTTTAACTATTTTGGATTCATCTCTGCACAAGTAATGTCAAATTTGATTTCCGCTAAAATGACATTTGTGGTCTTTGCACAACATAAGAGGATCATTTGGTCGATTGAAGTCTTCAATTATCCGTTCTTCTCTCGCCTATACCCGGGCAGACGTGTGCAATTTTTATCAGGGGCTCACTTTCGCCATCGAAAATATGGCGAATGGCTGAAAGTTGAAACTTTTCTTTGCCTTTTCAAAGGGCGACTGACCGATCCCAGCGAGTCCACACGCCATCCCTCTTCCGAATGTCAACGTGAAATCTCGCCCGAAGTGTGCGTGGAAGTTGATATGATCAATGGGACCTTGAGGCTTTCACCATTAATAAAACTCTTGCCCCCAAGCTGTATGAACAAGATGGCTGAGGCGGAATGGTAGGATTCTGATGCCATGCAAGTGGAACGAGAGGAACATGATGCAGCCTTAGATACTGAAAAAAAATGAAGGAACAACCGACTGAGGATCTCCTAGGTAATAATTTAGATTAGTTTCTCGTTTGATCATCATTTTCTAAAAGAAGGGGACAGATGAGCTATTCATTATTAAGAGGCCGACTTATCGAAAGAAATGACTTCTGCCCTTCGTGCTGACAATTAGGGTGAAGGGGAAACATATTTTTGGGTGGAGTTCGGTTGGAGTGGAGTCGAGGTTGAGGCAAGGCCTCGTGAGGAGGCATTGAGCGGCCCATTGGAGTTGATGCCACTGGATGCCCATTTTGATCATGGTTCCCTCTCTTTGGAGGAGAGGAGTGTTGTTGTTTGGGATCTCACAGAAGTATCACCGTCAGAGCCGAGGGAGGACAAGCCAAGGGAAGAAGGTCTGCTGAGCAGGCTTGCCTGGAGAGCTAGTATCGCCGTGAGGGAAAAGGTCTTGCCGAAAGCTTACCTAAAAACATAAGCGTGTAGCCCTTCTTGGGACGTGCCAGTTGAAGTGGATCCCTCTGCACGCTAGGGGGTCCATTATGCCAGCGTTGACCTTTGTGAGGTCTGAAATTCTCGAACTTTGCCCTTCGCTTGACATGCCTCTACTTTGGGTTTTGTCATCACTTCTGCATCGACGATCGAAGGTTTTTTGAGGTTAAATCCGAATGAGCTATTACTGGAGACGACCCGCCTATATGCACTAGCCTAACAAGCCTCTAACACCTTGGCGGACTACTTTCATCGTAAGTGCGAGACCCATAGAAAACTGTAGAGGAGAGCACAAAATGTTATGGCAGATTTGGAGTCCGCCATTGACCGACTGGTGATCATCAGTTTATGATGTTCCCAACAAGGAGATTGAGCATTGGTGGATCTGATGGTCAAGGAACTCGTTCCCGAGTTTAAAGAGATGTTCCGCGCCGGGATTCTTTATAGACACGTTTACTTGGAGAAGCATTGAAAGGTCTCTCTCGAGTTGGCGAATATGCAAAATTTTTCAGAGTTGGATTGACTTCAATTCACGGGTGGGNTTGTCCAATGCACGATTACTTTGTATTTCATTTTCTTTTTGGAAAAAAAAGTGAAAAAAAAACATACAACACATGATATTTATCAATGAAAGGACCTATTGACATACGCCATGCTTGTTGCATTGAATTTTTGGGTTTTATTGCATATTTTGAATGATTAATCGTTAATGTGTCGCTCAGTTGCTTAGTCATCATATATCTGCATTATGTTTGTTTTGGTAGAGTGTCCAACCGAGTCTTACCCTACCCATGCCTTCAATTGGCTCTTTTCTGTTAATTTATTACTTTGGACGGGCCATGCTTTACACCGAATCTATTTAGTGAACAATGTTGCAGTCTTCACAGAGGTAACTGACCAAACTTGTCGTTGGGGTGATTCGCTCACTACACAATGCAGGATTTTTCATCTCACATGGGGGAATCTAACCGCTAGGGCTTGACCCGTGTTTCGAGGGATTGAGGCAGAGGGGATCTGGTGTTTAGGCTTTGTTGGGTAAATAGATGATTTTTAAGCATGGGGCGGTTGATGAATTGGTGGCATAATCAGATAGCCAATAACAACCACACAACAAGAGTAATAAAGACACCTGTAATGATCCATTCCTCCATACTCTTGTGCTGATACCACCCATTGAGCATCCTCTCAAGCGGCGCCTACTTTCGTTGGGACGGATGAAGCTGGCTCAAAATACAAACGGATGAGTAGGTATGAAAATTGTATTAGTGATATGCTTGATGAATGAGATTGCGTATGCTTGCTTCATGCTCGTTTTTATGAATACTTTATACCGATACTTTCGATGAATGAAAATTTTGTTATCTACTATTCTTTTATTTTGGTTTTTACATGCATGAAACTCCGAACCTTAAAAATTACACACATGGAACCCAAAACTTTAATATTACCTAAAAGAACCAAAAAAATTTTATTTTACAGGAATCAAACTTTGTTTCTTTGAGTAATTCCCCTCCGTCTCCTCTGTTCTGAGTGATCGCGGCGTACATACTGGTTCTCTATTAGATTGCAAAAAAAAAATTGTGAAATAAAGTAAAAAAATTTTCCCAGTCGACGCCTCCTGTGCTCCAGCACCCACCGCCGACTCCCTCACATCAACAATAGATCTCCCTCTGCTTAGCACGTCCTAGCAAGTGACAGATCACCTTGTCTCCCTCATTCGCCCAGATCCATCTTTTATCGTTCTCATTTTTTATGCACAACCACCGATTTGCCCCCTGCCTCATTCCCGTCTCCGTACTCTCGCTCTCCTCCTCCCGCGAGCCCTACTCGCGAAATCCTCACACCTCGTGCATCTCCAAAGCCTCAAACATTAACCCCTCGCCGCTCCACTGCTCGACCGCTGCCCAGTACACTCCATTAACCTTTTTCCAACTCGAGAAATTCATAGGAACGGGAACCCTCCTTGTTCTTGTTGCTCCCTTCTCTTTCTCAGACAAAAAACTCCATTCCCTTCAGCTTTACTCCACACTACTCCCATCTAATTCTCTCTGAAGCAAGCCTCCTTGCCTCACATCTGCACTCATACATTCTGTTGACAAACTCGATGGGAGTTTCGAAGGCTTGTGTACTCCGCCGGGAGCTAAGGAGGAGAAAGATGGGAGTTTCAGAGGTCAGTATGCCTTTCCAATGCACAAATTGGCGAAGGAGTATCACGGAGAGAAACAGAGTTCTGTTCTTGTAAAATAAAATTTTTTTTTGTTCCTTTCAGGTAATATTAAAGTTTTGGGTTTCATACGTGTAATTTTTAAGGTTTAGAGTTCCATGTATGTAAAATCCTTTTTTTTTTCTTGTATGCATACGTTGGATACCCTTGATCAATTTCTCTAAGCGACTAAGTGATTTCAATGCTAACTCGAGTGAACAACAATGAGGTGTTTGTGAGGCTCGACTTCAAAATTTTGTCCGGAGAAGGCTTTCTGTGGCTGCGCGGGTTATGGTGCCTCGTGCGATAGTGCCTGCGATGTTCGAGTAGCATGGAATCCACACTGTCGGGTAGTTCATATATTGCTCTAGTTCAAGGGAAGGTGGGATCCTCTCATCAACATTCAGAGCCAACCTGACTCGTGTGTCGATGTCTCTCGCAAGTCAAGTTGCTTGAGCATCCTCTCGGGCCTTACTTTCACTTGGACTGATGAATCTGGCTCAAAAGATTGTCAGATAAGTAGATTTGAAAAATATATTATTGATATGATAGACGAATGAGAGCGTATACGTTTACTATATGCTAGTTTTTTATGTAAAAATGGCTGACTGACCCTTTATGCCCATATTACGTTGAATGGAAATTTAGTTACAATTTTCTTTTATTATTCTTTTTTTTTCTTTTATGTATTTGTTGGTTACCCTTGATCGATTCTTTGGGACAAATAAGTGAATTCCACAAATTTATTAATTGAGTTCCTTGAGTCCTTTTGGTCAACATCTAGCGGACCGACTCCCTAGCTCCACTAATCCGATTGAACATCCGTGAGTCGTTCAAAAGGCTCAAGTTTAGAGATTTGTCTGGAGAAGATATTATCTGGTTGCGCGGGTTGTGCTGCCTTGGTGCGATTGTGTCTGCGATGATTGAGTGGCATGGAACCCGCATTGTCGAGGTGATGTGTAGCATGCTTCTAATTGCCTCCGTCATCTGTTCCCTGAATTTCTTGATTTGCTGCATCGCAAACTCGGTAGCGTCGTCCATATTAGACGTTTCCCTAGGTTGGAGTTTTTCTCCTTGGTTTACTCATATTCTTGTTTGCAGCATAGATTCATGCCCACCACAACTTTCAGGGTGTTGAACCCATATTTGTTCGTGAATCATGCCCAAGGAACAAAGTGTTGGCGATAGAAAGCTACTGGAATACAATACTTCATATCAGATTTTTTCCCACTCTTTTATATTTATTGTTCACATATTTATAGAGGACTTATGTCTATTTGTGAAATGTCTACAATGCCTTTGGCATATTTCATGTCGATTGGACCCGTTGGTCGTTTTTGGAGGGGTCGTTGCCCGACCAAGAGAGCATTTGACGGGCACGCTTTGCCTTCCGACAGTTATCTCCTGATTTGACTGATTACCGGCCGGTTGGTTCCTCTGACCTTTCGACCAACAACCCTCTCTTTCGACCCTTGGCTGCTCTGGTTGACCTACCTCATGCTTCTTAGTAAACTCGAATTTTGACATGTGTCCGATTCAGAACCACTTGATTCGATCAAGCACATTCTTCTTATACACCTCGGAAAATCAATGCTCTAATTTTCCGTTTTCCATCTGGTACATGAATTAGCATTTTCTGTTTCTCTTCAATTTAGCTTTGTAGGTTATTTAATATTAATGCAACTAGTAAATTTCTTACCAAAAGCTTTGATAGGGGAACTGAATAAATATATTATGTTGGATTTACCGGGCAAATACCTGATTCAGCGATAATCCAAGGAACTAGAGCAGGTAAAGTGGCTATTAAGAAAGCCCAAAAACCCATTGGCCTTGGTAATCTTGATCTTATGGGATATCCAAAGTTGGTAATTATCTGTTTTTAACGCAAATGTAACCATGGACTTCAGATTCTTCATTAAGAACTTCAGTTAGGGAGGAATTTATGTCTCGGTGATGTTGAGAGTGGCTAATCCTTCTTGGTTCTGGGACATTCCGCAGTCATCCATGGCGGTGAAGCCTAATCAACTTTGATACCATGAAACGGGAAGAAGGGAAAGGCAGAGGAAGCGAAGGAGAAGAAACAGGGAGAGGAAAAGTGAAGTTGCGATTGATTTTATTCCAACCTAATACAAGACAGAGAGGAGCTGGTATCTATACCTCAGGCTATACAGATAACATAAAGGACTAAAACAATAAAATACAGTGGGCCCCAACATAATATATTTATCAGTTCGTTTAACATTCTCTGTGGCTTGAGACAGTACTTGCTGAAACATATTTGATCAATTGTCTATCTGCCAAAGCTATAGCTCACAAGTCACCTTATCAGTTTCTCTATGGTTCAATACCTGACATTAGTCATCTCAAATCATATGGGCGTTAATGCTTTATATTTGATCAATTGTCTATCTGCCAAAGCTATAGCTCACAAGTCACCTTATCAGTTTCTCTATGGTTCAATACCTGACATTAGTCATCTCAAATCATATGGGCGTTAATGCTTTCCATGGATTCCTTCAATTAATAGTAGTAAACTTCAACTAGCTTGTGTGTTTCTGGGTTATCCAACTCATGTCAAAGGCTACAAATGCTTTGACCCAACCACAGGTAAGATGATAATTTCTAGACATATTCTCTTCAAAGCCCTCAATCCTTACAAACAAGCCATACAAACTGAATCTATTATTCCCAACCCAGCCACACATCTCGGGTTCAAGTCCACCCGACACCCAATCCATATCCAACACCCAACTCATAAGTATTTACAGCTGCAAACCCAATATCTCACCTGCCTTCACCCTAGTGCTTCAACCGAAAACCTTTCTGCTTCTTTAAACGGATCCTAGACTTCCACCGAAAACCAACCTGCACCTTTACACCTCTGTAAATTTCCACCACAACAACATCCTATGGTCTCGAGGTCCCAAACAGGTTCTTTACCCGCTAAGAAGATTTTTAATCTGTTACATGTTCAAACTACTGAGTGAACCTACAACTTACAAGCAAGCAGCTAAGCATATACGCTGGAAGACAACAATGGAAGAGGAACTTCATGCTCTACAAAAGCAAAACACTTGGAAACTGGTTCCCGTACTAGGCAGCAAATGGACTACAAAATCAAAAAAAATACAGACCGATCAATTGCTCGGTACAGAGCTAGACTTGTTGCGTTGGGTTATCAATAAGAATATGAACTCAACTACACAAATACCTTTACTCCAGTGGCCAAAATACTTACAATCAGCCTACTACTTATCCTTACTCTTCATTATCAATGGAAAGTATTTCCAATGGATGTATTTAGTGCTTTCCTCCATGGTCAACTAAAGGAAACGGTCTATATGCATCTGCCACGCTATAAGGATCTCACATATCCCTTCTATGTCCGTCTCTTATAGAAATCTTTCTATGGTCTAAAACATGCCCCCAGACAATGGAATTACTCATTCACCTCTTATTTCATTAAATATGGGTTTAAAGTTAGAAATGTAGATCCATCTTTATATATCTACCACCACAATTCTCTCCGTCTCTATTTTTTACTCTATGCAGATGATATACTATTAACTGGAAATAATGCAACCCTCATACAACAACTTCAACAAGAACTTTAGCACAACTTCTAAATGAAATTTTTGGATTACGTAACTACCTTCTTGGGTATCAATATTTCCCAATACTTGGAATAAATATCATCTCAATCAAACAAATTATGCCAAAGCTATACTAAATAGAGTAGGCATGAAAGATTACAAATCATTACTGAATCCGCAAACTCTCACCACCAAATTTCCCACAAAATACCGAAAAGATCCTCAACCATTCACTTTACAAGCATCTTGTTAGGTCACTACAATATCTGGCTTTCACTAGACCAGATATTAAGATTGCGGTAAATGCTGTCTCAAAACCTTCATAACCCTCTTCACCTACATTTCCAAGCTCTCAAATGTCTTCTAAAATATCTCCAGGGAACATTAGATTTGGGTCTACCCTTCAAAGTTGGCTCTCTAGTTCTTCATACTTATGCCGATGCTTGCTGGGCAAGTGATGTGAATGACAGGAGATCGATCACAGGGCATTGCACATTTATTGGTCCTAATCTACTCCAATGGAATGTGAAAAAGCAACCAACTATTGTGGAATCTTTCACCGAAGCTGAATATAAGGTAATTTCTTCTGCCGTCACAAAAGTTATTTGGCTCAGAAGACTTCTCCAAGATTTTCACACCCTCAGTCCAGAACCTACAACAATCCTCTGTGACAACATGAAGAAAGGATAAATTGCTGAGCATGGAGAAAGGTTTGACAAAGGGGTAGGAGATGATGGTAAATGTTCAAATTGTCTTCATAAATAATAAATGTCGAGCATGGTAGTCGTCATCGTGATGGAGAAAAGTCTTCGAAGAAGTGTAATTTTTTATTCAAGATGGTTGAAGCGAGAGGTTACAACAGTGAGAAAACTCCTCAATTAATAAGTTTAGGTTGATATAGAAGCAAATATTATTTTGAAGGGGCATTTCCATACATGACCCATTACCTATGCATTTAATTATCTAAGACCTAAACTTATCTTTTTACATTAATACCACCCAAATCTTTCATATCACATCAAAAATATCATCATTTTAACTTTTCAAAATCCAAATATAGCTTTTTTCATGCATAGTTACGATGACATGCATGGAGAAATTGAAGTTTAGGTGCTAGACATGTAAATGCATGGGAGTTGAGTGTGATGCGTGTAAATCTTCCTATTTTTAATTGTTTCGTATGATCGGTTAATGGGCTAAGAATTGCTTAATGTACACGCTTATGTGTGGATCAAAAATGTTTTTTCTATTTTATATAGGTTGAACTGCTTTCCCCTCTTTAACCTGTAAGACAACTAAAGTTTGTATGGTTCCTTGCATTTATCGCATTTAAATTGCTTAGAATTATTTCTAGGAGCCCTTTCGTCAATCGTCTTCTATCTTTTGAGCAGATAAATAATTCAGGGCGAGATCATACACATTATCTGCAACAGTGATCCCTGAATTTACGTACATACATAAGAATTGGGTTTTTATGTCAATGATTAGACTGTAAAAGTTAGTTTCTTGAATTAATTAAAAATGGTCTCCCAACTTCTTGATGCCTCTATTCAGACTACTCTGATACTACCTTGAATTGCTTAAACACGTGAAACTGATCTATCGATCAAAATTTGATCTTTCTTCTCATCATGTGAGAAAAATATCCTCATGACTCATTATTGTGATCAAAATCTGATCTTTTTCTTTTCTTCTTATCATGGATCGATCACTGATGAAGGGAACCGAGGATCTGGTCGCAGTCCTCTCAACTGGGATNGACGTGAGCCTGATCTATCGATCAAGATTTAATCTTTCTTCTCATCATGTGAGAAAAATATCCTCATGACTCATTATTATGATCAAAATCTGATTTTTTTTTTTTCTTCTTATCATGGATCGATCACTGATGAAGGGAACCGAGGATCTGGTCGCAGTCCTCTCAACTGGGATATCAGAACCAGCATTGCCCTTGCTGCTGCCCGTGGCATCGAGTACATCCACTCTACCAGCCTCACAGCCTCCCATGGCAACATCAAGTCCTCCAACATCCTCCTCGCCAGCTCCTCCGACGCGCGAGTCGCAGACCACTGCCTCGCTCATCTCGTCGGCAGCTCCGCCTCATCCAATCGAGCTACCGGTTACCGCCCGCCAGAGGTCGCCGACAGCCGAAAGGTTTCTCAGCCGGCTGATGTCTACAGCTTTGGCGTGCTCCTCCTGGAGCTACTTACAGGAAAGGCTCCAGCCCAAGCGATCCTAAATGAAGGCGGCGTTGATTTGCCACGGTGGGTACGGTCAGTCATCCATGAAGAGTGGATGACGGAGGTGTTTGACATGGAACTGTTGAGGTATCAGAGTGTGGAGGAAGAGATGGTGCAGTTGCTGCAGCTTGGCGTGGACTGCACCGAGCAGTTTCCGGACCAGCGGCCGACGATGTCGGCGGTGGTGGCGAGGATTGAGGAGATTCGGCAGTCGAGCCTCGGGGGGAGCAAGGAGGAGCGACAGCAGGAACAGCAGGAGTTTGCGGTTGATGAGTAGACTTTTTCCATGGCTCTCTTCACTGGTCTGGATTCAGGAATGTAGCAGGTTTTCACTTTTATTGATTTATGTAAGTATTTGTGGTTGTACGGGCGGATGGTTTTATTTTGCTTTAATTTTTTTTCCTTTATTAAGGTACTTTTCTCTGGTCCTTTATTTTGCTTTAATTATTTATTCCAGCATATATCAACTTAAAAAAAAAAGAAAATTAAACATTTGATTAGCGAGGAAGGAAGATATAAATTGGGGGAAGATTAGAGAAAGGGAGATTATATGACATTTATTAAATGATGGTCAGTCGATGGTGAAAATATGATTATCTTCAATTATTATTTTTAAATTTTTGATAATGTTTAAATTGTTTGATTTGAGCTCATTTGTATTCAGATCAAATTAGTTTCGATTTTGGTGGAGTCATCTTGCCAAGGCATTCTATATATTATTAAAATGATTTCGTCATCTTACTTGGCTGTTAATTGTTTTACTTTACTTCAAAGACTGTGTTTATATAATTCTCAAATTTTTATGCATATTATTTTTTAAGATATCCAATATATTAACTGCATGGTTATGTTTATTTTTTAATAATTTTTTGAGCCAATTAACTAAATTTCTAATGCTTAGGAAAAAGATAACAACTTCACTATGACTAAATAATTTTCTCAGTTTTAATTTCTTTTATAAGTATAAGTTGTTGAATACGAGTACTTATAAACATACTTATAAATTTAAATGTACAAAATTTTACACACACATACATTGAACTCATTAAAAGTCAAGTGCATTAAGATATAAAGAAATGAAATTTAAGATCTATTTGAGACAACTTTCTCTATATTTACGTTTCAGATCCTCACCATAGCTTGTTTGAAGAGCTGCTTTCTTGTTGTTTTTTAGAAATTTATGTTGTAAAAAGTTGATTTTTTCAGCCTTACATGTTATAGTGCAATGATGAGTATGTTTTTGTGTGATTTTTTGAATATATATATATATATACATATATATTTATAATTCTCACTTCATTTTTTTTAAAATTTGTTTTATCCACCACATCTTTATAACTATTTTTAAAAAAAATTGTAACCACCCCAAATAGCCCTTTATATTAGAGAAATTAACATACATGTCAACATAATCTTTTGTTATTGCCTGTAATTTTTTGCTTCTAAGAGAGCATATCTAAATATTTTTTTCATTAATTTATTAATTTATGATATTTTGTAATTGACTATAGTTTAAGATATATAAATAAATAATGTTCCAAATAAAAGTGACTTGTGATTCAAATCATATTAGTTCTTAACTACTAATTTAGTTTAATTTGATGATCTTTCTTTTAGCCCTACATCACAAGTTATTAAATTCATACTGACTAGGAGAGTCTTCATCTCACAAATTTTGAAAGCATTATAACTAAATATTTAAAATTTGAACATCTAAGTAGTTTTATGTATTGACTTAAATTTTAAAAAAATGTATACCTTAAATTGAAAATTTTATGCATTAATATCAAATAAAATTTCAGCCGTCATTGAATAAGTTCGATAAATAATTATTGGCTGAGTAAAATGAATGAATCAAATTAATTATATTTTAGTTCATTTTTATTTACATTTCATTTAATGCTCCATAATTCACTCATATATTTTTAATAATCTCACTCACTTCCTACTAGGACTGTCAAAACGGCTCGTTGTTCGTCGTGTTCGGCTCGTTAAGAAGCTCGTGTTCGGCTCATTAATTTTTTTCGACAAGTTAACGAGCTGAACACGAACTAAGATGTGTTCGTTCGTGTTCAGCTCGTTTTGGCTCGAAATACTACNCCATGAGTTCCTTGATTTGCTGCATCACAAACTCGATAGTCTCGTCCATATTAGAGGTTTCCCTAGGTTGGAGTTTTTCTCCTTGATTTACTCGTATTCTTGTTTGCAGCATAGATTCATGCCCACCACAACTTTCAGGGTGTTGAACCCATATTTGTTTGGGAATNTCGAGCGTCTCAGCAAGACAAATCCAATAAGATCAAGATCACTCAATTTCAACATGATTAAGACTCTCAAATATCCATCAATTGTCGTATGATTGAAGGAAGCTATCCAAGATCGTTCAACCAAATTGTTTCGTATTCCTACATTAATTGAACCCACAACACTATAAATAAACCCCCCCCCCCCCTTCATGAGGGGTAGAGGAGCTTGAAGTCTGAGGAAGAGCTTGAAGTTTTAAAGAGCTAAAGTCCAGCATTACTCCAACCACTGCGGACTGTTGTCGATCACCGTTGACCACCGCTAACCGTCATCTATCACTACCAATCACCGCCGACCACCACTTACCGACCTCCACTAATCGTCATCGGCCGCCCTCCACATCTTACAATAAGTTCATTCGTGCACCGACTTTGTAACTATGAATAACGTTCATCCCTTTCCCGCATGTGGGACGAGGGACTGTACATGTAATATCCAGTTTATAGTGGAATTCTTCAGCTGGACTAAGCCCAGTGATTTTTTTCCTTTTTTGGGTTTTCCACATAAAAATTTATTATATTATTATTAGTTATTTTCTCACTTCTGAGTATGTGTTGAAACTT
>JXCR01140813.1:233251-246941 GCA_002079205.1 Phalaenopsis hybrid cultivar
AAAAAAAAAGTCATCCAAAACTCTGAGTTCAACAAACTTTGAGTTAAACTGACCGACTCGATAAGAAGAATTCAATGTTACCAAAATTAGTTTGATCCGAGTCAAATCAAGCCCAGATCAACTCATTAGACCTCCCTTGAAAGATTTCTGGATAAATTTAGAATGTCAAACGAATGTTGAATCCAGTGACTTCATAGTCTAACCGAGCGTCTCAGCAAGACAAATCCAATAAGACCAAGATCACTCAATTTCAACATGATTAAGACTCTCAAATGTCCATCAATTGTCGTATGATTGAAGGAAGCTATCCAAGACCGTTCAACCAAATTGTTTCGTATTCCTACATTAATTGAACCCACAACACTATAAATAAACCCCCCCCCCCCCTTCATGAGGGGTAGAGGAGCTTGAAGTCTGAGGAAGAGCTTGAAGTTTTAAAGAGCTAAAGTCCAGCATTACTCCAACCACTGCGGACTGTTGTCGATCACCGTTGACCACCGCTAACCGTCATCTATCACTACCAATCACCGTCGACCACCACTTACCGACCTCCACTAATCGTCATCGGCCGCCCTCCACTTCTTACAATAAGTTCATTCGTGCACCGACTTTGTAACTATGAATAACGTTCATCCCTTTCCCGCATGTGGGACGAGGGACTGTACATGTAATATCCAGTTTATAGTGGAATTTTTCAGCTGGACTAAGCCCAGTGATTTTTTTCCTTTTTTGGGTTTTCCACATAAAAATTTATTATATTATTATTAGTTATTTTCTCACTTCTGAGTATGTGTTGAAACTTAGTATCATATTAAGACAATAATTCATTACTCTACCGCCGTGAATTTTCTAGCACGCATCACATAATTTAATAAATTTGTTACAAACTACCATAATAAAAGCAAGGGAGATTTACATGGGTACAACCCATCCTTACTATGGGTTTGTTTGGACGTATCAGTTTTAAATTTGATCAAATCAATTGTGCAATTGGAATCATAAATTCAAAAAATCAAATCAATCAAAATTTTGATAAAATCCAACATTAGAATTTTGTTTGGTTTAAACGATTCAGTCAAGAGCAAATCGTTTAAGAATAGTTCAAAATTTAATTGTTTGTTAAAAGTCTGATTATGAACAAACAACAATAATTACATATATATAATATCAACTTAATTTTATGAATACTCCATTTAATTTCAATTTTTTGGTTTTTTTTTTTTATTTTAATCTTTCGGGTTAAATGAGAATTAAATCACAATCAATAATAAAAAAAAATGAATGAATATTTAAGTTAAATAAAATAAAATAAAATAAAATAACTAAAATGCATTTTGAAACCGAAACGTAGCTATAAATTCCTTCCTACAAAGAAGAAATTTTTAAAATCTATAGATTTAAAATTTGATATAAAATGTTTATGCCTTTGCTTTTTTTGTTTTTTTTTTTTAAGTTTTTGGCAAATGAGCTTATTGTAGCTATTCAATTGTTGCTCTGGTTGCAACGTGCTAGCAGTTTAATTGTTTACATGGTNTGGTTAAGAGTAAATCGTTTAAGAATAGTCCAAAATTTAATTGTTTGTTAAAAGTCTGATTATGAACAAACTACAATAATTACATATATAATATCAACTTAATTTTATGAATCCTCCATTTAATTTCAATTTTTTGGTTTTTTTATTTTAATCTTTCGGGTTAAATGAGAATAAAATTGCAATCAATAATAAAAAAAATGAATGAATATTTAAGTTAAATAAAATAAAATAAAATAACTAAAATGCATTTTGAAACCGAAATGTAGCTATAAATTCCTTCCTACAAAGAAGAAATTTTTAAAATCTATAGATTTAAAATTTGATATAAAATGTTTATGCCTTTGTTTTTTTTGTTTTTTTTTAAGTTTTTGGCAAAATGAGCTTATTGTAGCTATTCAATTGTTGCTCTGGTTGCAACGTGCTAGCAGTTTAATTGTTTACATGGTCTTGCCCAATCAACATTCAAGGCAGTTATTTCAGAGAAAGTAGGAGTTTGGGATTTCTGTTCAGGTTAGAAGCGAGTATCTCACTTCCCTAGCTCCACGTTCTGTAACATGGGGCGCAATTGTTGTTTGTCTTCTGGCTCTCTTTTCTTCTACAATTTGTTGGTTAAACATGATTGGAGTGTTTTAGTTTATTCTTCTTCCCTGCTATTTGTCCAATGGTCAACTTCTTACATATTTTGGACTTCAACTTTTGACATGTGTATGCAACTTTATCCTTCGATCTACAGAGGTAAATTGAACTTTAAGACTTCGAGAACACATTAGAGGCAATTTAACCACTAATGTTTTGATTTTGTTATCCTTCGGCTTATTTCCTTTGATCTGGGTCTTCCTCTTCTTCATTCGATGGTCGGACAATTTTTCTTTGGCAATAGAGGGGCCAGTAAAAGCCTCCTCGACGGCAATGTGACTATTGGTCATCTCCAACAGTTTAGGGAAAGACCTTAGATTAAGCAAGTTCAAGTCATACTTGAATAGCCCGTCTCTAACTCCTTGCATAAGAGAAGTCTGGGCAATCATAGGTTGCAAATCCTTCACTTCCAACATCACTTTCTAGAATCAAGTGATATAAGCTCGCAGGCTTTCATTTTCTACTTGCTTTATCTGGAGTAGAGCCTGAGACTTCTTCCTTGGCTTCTTCGCATTAGTGAAGAGTTTCTTAAACTCTGCAAAAGTTGGAATAACACCAATCGGTAGACTAAGGAATCATATAATAGTTGATTTCTTAACTATCGTTAACAAAAACCGACACATCATCGTGTCGTTGATCTGCATTACTCCGATCGATGATTCAACAAAGCCGCATAATTGGCCGACCCGTTTTTCCAATGGCAAGGATTCAAATGAAGAATCCTTAACTTCGCAAGTGGTACTGTCATTAGGTATGGCTCATATACCATAATTTAGAGTCTCTTAGAGTGAAGAGATGTATGTCTTGGAGTGAAGAGGTGTCTCTTGGAAATAACTGGATTGGAGGAGCGAGGGCGTGTTAGTAATTTTATCTGTGGGTTTTATCTATATATATGATGTGTAACTCTATGGATATGTACTGAACTCATCTGAAATAGTGAAATTCACCGTTCTGCTCCTCATGACGTAGGTATCTTTGCCGAACCTCGTTAAATCTCTGTGCTCTTATGGTTTTGTGATGATTCTTGTTTTTTTTCGCCCTAAATTTCTCAACAATTGATATCAGAATGAAGTTCTAGAGCGGAGGAGATTGGTGCAGGAAGAAGAATTGAGAAAGAAGTTCAGCTAGGGCTTCAAAATTTCACAAACTGCGACAGTTCAACTACGAAGACAGTTTTTCAGCGGTATTGATCGCAAACAGATGGAGTGCACACGACCGAGACGATTGTTTGAGAATAGGTGCGAAGCAATTCAGCGGCTAAGGGGACTTTCAGCACGAACACAAGTTCAGTGACGTAGCCGCAGAGGTACAGGGAGGCGACGGAAGCAGCAATCAGAGGAGAAGAAGGAATATTCCTTCGTAATTCTTATGGCAAGGTGTTCGCGGCATAAAAAACGTTCTGGTTCGGAGATGAGGTCTTTGCAAACTTGGCAGCATAAGAACTATAGCGCCGGCGGGAAGGAGTTTGGCGAGGTGGAGTTAGCGCATCCAGGCTCCTTCCACGATAGCCAGAGGAGTTCTGTTCTTCGAAAGCCAGCGGAACTTTGAGGCGCAACAGTTCACAAATCTTCACGGTGTTAGGCGAGTTTGAGTTTCCGAATAAGAGTTCACGTGCAATTATCACGAACAGGAGCGTCGTTTTGCAAATAGAGGAGTTTGAACAACGGAGTTTGCAAATTTTTCACAGGAGGAGTTGCGACAGGTGTAGTCGGCTGAGACATTCACGCGAACAGGAAAGGGCTTCAGGCAAGGTGTTCAAAGTAGTTCGACCGAATTCTTTTTTGTGCGAACATAAAAAGTTTGCCGCAAAATTAATTTTAAATAACAATGCTGATGTAAAAAATCCAAGATAGTGAAGTTCGATAGAATCGAGAACTTTGGATTGTGGCAAATAGGAGTGAAAAATTTGTTGCATAATAACGAATTTTGAAGGCTTTGCGAGCTACGAAACTTAATAATATGGAAGATGAAGATTGGGAAGAACTGAAACTACTAGCGGCAGTACTATACGCTTATGTCTGACAGATGAGATTATGTATCATGTTATGAATTTGAAATCTCCATGAGAAGTGTGGAAGAAATTGAAACCTCAGTTTATGTCCAAATCTCTAACAAATAAAATGTATTTAACATAACGACTGTATGGGCTAAAGATGCAGACAGTCACTGATCCGACTCAACATTTGAATGTCTTCAATCAAATAATCACAGATCTGATACGACTTGATGTAAGTATTGAGGATGAAGACCGAGTAATGATTATGTTGTGTTCATTGTCTTCCTTATATGAACATATGATCACTACTCTTACATATGGGAAAGAAACAATCAAAATTGATGAGATTACTGCAACATTGTTGGCTCACAACCAATGGAAGCAGAATGCAGGGGAAAACTCTCATGATAATTGTTTATATGCTAAGAGTAATCAGGATCATGGAAGGAAGGAGTAGAACTAGAGTTCTGGAATGTAATACAAAGCCTAAAGGCAGAAAGACGATTCATTGCTACAACTGTAAGGAGCCGAGGCATATGAAGAGAGATTGTCCAAAGTTCAAGAAGCAATTTGATGAGAAACATGATATATCTTCAAAGTCCATGAATATGGTGCAGAGTGATTACATATTACAGTGATGGTGATGCACTTTCAGTTACAACAACTCAGTTGAATGATGTATGGATTCTTGATTCAGGATACTCTTATCTCATAACACCTAACATGAAATTGTTTACTTCATACATATTATCTTATTCTAGTTCAGCTTATTTGGGTGATGATAGATGTTATAATATTGCTGGTATTGACAAAGTCATAATTAAGACGCATGAAGACATTGTCAGAACATTATGTGATGTAAGACATATTCCAAATTTGAAAAAGAATTTTATTTCCTTGGGCACTTTACACAGAAATGATTTTATTCCTAAAGTAGATGATAATATAGAAACCATCAAAATTTTTAAAGGTGCATTGATTGTGATGAAAGGAAAGATCACTATAAGTAATATCTATAAATTATTAGGGAGTACAATTGTAGATGGAGTTCACTTTGTTGAATCATATGATGAAATTGCAACAAATATGTTGACCAAGCCAGATACTATCAACAAGTTCTTGCATTGCTTGAACTTATTGAATGTTTGCAATTGTTAGACGACACGATTATCTAACCCACTTCGGTGTAAGAAACTCCGTGATGTACTTCTTCTAAGGGGCTGGATATTCGCCAAAGTAGATATTTATTTTGTATATATAATTCTTCTAAGGGGTTGGATATTCACCAAGGTGGAGATTTGTTAGGTATGACTCATATATAAGAATTTGAAGTCTCTTGGAGTGAAGAGGTGTCTCTTGGAGATAAGTGAGTTGGGGGAGCGAGGGCTTGTTAATAATTTTATATGTGACTTTTATCTATATATATGATGTGTAACCCTATGGGTATGTACTGGACTCCTCTAAAATAGTGAAATTCGCTGCTCTGCTCCCGAGGACGTAGGCATCTTTGTCAAACCTCATTAAATCTCTGTGTTTTTCTGATTTTGTGTCGATTATTGCTTTTCTTCACCCTAAATTTCTCAACAACTGTCTTCATGATTTGTCGAGTGAAACAACCATCTGTAGGCGGCTATGCCTCAGCCCAGTCTACCCGATGCCTAACCATCGGGTGTAGACCCATAGCTGTCAACACGTTGGGAATCTCTTAGCCATTCGGTCGGTCGATTGCTCGCTCGATCATTGGGTGCTAGAAGATTCTCAAGAGAAATTCCTTGAGAGCGAGCTCCCAGATATCCCATCTCCAGAAGCGGTGGTTGATCAGCCATTCGAATTTTTGCTTCTTGAAGGGCTTCAAATTGACCAATCATTTGTTCCACAACTCCTATACTTGTTGTTGAATCTCTCGTAAACTCCATCTACGTTGCGTTCCCTTGTTGCTATTTTTCTTTGTAATGTGCTACTCTTTTTTTTTTTTTTTTTGTTACCTATCTTTTTGAATACACACACCAAAAGTTAGAGTGAGAAGAGAGAGAGAGAGAGAGAGAGAGAGAGAGTGAAAGTCCATTCGTTTATGTCCTGTCCTCCTACTTATAGGGNTTGATTGGAGTGTTTTAGTTTATCCTTATTCCCTGCTATTTGTCCAATGGTCAACTTCTTACATATTTGGGACTTCAACTTCTTACATGTGTATGTAACTTTATTTTTCGATCTACAGAGGTATATTGAACTTTAAGACTTTGAGAACACATTAGAGGCAAGTTAACCACTAATGTAAGCTTGCCCTCTTTTTGATTTTGTTGTCCTTCGGCTTATTTCCATTGATATGGGCCTTCCTCTTCTTCGGTCGATGGTCGGACAATTTTTGTTTGGCAATATAGGGGCCAGTAAGAGCCTCCTCGACGGCAATGTGACTGTTGGTCATCTTCAAAGACCTTGGATTGAGCAAGTTCAAGTCATACTTGAATAGCTCGTCTCTAACTCCTTGCGCAAGAGAAGTCTGGGCAATCATAGGTTGCAAATCCTTCACTTCCAACATCACTTTATAGAATCAAGTGATATAAGCTCGAGTGCTTTCATTTTCTACTTGCTTTATCTGGAGTAGAGCCTGAGACTTTTTCTTTGGCTTCTGCGCATTGGTGAAGAGTTTCTTAAACTCTGCAAAAGTCGGAATAACACCAATCGGTAGACTAAGGAATCATATAATAGCTGATTTCTTAACTATCGTTAACAAAAACCGACACATCATCGTGTCGTTGATCTGCATTACTCCGATCGATGATTCAAAAGAAGCCACATAATTGGCCGAACCATTTTTCCAATGGTAAGGATTCAAATGAAGAATCCTTAACTTCACAAGTGGTACTGCCATTAGGTATGACTCATATACCATAATTTAGAGTCTCTTAGAGTGAAGAGATGCATCTCTTGGAGTGAAGAAGTGTCTCTTGGAGATAAGTGGGTTGGAAGAGTGAGGGCGTGTTAGTAATTTTATCTATGAGTTTTATCTATATATATGATGTGTAACTCTATGGGTATGTACTGAACTCATTTGAAATGGTGAAATTCACCGCTCTGCTCCTGAGGACGTAGGTATCTTTGCCGAACCTCGTTAAATCTCTGTGTTCTTCTAGTTTTGTGATGAATCTTGCTTTTCTTCGCCCTAAATTTCTCAACAATTGGTAGCAGAACGAGATTCTAGAGCGGAGGAGATTAATGCAGGAAGAAGAATTGAGAAAGAAGTTCAGCTGGGGCTTCAAAATTTGATAAACTGCGGTAGTTAAACTACGAAGACATTTTTTCAGCGGTAGTGATCGCAAACAGTTAGAGTGTACACGACCGGGACGATTGTTCGAGAATAAGGGCGAAGCAGTTCAGCTGCTAAGGGGACTTTCAACACGAACACGAGTTCAGCGACGAAGCCGCAAATGTACAGGGAGGCGACGGAAGCAGCAATTAGAGGAGAAGAAGGAATATTCCTTCGTAATTCTTATGGCAAAGTGTTCGTGGCATAGGAAACGTTCTGGTTCATAGAGGAGGTCACGACAGGAGGAGACAAGGTCTTTGCAAACTCGACAGCATAAGAACTGTAGCGCCGGCGGGAAGGAGTTTGGCGAGGTGGAGTTAGCGCATCCAGGCTCCTTCCACGACAGCCAGAGGAGTTCTGTTCTTCGAAAGCCAGCGGGGCTTTGAGGCGCAACAGTTCACAAACCTTCGCGGTGTTAGGCGAGTTTGAGTTTGCGAATAAGAGTTCGCGTGCAGTTACAGCGAACAGAAGCGTCGTTTTGCCAACAGAGGAGTTTGAACAGCGGAGTTTGCAAATTTTTCACAGGAGGAGTTGCGACAGGTGTAGTTCGGTTGAGGCATTCACGCGAACAGGAAAGAGCTTCAGGCAAGGTGTTCGAAGTAGTTCGACCGAATTCTTTTTTGTGCGAACCGAAAAAGTTTGCCACAAAATTAATTTCAAATCACAATGCTGGTGTAAAATTCAAGATAGTGAAGTTCGATAGAATCATGAACTTTGGATTGTGGCAAATAGGAGTGAAAGATTTGTTGACACAACAACGAATTTTGAAGGCTTTGCGAGCTACGAAACTTGATAATATGAAAGATGAAGATTGGGAAGAACTGGAACTACTAGCGGTAGTACTATACGCTTATGTATGGCAGATGAGATTATGCATCATGTTATGAATTTGAAATCTCCAGGAAAAGTGTGGAAGAAATTGAAACCTCAGTTTATTTCCAAATCTCTAACAAATAAATTGTATTTAACATAAAGACTGTATGGGCTGAAGATGCAGACAGACACTGATCCAACTCAGCATTTGAATGTCTTTAATTAAATAAGCACAGATCTGATACGACTTGATGTAAGTATTGAGGATGAAGACATAGTAATGATTCTATTATGTTCATTGTCTTCCTCATATGAACACATGATCACTACTCTTACATATGGGAAAAAAATAATCAAAATTGATAAGATTACTGTAGCATTGTTGGCTCACAACCAATGGAAGCAGAATGCAGGGGAAAACTCTCATGGTAATTGTCCAAAGTTTTGGATCATGGAAGGAAGGAGTACAATTAGAGTTCTGGAATGTGAAACAAAGCCTAAAGACAGAAAGACGATTCATTGCTACAACTGTAAGGAGTCGGGGCATATGAACAGAGATTGTCCAAAGTTCAAGAAACAATTTGATGAGAAACATGATATATCTTCAAATTCCATGAATATGGTGCAGAGTGATTACATATTACAATTATGGTGATGCACTTTCAGTTACAAAAACTTAGTTGAAGAATGTATGGATTCTTGATTCAGGATACTCTTATCTCCTAACACTTAACATGGAATGGTTTATTTCATACATATTATCTTATTTTAGTTCAACCTATTTGGGTGATGATAGATGTTATAATATTGATGGTATTGATAAAGTCAGAATTAAGACGTATGATGACACTGTCAGAACATTATGTGATGTAAGACATATTCCAAATTTAAAGAAGAATTTAATTTTCTTTGGCACTTTACACAGAAATGGTTTTATTCCTAAAGTAGATGATAATAGAGAAACCATCAAAATTTTTAAAGGTTCAGTGATTATGATGAAATGAAAGATCACTACATGTAATATCTATAAACTATTGAGGAGTACAGTTGTAGATGGAATTCACTCTGTTGAATCATATGATGAAATTGCAACAGATATGTTGACCAAGCCAGATACTATCAACAAGTTGTTGCATTGCTTGAACTTGTTGAATGTTTGCAATTGTTAGACGACACGATTGTCTAACCCACTTCGGTGTAAGAAACTCTGTGATGTATTTCTTCTAAGGAGTTGAATATTCGTCAAAGTAGAGATTTGTTTGGTATATATAATTCTCCTAAGAGGTTGGATATTCGCCAAGGTGGAGCTTTGCTAGGTATGACTCATATACTAGAATTTGAAGTTTCTTGGAGTGAAGAGGTGTCTCTTGGAGATAAGTGAGTTGGGGGAGCGAGGGCTTGTTAATTATTTTATATGTGGGTTTTATCTATATATAGGATGTGTAACCCTATGGGTATGTACTGGACTCTTCTGAAATAGTGAAATTCGCCGCTCTGCTCCCGAGGACGTAGGCATCTTTGTCAAACCTCGTTAAATCTCTGTGTTCTTTTGATTTTGTGTTGATTATTGCTTTTCTTCACCCTAAATTTCTCAACAACTGCCTTCATGATTTGTCGAGTGAAACAACCATCTGTAGGCGGCTATGCCTCATCCCAGTCTACCTGATGCCTAACCATCGGGTGTAGACCCAGGGTTGTCAACATGTTGGGAATCTCTTAGCCATTCGGTCGGTCGATTGCTCGCTCGATCGTTGGGTGCTAGATGATTCTCAAGAGAAACTCCTTGAGAGCGAGCTCCCAGATATCCCATCTCCAGAAGCGGTGGTTGGTCAGTCATTCAAATTTTTGCTTCTCGAAGGGCTTCAAATTGACTAATCATTTGTTCCACAACTCCTATACTTGTTGTTGAATCTCTCGTAAACTTCATCTGCGTTGCGTCTCCTTGTTGCTATTTTTCTTTGTAATGTGCTACTCTTTTTTTTTTGTTACCTATCTTTTTGAATACACACCCCAAAAGTTAGAGTGAGAAGAGAGAGAGAGAGAGAGAGAGAGAGAGAGAGAGTGAAAGTCCATTCGTTTATGTCCTGTCCTCCTACTTATAGGGGCCTAAAAATACAATCATAGAAAAGAGAGGGAACAATTACAATAATCACCCGAATAACTGAATCAATGTATCTATCAAATGAAATTTACATTATAATACAAAAAATAATAATGTTTGTCGATCACCGGATGCTTCGATTTCGACTTGATTTGTTGACCGATCATATACATCAGATCGCTCCCGTCGAGAGATCCAGTCAATCGATCTTAGTCGTCCGGCCACTCGGTCATTGGTCAGCCGATCAATTTTGTTTTGTGTCAACCGATCACTTGGATCGCTTGTCCTGCACATCTCTCTCTTCGACACAAGACTTTAATCACCTGAAACTCCATTGTAGCCGCTTGATCTTTTGAGATTCATGCCGACATTTTTACTGTGCGCATATTTCAAATTCGTTAATGCATGTGGGACTTTAGTACATAAATTTGAAAAATATGTTGGAATAGAGACAAAAAGTAGTGGACACTCACTTATAGGATTAAGGTTTTGCTTAGAATAGCTTTATAACTCTGTGATTTAAAAAAATATATATATTATAAATCAACTTTTAATTCGTTTGCTTGTATTGCTTGCTAAAATTTGTTCTAACCAAACTTCCNTCTGTCGAGAGATCCAGTCAATCGATCTTAGTCGTCCGGCTACTCGGTCATTGGTCAACCAATCAATTTTGTTTTGTGTCAACTGATCACTTGGATCGCTTGTCGTGCACATCTCGCTCTTCGACACAAGACTATAATCACCTGAAACTCCATTGTAGCCGCTTGATCTTTTGAGATTCATGCCGACATTTTTACTGTGCGCATATTTCAAATTCGTTAATGCATGTGGGACTTTAGTACATAAATTTGAAAAATATGTTGGAATAGAGACAAAAAGTAGTGGACACTCACTTATAGGTTTAAGGTTTTGCTTAGAATAGCTTTATAACTCTGTGATTTAAAAAAAATATATATTATAAATCAACTTTTAATTCGTTTGCTTGTATTGCTTGCTAAAATTTGTTCTAACCAAACTTCCTTTTTTTTTTCTGTTTTGTTATTACAGACAACTGTTTCCATCTGACTACAAAAAGCTACTTTCTTAACACAGTTTTTAAACAGGGTTTTATAAAAGCAAAACACAGACAAACAAAGTCTAAATTTTAAGATTGAAAATGATCAGTTTGATCACCAGTTACACATTCAATGCATCACATTACCTCACTTTCTAAAGTGACACCAAAGTTAGTGGCTTGGTTGAGATCCAATGGTTCATATGATTTATATATAGCTAGTATCAGTTTTCAGTTGCTTCTTCGATCTTTGTACACATATAGCCGACTGTTTGATTTGAAGTCCGACAATCAGATGTTAATGAAAACCTATGAATATCCCTAAACTGTTTTCTTAACTTCTCTTTCTCAAACTCAAAAATCTTCATACAATCATTTTTTATTGTATTCCTTGAAACTNAAGATCGTGTGTCTCACACTACAGATTGGTGTGATTTAGTGTGCTCTTGATCTATGATACATGGTTAATCTTTAATCTTTCATTTGAGTGGTATTGATTCTTGATGTTTAGAGCTGTTATGTGAACGAGATGGAGGCTTGTTGTTTTGGATGAAAGAGGAAGGTAAATTTGTAATTGGAAAATTAATCTATAAGGACTCCTAACTTAGAGAAGCATTCGGAGTCCACTGACATGCGGACACGTGACTTCAAGGACCCACACTCAAATCTCTACAAAATAAAAAAAAATGCACGCGCTTTCCTGTGATCCGGCCCGATAACACAGAGAAATATTTCTCTCGTGTTATTTCACGTTAATCAGGTGTTACTGTGGTGGTATTGATATGTTATTATGTTATCATAACACCGAAAATATTCTCATAACACAATAACACATGAATATCAGCACAATAATGCATGAATAACTCAGAATAACAGATGAGGGCTATTCCTCTGTGCTAAAACNGTCATGAAATACTGGGATCTCAATATCTGCACCAAGTTCAAGTGGCAGAAAATTTAACAGTTTTTGTCTTTTTTCAGAAAGATCATCGTTTTCCTTGCTTTTAACTTTGATTTGTACACATTCTCTAACATGACGTAGAAGTTGAGAAGTGGCATAAAATTTAACAGTTCTCTGACCTTCTTCGATCTTTGTACATGAATATCAGCACAATAATGCATGAATAACTCAGAATAACAGATGAGGGCTATTCCTCTGTGCTAAAACGTTTTTTTTTTAGTTTTTCCATCATCTCTATGTGGTGTGATTTCATCGGACTTCGAACGTATTTCTACGTCCGAAATCCAGATGTAATATTTGTTCATTTGTAAATAGCAAGTTTCAGGTGATTTTTATGTAACTGCCCCAATAAAAAATTTGCAGAAAAAATTAACAACTTAAGAGAAACAAAAAATGATTTTTTTTTTTTAATTTCTAGCTATAACTTTAATTTAGACATACATAATCACCCATATACGACTTATACATATGAATCGAATGACTCCTAGTTACACATTCATTAAAATAATCAAACACAAATTAATCGGTTTATCCCCACCCCATAAAATAAACAATCAACAAACTACAAAGACATACACAGACTACAAAAATCAATCGAATTAAACCCCTGAGCTATACGGAACGCCGGTGGCCGGAATCCACGAATCCCCGGATATAAAGTTACCGGCGGAGAACTTTGCGGCCTCCGAAGCGCTGGTGATGACGTGGTAGCCGGACCAGTTGACCCGGCCCGCAGTGCTAGACCCGGCGCCGGTATTCAAATACTCACCGTAGTAGAGCGTAGACAGAGCAAAATTGCCGCTCCACTCGAGCCAGCCGGCGGGATCGATGAGGCTTCCGATATTGGTCTTCATTATAACCGTTCTCGAGTACTGCTTCCATGGGCGGCCGAGGTAGCTCTTGACGGAGCTTCCGGCGAGATCGGAGGCGGCGGCGATGACAGAGTTGATGATAGAGATTCCGGTGTTCTCGTTGGGATCAGTACGGCCCTGTGCGGTGACGGTGTTCTGCTGCCCGCCAAGGGGTTTGCGGGCGTAGATATTGCAGTTCTGGAAGACGGCGGCGGCATCGCCGAAGATGAAGTCGACGGTGCCGTAGATGTCGCAGTTGCGGTAGAACTGGCGCTGGCTGTAGACGTAGAGGGTGTCTTGATATCCCTTGAAGCTGCAGCTGTAGAAGACGGAGAGGTCGGAGCCTGATCGGAGAGCCACCGCCTGATGTTTCTGAGGACCCGCCGTGTTTTGGAAGGTGATGTCACGTGCGATGAATCCGCTACCAACTACAGCTGAAT
>JXCR01140813.1:248950-274900 GCA_002079205.1 Phalaenopsis hybrid cultivar
ATGTGTACATATCTAATAGTTAAAAATTCACACTTGCATGGGTATCGCTCAAATCTTTAACGCCACTTATGAAATGTTTTCATTATTAGTTTGAAATTTATAATCAAATAAGAGAAATGCCACTAATATGAGTAAAGGATATCTTACAAATGAATAGCCACCTCTGACATAATGCCACCTCTTAAATTGAAATATACATGTCAATAATACTGGAGATGATTGTGATATGTATTCTTTAATTTCTAAGCAAACTATTGTTTTGTCAATGACTTGTTCAAATCATTCTCTAATATATATTTTTTCATATTTTAATATGAACAATTACTTATGTACCACTCAATCCCTATGTACCGATTATATATTTAACATCAAAACTTAAATTCTTACAATGGACATTTACATACATACCACCCTATTCTTATGTATTTACATATCCAGCACCTTATAAATTTCGGTTTTCACATTTATTCCGCTCAAATCTTTCATATCAATTAAAAATTACCACCCTTTTAACTTTTAAAAGTGAAATACAACTTTTCATGTATAGGTAGGATGGTATGAATGCATAAATTGAAGTTTACGTGTTAGGTATGTAAATACATAGGAATTGAGGAGAATGTAAGTAAATAGTTCTTTTTGCATGCATATGACCTTACCTATGTATGGAAAAAGATGTATTTACTGTTTTTTTAAAGTTAAAATGGTGGTATGTTTTATGTGACATGAAAGTTTGTGTGGCATAACTGTAAAGAGCAAAGTTTGAGTGTTAGACATGTAAATACATAGGAACTGGGTGGTATGTATGTAAACATTACTTTTTATATAATTGAAGTAATTAAATCAAGCTACATTTGTTTTTTATCAGCTGATTGTAATAAGGAAAGAAAATGATTAATCGCCTATGGATTATGTAATTGTCAATAATTACATTCGCATTATTTAAGAGTGCTTAATTATTGTTGAATTCAGATATGTCCTATGAATCACACATCATAAATAGAGCACTGAGAGAAGCAAAAAGAGGGAGATTGAGAGAGTGCACGGTAACACAAGAATTTTGATAGAGCAAAATCACTAGTCTTTTACTGTAGAAACAACCCTCTTTTTATATATTTCAAGGGTATCTAGTATAACATTACATATTTGCCCCCATTTTAATAGTGACAGTTCAAGATTTTATGACACCCTTTCACGTTAGCAAACTACTACAAACATTTTCAAATTCATAACTGATCTTAGCACCGTTTTATATTCATAATTGCTTGAAGAGAAGCATCTGATGACTCGGTAGCTTCATCTCTAGAATGGATGAAAGCCTTTGGTTGATAGACAGTCATTCGATCTGCATTTTCTAGAGAGAATTCTTAAGAGAGGCTCTCCCATCGTTAGGATGAACTGGGTTGTTAGTAGGGGATGTACCTCCCTAATGTGACAACGGTCAGCTCTCATTGGACAAAGAGGCTTTTTAGAGNTGTTGATGAGTAGAATTTTTCCATGGCTCTCTTCACTGGTCTGGATTCAGGAATGTAGCAGTTTTTCACTTTTATTGATTTATGTTAAGTATTTGTGGTTGGTTGTACGGGCGGATGGTTTTATTTTGCTTTATTTTTTTTCTTTATTAAGGTGCTTTTCTCTGGTCCCTTATTTACTTTAATTTTTTATTCAAGCTTAATCAACTTAAAAAAAAAGAAAATTAAACATTTGATATTTTATTAAATCTTCTAGTAGCCAAGAAGGAAGATATAAATTTAAGGGAGATTAGAGAAAGGGAGATTATATGACATTGATTAAATGATGGTCAGACGATGGTGGAAATATGATTATCTTCAATTATTATTTTTAAATTTTTGATAATATTTAAATGGTTTGATTTGAGCTCATTTGTATTCAGATCAAATTAGTTTCGATTTTGGTGGAGTCATGTTGCCAAGGCATTCAATATATTATTAAAATGATTTCCTCATCTTACTTGGCTGTTAATTTTTTTACTTTACTTCAAAGACTGTTTACATAATTCTCAAATTTTTATGCATATTTTTTTTTAAGATATCCAATATATTAACTGCATGGTTATGTTTATTTTTAATAATTTTTGGAGCCAATTAACTAAATTTTTAATGCTTACGAAAAAGATAACAACTTCACAATGACTAAATAATTTTCTCGGAGTTTTAATTTTTTTTATAATTATAAGTTGTTGAATATGAGTACTTATAAATTTAAATGTACAAAATTTTATATGCACACACATGCATTGAACTCATTAAAAGTCAAGTGCATTAAGATATAAAGAAATGAAATTTAAGATCTATTTGAGAGAAATATCTGTATGTTTTACGTTTCAGATCGTCACCATAGTTTGTTTGGAGAGCTACTTTCTTGTTGTTTTCTAGAAATTTCTGTTGTGAAAAGTTGATTTTTCCAGCCTGATGTGTTATAGTGCAATGATGAGTATGTTGTTGTCTATTTTTTTTTTTTTTAAAAAAAATATATATATTTATAATTCTCACTTCAGTTTTCTAAAAAATTGTTTTATCCACCACATCTTTATAACTATTTTTTAAAAAAATTGTAACCACCCCAAATAGACCTTTATATTAGAGAAATTAACATACATGTCAACATACTATTTTGTTATCGCCTGTAATTTTTTGCTTCTAAGTGAGCATATCTAAATATTTTTACATTAATTTATTAATTTATGATATTATGTAATTGACTATAGTTTAAGATATATAAATAAATAATGTTCTAAATAAAAGTGGCTTGTGATTCAAATCATATTAGTTCTTAACTACTAATTTAGTTTTATTTGATGATCTTTCTTTTAGCCGTACATCACATGTTATTAAATTCATATTGACTAGGAGAGTCTTCATCTCACAAATTTTGAAAGCATTATAACTAAATATTTAAAATTTGAACATCTAAGTAGTTTTATGTATTGACTTGAATTTTTAAAAAATATATACCTTAAATTGAAAATTTATGCATTAATATCAAAGAAAATTTTAGCCGTCGTTAACTTTTATCGAACTAAATTGTCACCTTATCGAATAAAGATAAGGTGACAATTTATGAGACTACTCTTTGAAGGTGAGGTAAAATACCCCTCAAGATAGAACTCTATAAATGTAGCCAAAGTGCCCCCCTGATGATCCCCTATAGCGCTAAGAGCCTCTAAAGAGATGCATAGTCGGTATATAGTGAAATACACAACTCATCTTATATTAGATGATTTCAATTCCTATTTAAAATAATAATAATATCACAAGAATTCATTTCTTAACAAAAGAAGTATACATTTTTATTATATAGATGAGTAATACATAGCTTCATATTTTTCATTTTCTTATTCTTTTCCCATTACTTGTCAAAGAGAATAAAAGAACTAAATATATTTACTTAAAAAAATCTGTTAACTTGTGAGCTATTAACCTGTTGAGTTGGCCTATATATTTGACTTATCCAGTTGACTTGCCTAGTTCACCTGCCAAGTTCATCTGTTGAGTTAAACTACAGAGTTGACTCACCAAGTTAACCCACCGAGTTCATTTGGCGATATCACCTCATAGGCTGGCATGCCAAGTTCATTTCATACAACTATATAAAATGATCTAACATATAGATGTAGAATATGATATAAAGTTTCATGATATATCATAAAGCTGTAAGATGTGCCATAACATTCTGTACCATTGTATAATTTTATTTTTTATTAAATCTTATGCTAAGATTAAAAAGCAAGGGAGATTTACATGGGTACAACCCATCCTTACTATAGGTGAGCGAGTATTCAGTTTGTTTGGATGTACCAGTTTTAAATTTGATCAAATCAATTGTGCAATTGCTATCATAAATTCAAAAAATCAAATCAATCAAAATTTTGATAAAATCCAACATTAGAATTTTTGTTTGGTTTAAACGATTCGGTTAAGAGTAAATCGTTTAAGAATAAACCAAAATTTAATTGTTTGTTAAAAGTCTGATTATGAACAAACAACAATAATTACATATATATAATATCAACTTAATTTTATGAATCCTCCATTTAATTTCAATTTTTTGGGTTTTTTTTTTAAATCTTTTGAGTTAAATGAGAATAAAATTACAATCAATAATAAAAAAACTGAATGAATATTTAAGTTAAATAAAATAAAATAAAATAACTGAAATGCATTTTGAAACCGAAACGTAGCCATAAATTCCTTCCTACAAAGAAGAAATTTTTAAAATCGATAGATTTAAAATTTGATAAAAAATGTTTATGCCTTTGTTTTTTTTTTTTTTTTTTCCTTTAAGTTTTTGGCAAATGAGCTTATTGTAGCTATTCAATTGTTGCTCTGGTTGCAACATGCTGGCAGCTTAATTGTTTACATGGCCTTGCTCCATCAACATTCAAGGCAGCTATTTCAGAGAAAGTAGGAGTTTGGGATTTCTGTTCAGGTTAGAAGTGAGTATCTCACTTCCCTAGCTCCATGTTCTGTAACATGGGGCGCAGCTCTCTTTTCTTCTACAATTTGTTGGTTAAACATGATTGGAGTGTTTTAGTTTATCCTTCTTCCCTGCTATTTGTCCAATGGTCAACTTCTTACATATTTGGGACTTCAACTTTTGACATGTGTATGCAACTTTATCCTTCGATCTACATAGGTAAATTGAACTTTAAAACTTCGAGAACACATTAGAGGCAATTTAACCACTAATGTAAGCTTGCCCTCTTTTTGATTTTGTTGTCCTTCAGCTTATTTCCTTTGATTTGGGCCTTCCTCTTCTTCGGTCGATGGTCGGACAATTTTTGTTTGGCAATAGAGGGGCCAGTAAGAGCCTCCTCGACGACAATGTGATTGTTGGTCATCTCCAACAGTTTAGGGAAAGACCTTGGATTGAGCAAGTTCAAGTCATACTTGAATAGCTCGTATCTAACTCCTTGCGCAAGAAAAGTCTGGGCAATCATAGGTTGCAAATTCTTCACTTCCAACATCACTTTCTATAATCAAGTGATATAAAGCTCGCAGACTTTCATTTTCTACTTGCTTTATCTGGAGTAGAGCCTGAGACTTCTTCCTTGGCTTCTGCGCATTGGTGAAGAGTTTCTTAAACTCAGCAAAAGTCGGAGTAACACCAATCGGTAGACTAAGGAATCATATAATAGCTGATTCCTTAACTACCGTTAACAAAAATCGACACATTATCGCGTCGTTGATCTGCATTACTCCGATCGATGATTCAAAAGAAGCAACATAATTGGCCGGACCGTTTTTCTAATGGTAAGGATTCAAATGAAGAATCTTTAACTTCGCAAGTGGTACTGCTATTAGGTATGGCTCATATACCATAATTTGGAGTCTCTTGGAGTGAAGAGATGCATCTCTTGGAGTGAAGAGGTGTCTCTTGGAGATAAGGGGGTTTGAGGAGCGAGGGCGTGTTAATAATTTTATCTGTGGGTTTTATCTATATATATGATGTGTAACTCTATGGGTATGTACTAAACTCCTCTGAAATAGTGAAATTCACCGCTCTGCTCCTAAGGACGTAGGTATCTTTGTCGAACCTCGTTAAATGTCTGTGTTCTTCTGGTTTTGTGTCGATTCTTGCTTTTCTTCGCCCTAAATTTCTCAACAATTGTATCAGAACTAGGTTCTAGAGCGAAGGAGATTGGTGTAGAAAGAAGAATTGAGAAAGAAGTTCAACTAGGGCTTCGAAATTTGATAAACTGTGGTAGTTCAACTACGAAGACAGTTTTTCAGCGATTTTGATGGCAAACAGTTGGAGTGCACACGACCAGGACGATTGTTCGAGAACAGGCGCGAAGCAGTTCAACGACTAAGGTGACTTTCAGCACGAACACCAATTCAGCGACGTAGCCGCAGAGGTACATGGAGGCGACGGAAGCAACAATCAGAGGAGAAGAAGGAATATTCCTTCGTAATTCTTGTGGCAAAGTGTTCGCGGCATAGGAAACGTTCTGGTTTGCAGAGGAGGTCACGACAGAAGGAGACGAGGTCTTTGCAAACTCAGCAACATAAGAACTGTAGTGTCGGCGGGAAGGAGTTCGGCGAAGTGGAGTTAAAGCATCCAGGCTCCTTCCACGACAGCCAGAGGAGTTCTGTTCTTCGAAAGCTAGTGGGACTTTGAGGCGCAACAGTTCACGAACCTTCCCGGTGTTAGGCAAGTTTGAGTTAGTGAACAAGAGTTCACGTGCAGTTACCACAAACAGGAGCGTCGTTTTGCCAACAGATGAGTTCAGACAGCGGAGTTCACAAATTTTTTGCAGGAGGAGTTGCGACAGGTGGAGTTCGGCTGAGGCATTCATGCAAACAAGAAAGGGCTTCAGGCAAGGTGTTCGCAATAGTTCGACCGAATTCTTTTTTGTGCGAACAGAAAAAGTTTGCCGTAGAATTAATTTCAAATAGCAATGCTGGTGCAAAATTCAAGATAGTGAAGTTCGATAGAATCAAGCAGGAACTTTAGATTGTGGCAAATAGGAGTGAAAGATTTGTTGGCACAACAAAGAATTTTGAAGGCTTTGCGAGCTACGAAACCTGATAATATGGAAGATGAAGATTGGGAAGAACTGCAACTACGAGCGGCAGTACTATATGTTTATGTCTGACAGATGAGATTATGTATCATGTTATGAATTTGAAATCTCCAGGAGAAGTGTGGAAGAAATTGAAATCTCAATTTATGTCCAAATCTCTAACAAATAAACTGTATTTAAAACAAAGACTGTATGGGCTGAAGATGTAGGCAGACACTGATCCGACTTAGCATTTGAATGTCTTCAATCAAATAATCACAGATCTGACACGACTTAATGTGAGTATTGAGGATGAAGACTGAGCAATGATTCTGTTGTGTTCAATGGCTTTCTCATATGAACATATGGTCACTACTCTTACATATGGGAAAGAAAAAAATCAAAATTGATGAGATTACTGCAGCATTGTTGGCTCACAACCAGCAGAAGCAGAATGCATGGCAAAACTCTCATGGTAATTGTTTATATGCTAAGGGTAATCAAGATCGTGGAAGGAAGGAGTAGAATTAGAGTTATGGAATGTGAAACAAAGCCTAAAGGCAGAAAGATGATTCATTGCTCCAACTGTAAGGAGCTGGGGCATATGAAGAGAGATTGTTCAAAGCTCAAGAAGCAGTTTGATGAGAAACATGATATATCTTCAAAGTCCATGAATATGGTGCAGAGTGATTACATATTTCAGTGATGGTGATGCACTTTCAGTTACAACAACTTAGTTGAAGGATGTATGGATTCTTGATTCAGGATACTCTTATCTCATAACACCTAACATGGAATGATTTACTTCATACATATTATCTGATTCTAGTTCAACCTATTTGGGTGATGATAGATGTTATAATATTCCTGGAATTGACAAAGTCAGAATTAAGACGTATGATGACACTGTCAGAACATTATGTGATGTAAGACATATTCTAAATTTGAAGAAGAATTTAATTTCCTTGGGCGCTTTACACAGAAATGATTTTATTCCTAAAGTAGATGATAATAGAGAAACCATCAAAATTTTTAAAAGTGCATTGATTGTGATGAAAGAAAAGATCACTGCAGGTAATATCTATAAATTATTGGGGAATACAGTTATAGGTGGAGCTTACTCTGTTGAATCATATGATGACATTGCAGCATATATGTTGACCAAGCTAGATACTATCAACAAGTTCTTGCATTGCTTGAACTTGTTGAATGTTTGCAATTGTTAGACGACACGGTTGTTTAACCCACTTCGGTGTAAGAAACTCCGTGAAGTATTTCTTCTAAGGGGTTAGATATTCGCCAAAGTAGAGATTTGTTAGGTATATACAATTCTCCTAAGGGGTTGGATATTCACCAAGGTGGAGATTTGTTAGGTATGACTCATATACTAGAATTTGGAGTCTCTTTGAGTGGAGATAAGTGAGTTAGGGGAGCGAGGGCTTGTTAGTAATTTTATATATGAGTTTTATCTATATATATGATGTGTAACCCTATGGGTATGTACTGGACTTCTCTGAAATAGTAAAATTCATTGTCTGCTTCCGAGGACGTAGACATCTTTGTCAAACCTCATTAAATCTCTGTGTTCTTCTAATTTTGTGTCGATTATTGCTTTTCTTCACCATAAATTTCCAACAACTACCTTCGTGATTTGTCGAGTGAAACAACCATCTGTAGGCGGCTATGCATCAGCCCAGTCTACCCGATGCCTGACCATCGGGTGTAGACCCAGAGCTGTCAACATGTTGGGAATCTCTTAGCCATTCGGTCGGTCGATTGCTCGCTTGATCATTGGGTGCTAGAAGATTCTCAAGAGAAACTTCTTGAGAGCGAGCTCCCAGATATCCCATCTCCAGAAGCGGTGGTTGATCAACCATTTGAATTTTTGCTCATTGAAGGGCTTCAAATTGACCAATCATTTGTTCCACAACTCCTATACTTGTTGTTGAATCTCTCATAAACTCCATCTAAGTTGCTTCTCCTTGTTGCTATTTTTTTTTTGTAATGTGCTACTCTTTTTTTTGTTAATATCTTTTTGAATACACACCCCAAAAGTTATAGTGAGAAGAGAGAGAGAGAGAGAGTGAGTGAGTGAAAGTCCATTCGTTTATGTCCTGACCTCCTACTTGTAGGGGTCAAAAAAATACAGTCATAGAAAAGAGAGGGAACATTTAAAATAATCACCCGAATAACTGAATCAACGTGTCTGTCAAATGAAGATTACATTATAATACAAAAAAATAATATTTGTCGATCACCATACGCTTCGATTTCGACTTGATATGTTGACCGATCATATACATCAAATCGTTTCCGTCAAGGGATCTAGTCAATCGATCTTAGTCGTCCGACCACTCAGTCGTTGGTCAGTCCATCAATTTTGTTTTGTGTCAACCGATCGCTTGGATCGGTTGTCCTGCACATCTCGCTCTTCGACACAAGACTTTAATCACCTAAAACTCCATTGTAGCAGCTTGATCTTTTGAGATTCATGCCGACATTTTTACTGTCTGTGCACATATTTCAAATTCGCTAATGCATGTGGGACTTTAGTACAGAAATTTGAAAAATATGTTGGAATAGAGACAAAAAGTAGTTGACTCTCACTTATAGACTTAAGGTTTTGCTTAGAATAGCTTTTTAAATCTGTGATTTTAAAAAAATATATATATTATAAATCAATTTTTAATTCGTTTGCTTGTATTGCTTGCTAAAATTTATTCTAACCAAACTTCCTTTTTTTTCTGTTTTGTTTTTACAGACAACTGTTTCCATCTGACTTTAAAAAGCTACTTTCTTAACTCAGTTTTTAAACAGGGTTTTATACAAACAAAACACAGACAAACAAAGTCTAAATTTGAAGATTGAAAATGATCTGTTTGATCACCAGTTAGACATTCAGAGCATCACATTACTTCACTTTCTAAAGTGTCACCAAAGTTAGTGGCTTGGTTGAGATCCGATGGTTCATATGATTTATATATAGCTAGTATGAGTTTTCAGTTGCTTCTTCGATCTTTGAACAAAGATCGTGTGTCTCACACTACAGATTGGTGTGGTTTAGTGTGCTCTTGATCTATGATTCATGGTTAATCTTTAATCTTTCATTTGAGTGGCATTGATTCTTGATGTTTAGAGCTGTTATGTGAACGAGATGGAGGCTTGTTGTCTTGGATGAAAGAGGAAGGTAAATTTGTAAATGGAAAATTATTCTATCAGGACTCTTAACGTAGAGATGCGTTTGGAGTCGACTGATATGCGGGCACGTGGCTTCAAGAACCCATACTCAAATCTCCACAAAATAAAAAAGAAAATGCGCGCGCTTTCCTCTGATCCGGTCCGATAACATAGGAGAATATTTATCTCGTGTTATTCTATGTCAATCAGGTGTTATTGTGGTGATATTGATGTGTTATTATATTATCATAACACCGAGAATATTCTCATAATACAATGACACATGAATATCAGCACAATAACAACTGAATAATACAGAATAACAGATGGGGCTATTCCTCTGTGCTAAAACATTTTTTTTTTAATTTTTCTGTCATATTCACGTGGTGGGATTTCATTGGACTTCGAACGTATCTCTACGTCCGAAATTCAGATATAATATTTGTTCATTTGTAAATAGTAAGTTTCAGGTGATCTTTATGTAATTGTCCAAATAAAAAAATTACTATAAGTTTAATTTAGACATAAATAATCACCCATATACGACGCATACATATGAATCGAATGACTCCTAGTTACACATTCATTAAAATAATCAAACACAAATTAATCGGTTTACCCCCACCCCATAAAATAAACTATCAACAAACTACAAAGACATACTCAGACTACAAAAATCAATCGAATTAAACCCCTGAGCTATACGGAACGCCGGTGGCCGGAATCCACGAATCCCCGGATATAAAGTTACCGGCGGAGAACTTTGCGGCCTCCGAAGCGCTGGTGATGACGTGGTAGCCGGACCAGTTGACCCGGCCCGCAGTGCTAGACCCGGCGCCGGTATTCAAATACTCACCGTAGTAGAGCGTAGACAGAGCAAAGTTGCCGCTCCACTCGAGCCAGCCGGCGGGATCGATGAGGCTTCCGATATTGGTCTTCATTATAACCGTTCTCGAGTACTGCTTCCATGGGCGGCCGAGGTAGCTCTTGACGGAGCTTCCGGCGAGATCGGAGGCGGCGGCGATGACGGAGTCGATGATGGAGATTCCGGTGTTCTCGTTGGGATCAGTACGGCCCTGTGCGGTGACGGTGTTCTGCTGCCCGCCAAGGGGTTTGCGGGCGTAGATATTGCAGTTCTGGAAGACGGCGGCGGCATCGCCGAAGATGAAGTCGACGGTGCCGTAGATGTCGCAGTTGCGGTAGAACTGGCGCTGGCTGTAGACGTAGAGGGTGTCTTGATATCCCTTGAAGCTGCAGCTGTAGAAGACGGAGAGGTCGGAGCCCGATCGGAGAGCCACCGCCTGATGTTTCTGAGGACCCGCCGTGTTTTGAAAGGTGATGTCACGTGCGATGAATCCGTCTCCATCAACAGCTGCATGTATGTATCAAATGTATTGTAATTATATAAATATTACAAAATTTTTTAATTTAAAACATTGATTTTTATAATTAGATATACCGACCAAAAGTTGCAGAGCGGAAGGTGGTGGATCCATCATCGACGTTCTTGCTGCCCGTCACCACGGTCTTATCAATTCCATCCCCAACAATCATCAAGTTCTTCATCGACGCCTGGATTTCAACCTGTTCGTTATACGTACCAGCTTTCACATGTATCACAAACCTTGAACTCCCGCTCCTCTGTTTAGCAGAGGCGGCCACAGCCTCAGAAATAGTCTTATAGTCCCCCGACCCATCCTGCGCCACCACAATGTTGGCATTCACCGTCGAAGATGACTGAAGAAGCTTCCGGTCCGCCACCGAAACCCAAGCCGGAAACTTGCTTCCAGCATCAGAAAGCAACTTTCGATTTCTACCGGAGGCCGCGGTCGCGGCCGCCTTGTTAATGGCAAGCAAGTTGCTGACGGCGTTGGAGATGTTGTGGGATAAGAATGGAGATGAAGGATAGTGGAAGGAGGAGTTGAGGTCCAGAAAACCGTTTATGCAAGTCTGCTGGTTGGCAATGGCGGCGCTCAGCCAGGTTTGGGAGTCGTCGTGGGAAGAGGTGTGAGACAGGGTGCGGTTGAGCTGGGTGATGGTGTTCTCGCAGAGATCCAGACAATCGGCCCACGCAGCCTTCGTGGGCTGGCCCATGCTCGACATATCTATCTCCGACGCTATCTGGTGGGCCAGCTGGGCTCGGGCCAGGGTGGCTCGGATGGCCAGCTCACGGAAACCGGCTTGAACATTTTGTTTGGCCAGGTTAGTCGTGGTAAGCATGGAGTTGCAGAGCTCCGGGTATGGCGTTTGATTACAGGAAAGTGATGATGGATTAATGGCTGCTTTTGCAGTATTGGCGAGGAGTAGCGTGAGGAGGAAGAAGGGGATGCTAAAAGCCATTATTAAGGTCTGCGAAAGAAGAGAAGAGAGCTATAGTAATGGGGAAAGAGGGAGAAAGTTGCTCTGAAGTTTGGATGGAAAGAGTCTGTAAGAAGATCTCCTTATATAGAGAAGTTATGAGATNTTGCAGAGCTCCGGGTATGGCGTTTGATTACAGGAAAGTGATAACGGATTAATGGCTGCTTTCGCAGTATTGGCGAGGAGGAGCGTGAGGAGGAAGAAGTGGATGCTAAAAGCCATTAGTAAGGTCTGCGAAAGAAGAGAACAGAGCTATAGTAATGGGGAAAGACAGAGAAAGTTGCTCTGAAGTTTGGATGGAAAGAGTCTGTAAGAAGATCTCCTTATATAGAGAAGTTATGAGATAGAAGGAGGTGGCGAGGGAAGAAATATTGGGACATGAAAAAGCTTGTGGATTTTAACGTGTTTGCTGGAATTGGACGAAATATGAGACCACGTGTGTTCATGCAACGTAGGCATCTGACGCCGCCGGCCGTTGGTTTGGAAGTCCACGGTGGTTATCGTTCTTTGGTCTACTTTTATTCGATGGCGTTAGCTCCCCTGTTTTCATTTCCAGAATTTCAAAGTCCAACCTTTTTAAAAAAAAAAAAAAATTACATATCTAGTAATTTATTTGCGTATATAAACTTAAATTTTTGTATTTATAAATTACATTTTGAAGCTTAGAATTTATAGTTGAAAATGTGTATTTCATTTTTAAATAATAGTAATAGAGCTATTTTTTATATGATATTAGAAAATTTGAGTGTTATATGTATCACGGTGAACAATTCACCAACATACGATTGTCCTATGTAATACTTTCATGTAAATATGATAGTTTTGGTGCAAGATATGCAAATACATAAGACTCGTGTGGTTGTGTGCTATGTGTACATATCTAATAGTTAAAAATTCATACTTGCAGTATCGCTCAAATCTTTAACGCCACTTATGAAATGTATTTTTAAATAATAGAAATAGAGCTATTTTTTATATGATATTAGAAAATTTGAGTGTTATATGTATAAATATGCAGACAGTATCACGGNATATCTGACGCCGCCGGCCATTGGTTTGGAAGTCCACGGTGGTTATCGTTCTTTGGTCTACTTTTATTCGATGACGTTAGCTCCCCTGTTTTCATTTCGAGAATTTCAAAGTCAACCTTTTTTTTTAAAAAAAAAAATTACATATCTAGTAATTTATTTGCATATATCACACTTAAATTTTTGTATTTATAAATTACATTTTGAAGCTTAAAATTTATAGCTGAAAATGTGTATTTCATTTTTAAATAATAGTAATAAAGCTATTTTTGATATGATATTAGAAAATTTGAGTGCTATATGTATAAATATGCAAAAAATGTCACGGTAAACAATTCACCAACATACAATTGCCCCACGTAATGCTTTCACGTAAATATGACAATTTTGGTGTGAGATATGCAAATACATAAGACTCGTGTGGTTGTGTGCTATGTGTACATATCTTATAGTTAAAAATTCAAGCTTGCATGAATATCACTCAAATCTTTAACTTTTTGGCTATAAATTTATAAGATCTCGAGAACATTTGGTTGTTCAAAATAAATTTCAAAGCTTTTAACTATGCTATAACTGCATCATCTGTGTCTGGTTAGACTCATGTCAGATCGTTTCTGATGTTATCTGGTTCATTTGCTTGAGGCACTTTTGCTTGATCATAAATTAGAGTGCATGTGTTTCCTAATTTGATTCAAGTGTGCTTCACATAAGTTTCCCAAACGCACGAAAAATAAAGATTTTAAGGTATTTAAAAAATATCAAAATCCTCTTTTACATTTTTTTTATTTTATATTTTTCAATGCAAGAAAATTCTCATCAATAAGAGATATGTCACTAATATGAGTAAAGGATATCTCACAAATGAATAGCCACCTCTTAAATTGAAATATACATGTCAATAATACTGGAGATGATTGTGATATATATTCTTTAATTTCTAAGCAAGCTATTGTTATGTCAATGACTTGTTCAAATCATTCTCTAACATATATTTTTTCATATTTTAATAGGAACAATTACTTACATACCACTCAATCCCTATGTACTGATTATATATTTAACATCAAAACCTAAATTCTTACAAGGGACATTTACATACATACCACCCAATTCTTATGTATTTACATATCTAGCACCTTATAAACTTCGGTTTTCACATTTATTGCGCCCAAATCTTTCATATCAATTAAAAATTACCACCCTTTTAACTTTTGAAAGTGAAATACAACTTTTCATGTATAGGTAGGATGGTATGAATGCATAAATTGAAGTTTAGGGTGTTAGGTATGTAAATACATAGGAATTGAGGGGGATGTAAGTAAGTAGTTCTTTTTGCATGCATAAGACCTTACCTATGTATGAAAAAAGGTGTATTTACTGTATTTTTTAAGTTAAAATGGTGGTATGTTTTATGTGACATGAAAGTTTGTGTGGCATAACTGGAAAGAGCAAAGTTTAAGTGTCAGACATGTAAATACATGGGAATTGGGTGGTATGTATGTAAACATTACTTTTTATATAATTGAAGTAATTAAATCAAGCTACAATTGTTTTTTATCAGCTGATTGTAATAAGGAAAAAAAAATGATTAAACATTTATGGATTATGTAATTGTCAATAATTACGTTCAAATTATTTAAAGATGCTTAATTATTGTTGAATTCAGATATGTCTTATGAATCACAGCACTGAGAGATGCGAAAAGAGGGAGATTGAGAGAGAGTGCACGGTAACACAAGATTTTTGATAGAGCAAATTCACTTGTATTTTACTGTAGAAATAACCCTCTTTTTATATATGTCAAGGGTATCTAGTATAACATTATATATTTGTCCCCATTTAAATAGGGATGTTATAAGTTTTTATGACACCCTTTCACGTTAGTAACCGACATTGAACATTTTCATATTCATAACTGATCTTAGCACTGTTTAGTATTCGTAATTGCTTGAAGAGGAGCATCTGATGACACGGTAGCCTTACCTCTAGGACGGATGAAAGCCTTTGGACAATAGACAGACATTCGGTCGGCATACTCTAGAGAGAATTCTTAGGGAGGCTCTCCCATCACTAGGATGAACTGGGTCGTTAGTAGGTGGTTTACCACCCTAATGTGACGACGGTCAGCTCTCCTTGGGCAAAGAGGCTTTTTCGGAGGGCCACAAAGATGTTTTGTTGGAGATCCTTCGACCATTTTAAAATGAGTTCCGGAATCAGTTGGGGGAGCTGGTCTTGAACGACTGTCCCATAGAATGAAGGTTGGAGGTCCTTCGGCCATAGAATGAAGGTTTTTCTCTTTAAGCGGTAAGTTTTATTTCATGTAAAATAGTTTTGAGCACCGATTCGAGATATTGGAGCGGTTGATAAGAAGGCTCGCGGCTTAATAATAAGGTTTTTCTTACAATAAAGGGTAGCTTTGTGGGAAATGAATAACAGGCCATGATCGAGGGCGGCATTCAAATGGAGGGGAGGCTAGATATCTGATTTACTTGCCATGTCAATAATATAAACATCAAAGAAATCTAATATCGTGTCTATTTTAAAGAAGATTAGAGTAAACATAGAATGTATGATGATCAATAGATAAGATAAAGTAATTTTAATACCAAATGAATAAAAATTATAAATTCAAGTGAAATATTTAACTTTTTTGTGAAAAAAATATCTTCTCCAATGAAAAAAAAAGTAAATGAATCATTATAAATTACTCCGAGATAACGAAATAGTTCTACAGGTCTAAGCTTCGGAAGAATCCAAAAAAAGGCTCATTGGATAGAAAAATATAGTGGCGAAAAATTATTGCATACGGACATCGCATACAAAGATGCCTGCGGCGTCCGATCTACACCGTAGATCACGGTGTGGATGCAATAAAATTGTTTAAAAAAAATAAAATAAATAAAAATTTAAAGTGGGGCCTACCGAAATACATCATCACCGTTGATCACCGTGATCTACGGTGTAGATCGGTGTCCGTATGCAATAATTTTTCGTGGCAGCCCTTCTATTATCTACAAAATAGTTAATGGAGTATTTGAATTTTCAAAGTACATACTGAGTCAAATAAATTTTTTTCTTAATTTCTCAAAATACAGACATGAAAAATAATAAGCTTTTATTTCTAATGTATTCATATACATAATATAGATCAGAAGGGTTACAAAGAGAAACATAAAAGGGAACAAATTCTTTGATTGTACTCTTTGATAAGCCCATAACCACAAAGATAGCAGCAGAGTCATGAATTATAGGGCCAATATCTGGTTCATTAAATTAAAATAAAGTTAATAATTAAATTGGGAAAGTAAAATTGTCACAATTCATGAGGTTAATGAGTTTTTAAACCATATTTATCTTTAATCAGAGAGTAATTAATATATCGAATGCAGTAAAATTTCAGGAGATTAGCTGATAAGGTTTGGATTTGGGCGTGTGGGACCGTTCGTTATGGACCNTAAAACAGAGGCAAAAGAGAGAAAAAAAATGAAGAGTAATGAACAATAATTTTAAAAGAGGAGTGTAACCATTTATTTATAGAATGATCTCATATTTATGGAAAAAGAGGGTTCATTATGTAAAGTTAAATGTATGCCTCCATTTTAGTGGGGGATGTAGCATATATGAGTCTTTTAATTTAGAAAACCTCAGATTCGGTCGGCCGAACTTAGTCGGTCATGGTTCTTTAATTTAGCTAACCTCTGAATTAGGGTTGTCGGTAGCCTTCGGTTGTCTTTGGAATGGTTGAACTTGAATTGATGGGTCGTACTATTCTGGATGCCGACCATTGATCCTAGGAGAAGAAGCTCACGTCGACGGAGTGAGTTTAGGCTATCGGGTAAAGGGTAAATCACCGCAAACCCTTCGACAAGAGGGACCCTTGTAGATGATCTGTTGATTTTGTTGTTGCTAGTTCTCGGCCCGGGTGAGGAATATCAGATCCGTTTATGAGATTGCTGGCGATATTGAATTATTCCTTTGAGTCGAATTATGACAAGAGATGTGCCGATCTTTTCATTCAGTTCAGTAGGCTTCGGTATTTGGCTCAAATTGCCTTCGCTCGGTCATCCTTAACCCCAGCTTAAAGGGGGTTCAACCTAGTTATACAAGTTTTATAATATAATATCCATTCTTTTGATGTTGGAACATTAGTTTTTCGCTGAAGGACCTTTGGTCTTTGCCCGCTGGCACTGGCTTTTCATTTATATGGTCCCCTAGTCTTCCGCTTGTGTGTCTCATTAAAATGTACTCTTTTGTAGCATTTGTCCATTGGATCTTCTCAAATAGTTTTATGTACATATGGGAGACAAACAGACGAAAGTAACAAAAGCTTCATGAAGATTGAGAATGTGAATTAAGTACCAAAAGCTTAATACTTTGTAGTGAACTTATAAAACAGAAAAATAGAACATAAATCAAAATTTTTATAAATGGTCTTAGAAATAAATACTGTTGTGAGATATATACTTCCTGGCATAGAAATGAAATGCAAAGAACACAACCAAACACAGATTTTTTACGTGTTTCGATCCAATTGGATCTACGTCCACGGGAGGGAATCAATCAAATAGTTCACTAAGGCAAAAAATAGAGAATACATAGCTTATACATAGAGACGAACTCTCATCTTCCTTCTATGACCTCCCTCTCAAGCAACACCTTGATACAAGGCCTCAAGATGCCTCATATTCCTTCTATGACCTCTCTCTCAAGCGACACCTTGATACAAGGCCTCAAGATGTTCTCCTCCTCTCTAGCTCTCTAGCTATTCTCTCCTCATTTGTGGTAGCTTAAGATCTCTTCCCTTACTCTTCTAAGCCTTACACCCTCTCTATTTATAGAAGCAAGAGACCGGTAGGTGAGATGTAGTAGGTGAGCGGTACCACATTACAAAAGTACCCTTTTACATTAGTTCAATAATTGAGGGTCAAAATAACAATTCTCCACCTTGACTCTCAATTGAGAAGCTTCGAAGTAAAGATTCCCTCTACATGGCCCCTGAGGGGCCCTCAGCCCTTGCTTGAGTTTGCTAAGTCCAAATAGTACATGGACCTAGCAATCACGATTCTTCTGATAAGAGAGTACAACCCCTTTTTCCTGACTCCTTGTATGACGACACGAGGGCCTTTGGTTACTCTAATGCAGTCATTCTCTGTCTTGAACGAGCATCCGCTTGACTCCATCGTACCTAAAGAAATCAGAGTTCTTTTGAGCTCTAGTACATACCTGACATTTTTCAGTATTCGTTCAACTCCATCAAACATCCTTATCTTGATTGATCAACTTCCAACAACCCTGTAAACGTTATTGTCTCCCAGTAGAATGAACCCATCATTTTCCTGTTGCAGTGTCCCGAACCAGTCTTTGTGAGGACACATGTGGAAAGAATACCCTGAGTCGATGATCCACTCCTTATTGGATTCAGATTCTGTGATCACCAGGGCCTCAGCAGAATCGTATTCATCAGAGGCTACACTTGCTTCTCCTGATTTTTTTGGCTCTTCTTGGTACTTATTCTTCTTGTCTGGGCAGTTCCTCTTGAAATGATCGTCCTTGTGACAATGATAGCACTTGAAAGATCCCCTCGATGATTGATTCCCACCATCCTTGCTTGACCTTGATCTGTACTGACCATTTTTTGAATCTTTTCTGTCCGATCTTCCTCTGACAATAAGACTGTCTCTGCTGACTTCCTTGTCCATGTCATGCTTCCTCTGAAGTTCTTTGGCTCTAATCAGAGATTGAACCTCCTCCAGAGTAATAGTCTGCACCCTTCCATAGAGCATCGCATCCTTGAAATGCTCGTAGCTCGTGGGAATAGAGCTTAGCAACAGTAGTGCTTTGTCCTCATCGTCCATCTTGACGTCGATGTTCTCGAGGTCGTCGATGATCTTGTTGAACTCGCATCCTTGAAATGCTCGTAGCTCTTAGGAATAGAGTTTAGCAACAGTAGTGCTTTGTCCTCACCGTCCATCTTGACATCAATGTTCTCGAGGTCGTCGATGATCTTGTTGAACTCGTCGATCTGCTCTTGTACATCTTGACGTCGATGTTCTCGAGGTCGTCAATGATCTTATCGAACTCGTTGATCTGCTCTGAAATGGATTTGTCTTCATGCATTTTGAAGGAGTATAGGCGCTGCTTCATAAAGAGCCTATTAGCTAGAGACTTTGTCAAGTAAAGTACCTTGAGTTTGGCCCAATGTGCTTAAATCGTTGTCTCCCTCGACACCTCCCTCAGAACTGTCGCCCACGCTCAGGATTATCAAATTGTGGGCCTTGTCCAGTATGTCGATCTTCTCCTTCTTGGTCATGTCGGCCGGCAATGTCGCCGAACCTTGCAAGGTTTCTGCAACACTCTGCTGAACCAATAGAGCTCTCATCGTTACTCTCCATAGGCCGAAGTCGTTCGTCCTGCTGAATTTCTCAATGTCGAATTTGGCGGAACTCATTGTCGTGGCTGAGATTTCTTCCAATGAATTCTATTTGCTGCCCTTCCAATAATTAGGCTGAAATCACCAAAACGTTGTACTATTGTATAACAACCAAAAGTTTTTAGCTTAAACCTGCCTTTTAACGCCTTGCTGTCCAAGAAATTCTCACCAAATTTCTTACCTTCTCCCCGTGAACTCCACTGACTTCATCAACCGAACGGAGAGCTCCGATCCCTTCTGGTAGAGATCACACCTGTTCACCGAGAAAACTTCATGTTTTGTGCTCCCGCCTCCTTCCCGCAGGCACTCCTCTGCATCCAGCTAAACAAATCAGGAATTCCTCCCCTGCCTCTCGCACGAGAATAACTGTCTCTCCAGAGCCGTCGCGCCTCGCCAAACTGCTCAGGTCTTTCTGCTTCACGAACTCCCGAACCCTTCTCTGCGCGATCTCCGCCTCTTCCCTCCGGCTGAGCTGCTCGCAAGACCGAACTCCTGCTCCGAAATTCTTTGCTGGCAGCCTTGTCACAAATTTTCGACCCTCGTTAGCGGACTGTTCCTCCTCCGTCTCGCCGAACCGCACAACCTGCGGTGCGAATCCAGTCGAACAAAGCTTCCAATGCTCACCAAATTTGTCGTGATTCAGCTGCTTGCGACGTGATACGCTTGCTCCTCTGTTCGTGAATGCCGAACTCCTCTTCTTCGTCGCTGGCCACAAACACCTTTACGCGGACACCTCTAGCCAAGAAGTATGAATTTTCCCACAGACGGCGCCAATTGTTGTGAGATATGTACTTCCTGGCATAGAAAGGAAACACAAAGAATACAAGCAAACACAGATTTTTTACGTGGTTCGATCCAATTGGATCTACGTCCACGGGAGGGAATCAATCAAATAGTTCACTAATACAAAAGAAATAGAGAATACATAGCTTATACATAGAGACGAGCCCTCATCTTCTTTCTGTGGCCAATAAAGAATACATAGCTTATACATAGAGATGGGTCATCATTTTCCTTCTATGACCTCTCTCTCAAGCGACACATTGATACAAGGCCTCAAGATGCTCTCCTCCTCTTTAGCTCTCTAGTTATTCTCTCCTCCTTTGTGGTAGCTTAAGATCTCTTCCCTTACTCTTCTAAGCCTCACACTCTCTATTTATAGAAGCAAGAGAGCGGTAGGTGAGATGTGGTAGGTGAGCGGTACCACATTACAAAAATACCCTTTTACATTAGTTCAATAATTGGGGGTCAAAACAAAAATACAATATGTGAACTAGTAATTTTTGTGTAGCTATCAGGCATCCTAAGATTTTCCAGGAATACTTCAAACTTTATAAATTCTACTAATATTGCTCTTCGCCTACACACATTTTTTGCAAGAATGCCCTCATACTCCACATTAGGAGTCTTCCTAAACTAGATCAACTATCCCCTAGACCACATGATCAATTCCAAACTTAATTCTGAGAAGTCTTCAAAGAGAACATGCCCACAAAATTTTGAGAACTAGATCAACTATCCACTAGACCACATGACCAACTCCAAACTTAAAATCTGAGAAGTCTTCAAAGAGAACATGCCCACAATATTTTGATTCCGCGTGGAAAAAACATTCATGGTGGTCATTAATTTTAAATGCCATATAATTATTTTTCCTAATAAAAAAGAAATAATAATCTATTGAGTTTAGGACTTCATGAATTTGCAGTTTTTAATAATTTCACAGACAAAAATCCAAAATTCCATGCAACTGCAAACGCATGAAACCACAAGACTTCTCCTTCATCTAGATTAAGCAAAAATGAATTCCTCGTGAAGAAAATTCTCACAGCTACTTGTGACAAACTTAGTCTGCCAATTATTAAATGTCTTTTAATTTTGTGGTATGATTGTCGGCCCCATAAAAGTAGTTGCATATCATAAAAAGACAAATGGTTTATGTCTATGGAAAGTATTGCTTTGTGTGGGTGTGAGTTGTCTAGTCCTTCATGGATTGAAGTCATCCATGCACATTTCTAGCTCCCGACATTAATTCTACTGTAAGCCGAGGCTCAGCCACTGTGCTAGGATTCAAGCAAAGCCTTTCACCATCTGTGTAGTTGGGTTCTAATTAATTAACATACGATCGATCTCAAAAGCCTCATTTTTCTCATTTTCTTATATCTTCATTTTTGATACTTTTTGAGTCTCTTCCGGTTATGTTCACATCATTGATCATTGCCTCATTTTACTCATTTTTCTTTGATTTTCATGATGTGAGTTTGGTGTCATATTTGTTATGTGAATTGTATATATTGGTGTTCTAGTCAATATTAAATCTTTATTCTTCACTTAGACAATCTATTATATATTATTTGTAATATATTGTCAGATCTATATTTCTTATTGTGTTAAATTTGATTTTAATTATAAATTAGAACAATATTTTTTTTATCATTTACATATTTCAATTATTTTTTACATAAAATCCCTAAGAAATACATGATATGATTGTTTGCAAATTATATCATGAGAGAACAAATCTACCAGATAAAAATTTACAAAAGGAATTGTTGAGATTTGCCTCCATGACAAAAGGAATTTTTTTGAAATACTTTTCTTTTCGTTAGATTTACTTATTTTTTGGTGATTTTTTCATAAATAAACCCTAACAAACATGGTTAACTTAAATAATTAGTTTGAGGCATTTTTTAAAATATCCCCCTCCCTCCCTCACTCTTGCTTTATATCTCTCTTATTTTCTTACTCAAACCTTCCCTAAATTATTTTTATTATAAATCATGTCATGTCTTCTAGCTATTTTATTTATTTTATTTTAAGAGTTGGTCTTTAAACTCTTCTTCACTCTTTTTGTCATCTTTGAATGATGCAAATATTCTATATTTATAGTCTTAAGTAGAGTGACATTTCTCCTTTTTTTTATAGGGGATACATACATACATGCTAAATGATTATAAATCATGTAGTTTTTTTCTTGGATTTATCTTTTTTGCTTATACCAAAAGTATTCAATCTTGATTGCCTTCTTTTTATTAAAATTTTATTGCAATACATTCAATGTGTTCCCTCTTAACCATACAAATCTCTTTAATACATTTCGAATCAAAGCTAGAAAAATAATAATACATATCACAATATTGATACATCTAAAGACACTTATGTCCATTTTAATCAAAATTAATAGTTCATTTTTTCTTCAATTTAAATAGAAAGATTTCAATCCTCTATGGTTAAGACGCGCGTATGATCAATAATGGGAGTGAATTTCAAAATTGGAAACACAAATTAATACGCATATTGAATTTCAAAATTTGAAGCACAAATTAATACGCATATCCCATCAATAAAAAGAAATGTCCATGTCACTTCTATTGTGATTGCTTATTGAAGGTTTCAATGTAAAAGGCTTTGATAAGTAGAGGGAACCATACCAACATAGAAATTTCGCTAACCTATTAATTCATTACATATCTAATCTTCCTCTTTTTCCCTTTATCATCTGCGATAAAAGAACGAAAGATCTAGCCAGTGCTTCTAAATTAAGTTTAATAGCCCTCAACTAAATCATTAGCTACAAAGATCTGATTGATTTAGTTGAGCATATGTCAAATCTTGACAANACACTTATGATCAATTATGGGAGTGAATTTCATAATTGGAAACACAAATTAATACACATATTGAATTTCAAAATTGGAAGCACAAATTAATACACATATCCCATCAATAAAAAGAAATGCCCATGTCACTTCTATTGTGATTGCTTATTGAAGGCTTCAATATAAAAGACTTTGATAAGTAGAGGGAACCATACCAACATAGAAATTTTGCTAACCTATTAATTCATTACATATCTAAGCTTCCTCTTTTTTCCTTTATCATCTGCGATAAAAGAATGAGGGATCTAGCCAATGCTTCTAAATTAAGTTCAATAGCCCTCAACTAAATCATTAGCTACAAAGATCTGATTGATTTAGTTGAGCATATGTCAAATCTTGACAATTTAATGAAGCTCTATATCCTATATGTTAGATTACATCAACCTAAAATTTTTCTTTTGACCTTCAAGAACTTTTCATGAAATTGTTCAATTCATTTGTTTTACCATTTTGATAAATTATGAATATAAGTCATTGACTAGTTTTCAAGTGCTTAATTATCCTTCATGCTTTCCAATTATTTAGAAAAATGAAAAAAAAAATCTTGTCTAATAAAATCATTTGGTTCACTTAATAAACTAGTTATAATGTGAATAACTCTGATTCATTAATTATCACCAAATTAGTGCACGCCTTTCAAGTTCGTTATAGCTAATAAATCACCTAATTAAAATAATATTTTATCTTCTCTACAAAACAATGTAGATTAAGTATATTAACATTTAATAAATTAACATTGAATAAGTCCTTGCTCTCAAGAGTCCTTGCGCTTTAGTCATCGCCAAACATGACCTTTATTGACATACGTTGCTTTTAGGAGAAGCCAATAGAAATATAACATTTCTAGCAAATTCTTAAGGATATTCCAAGTATGATAATCATTGCCAACTTTTGAAAACATTGACCCAAATATCATAACGACTCTTCAAAATAAAGATTATTTCACATAGTAGACCAAAATCAATAAATTATCAAAGAAGCAAGATAAGGGAAAATTGTGCTTGTGCATTCCATGACAACCATGATCATAACATTGATAGTTGTAATTTTGTTAAGATCTTTATTAAGAAAATTAATGTTAGGGGAATTTAATAAGTTCCTTGATGCTCCATATGAAAAAATAATGAGATTAATTGTGATAATTAAAAGAATGTGCAAAAAATCTTGACAATCAAGCAAGTTGGTTTGAATGGTATCCTTATGATCAACCATGTTAAAGCAACTATTAGAAGAGCTAAAGCAATTAGGTGATAAATAATCATGATGGTCTATAGCTAAATACTCAAAGCATATTGGGGTTCGTATAATACAATTTGAAGCAGTCTTAAAAACATGATTTTAAACAACACAACATAAATTATAATTAATATCATCAATAATCAAGTACAAACATGTTATAGTGAAACTATATTTAATTACTAGATTTTTAGGTGATCCTCACTATTACGATCATATGCCTACTACATAGAAACCTTATCCTAACAAACTTCCACCCATCGGTTTAGCATATAGAATAATTTATACCATTGGTCATGAGACATGTACACCATTAGCACAACACTAACCTCAATCTACTAAAAATCTTCCTAGGCATTGACAATGAATTACTATAACAATCAATAGTTTAGTGGCACAATTAATTATATAATTTCCTTAATCATCTTTACTAATAAAGAGAAAAAAATCGCATTTTATGATTGCCATATAACTCTTACACATTTATATATATCCAACACTTAAATTCATATCTTCGATAAATTATAAGTATATTTTGTTACAATTCTAATGCTATAATATCTGCCTAATAAATAAATTTCAATTAGTTTTTAAACATTAAATAGGTCAATAAATTAAAAATTTATGGAATGTATGTGAATTCCCTACGTATAAAAATAGGCAGTACTGCTATTGTTAAGAAAGGAACGTGCATGAACATTATCACCTCTTTATGCAGCAAAACACAATATTAACATGATATTACAAAACAGTCCATATAATGTAAATTGTTTGCATGGCTAATATTGGAGTTAAATTCCAAATGAAATATCTTTCTTTGAACTTTCAACTTTCTTTTGGAGATAGAAAGAACAATTTAGAAGTAACTATTCGTATTGCTTTCCCATGAAAAATAATAATAAATAAAATAACGGGCAAAATAAATATAATAATAATAATAATAAGTATTGCATACAATCAAATATCACTTTCCCCACTTGTTTGCATGCATGGCTTTGTCAACTTCAAGACGAAGCAGTACCAACCGTAGAACAATTTTACGGATAAAGGACGGAGCTTTTCCATTTATCTGGCCAACGGCACCGCAGCTAATACATAATCACTGGCCATGAATTGGCCAACATTGATTCCACGTCGAACAACTTATTCCTAATAAAATTGCCTTCTGATTCCTTTTCTGAAACTTCAGACGTACGTGCAAGAAATAAACTTCGGACAGACGTGAAAGAAAGATGGAGTCAGAAAATCAATTATTAATTCGCTCGGCGCTTTAAAGGTATGTCAGTCTGACTTCCATTGTTACAGGTGATGTGTGTGAGATTAATCTTGATTTGATAATTTGAATTGATTACATAATTAGTGGCTTCATAATAGGCATGAGTTGATTAGTGGAACAAATATAGAATATATGATAATAGCATTAATTTTGAATTAAATATAGGAGATATGGCAATATCATTAATTTTGAATTTGAATCTTAAATTCAAATTCAAAATTCAAATATGTGTAATCAATTCAAATAGGCGCGAATTGATGACA